>CM061537.1:125252510-125805458 GCA_030545055.2 Neoaliturus tenellus
GGTAATGCTAATAAGGACATTATCTAGAGATGTTCACTTAAGAGTCATCTTAACCTAGGGCCACTGAGGGCCACTAGCCCATTGGTGCGCAGTTGGCAATAACCATACGGATTTTAATGCAAAACATGGTATTTTATTCCCCTGTTTCGGACGCCTTTTTTCAACCGATTTTCTTTAAACTTGGTAAGTGTTTAGTTGAATAGTTATATTACGCCCATTATACCTTGAAATTTTGAAATTTAACAAATATTACTCTCTGGGACGTCCATAAGTAACTCGATTTTCCTTAGTAATATTTGTCAAATTTCAAATTTCGAGGTATGGGGGGGCCTATTTCATCGTATTATTGGTATTGAAGAATTATAATAATTTATAAGTATTCTCATAGTGATAACATTACCTTTGGTACACTCTGTATCTGAGGAAAAAACTTAGATGTCAGATTATTTTCAACAAAAATTATCTTCTTACTATGATACTTCTACAAAACCAGTATTTTATAATTATGTTATTTACTATTAAGGTATCTTAATTATTATTTTCCACGAGAAATAGATTTATACCTTCTTATAATTCTAGTAAAATTGTTTACTACATTTTTTTTCTTGTTAACTTAGTTAAAATAAATGTATGTGACAAGTAAGTGACTGAGATGACTCAATTTTTAATGATTCAGTTGTTTTCACCTAAGTGTTATTTCCGTATCATTTGTGAACACACAAAATTGCACATTAAAAAAATACATATGCAATTCTTATTTATTAGATTCAAAAGCATAAGTTATAGTGAAAAAGACTTGCATTCGTCAGCATGTATTTATGTATTACAAAGAAATCACGAATAACAAATTTAATATACACTGAAATTTTTATTATATATTTTTTATTCATTTAAACATGAGAGTTTAAAAAGTATTAAACAATGGACACTAGTTTGTAGCATATTGATTCTGTTAACTGAACATACGTCATGTATAACACATATGTGCACCAGCTGTAGCCTCATTCTGTTTCCAAGCTTCTAAAGAGTCGCACAGTGTTTATGTAAGTAAAATTTATTATAATTATTCTCTTATTTATTGCAAATATTGTTTCATTCTTTAACAAACTTTTAGTAGTGTTCATTGCTGTTAATTGATTGTTCATCTTCAATTTTGGTCTCATTAGTGTTAATAATCATTACTAAATGTATTTACTAAGACATTATTGTTATTTACACCTCCATTTGGTTCTTTATTCTTTAAGAAATCCTTAATATCTTATATTTTGTTTATGAAGTCATAGTGACAAAATTAAAACCAATTTATAGGCTGACTTAAAAAACCAGCCCATGATGTTTATTGTATTTTACCTGAAAAACATCTTTATAATAAATCATTAAAGTAAAAAAATCATAACTGTAGATCTTAGATAAACTTTTTTTATGAAATAATAATTAAAGGTCTTTTTACTGAAAACCATCTTCATACAAAATATTATATGTTTACTTTAGGTTATGATTAACGAATTACAAATAAGCTATTGTCTTTGTTACTTTACTAGTTTTCCCACTAAGTGGTGTAAAACATGCATTTTATAAACCTATTTATGCATAATTGTATTGGTAATAATCCTCATACTTCCGTCCTTTGCAGACCATGAAGTTATGTCACAGTTTCATGGTGATCTCCTTCATTGTAGTGACTTTGAGGGGTGGTGCTCTGGGAGTATGTAGCAAGGCAACTGTGGAGAGAATCAAACAATTTTGGGGCGGCAAAGCGCCACAAAACGTTCTCGACCAGGTGAGTTGGACTCATTCTGACTAATATTGACTTTTTTACACTAGGTGTCCCAGACTACCCGTACATCCCTTTTAAAATTTTTATATTTGTTCAAAATGAATTGTAGCATTGTAGGTAAACCGTTTATGCCCTATCGATTGTTACTAATTTCAATTTAGAGGGTGTATCTTATCCGGGCCAAAATTCGCCGATTTTAAATACAAACCCCATTTTTTATTAAAATGTTTGATAATAAACGTAATTTTAAGAAAACTTTAAAACTACAACTTAAAAACATACAAGAATCCGTATCCCTAATCCTAATGGTTTTGGAGATAATGAAGGTTGCAAATTATTTTTCCCCATAAGAATAGCACAGTGGAGATTTCACATTCATTATCTCTGAACATTTTACATTAAACATAGCTGTCCAACCATAAAAGTCTTAAAATATCATTTTACATAAAATTTAATCATGAAATATCCAGTTCATGTAAATAGTTTGAATTATCCATTCAATAATTTAGGCCATATTGTAAATATTATAGAAAAATTAAATAATTTATTACAAAACTAAAAATTCGGAAAGTAAAATTTTTTAAATGCAGAGTCTAAGACAGTTTCGTGCTTGGGCATGTTTGCTTGGCCGAAAATGTTAAGATAAATGGGTTTTAATATTACATTCATGCTATTCTTATAGGATTAATTTACATTACAACCGCCACTATCTTCTAAACCGACAGGATTATGGATACGAGTTGTATTATAAAGTTGTCTTAAGATTCCATATAGATTCCAAAAATTTCATAAAAAGTGGGAGTTTATATTTAAAATAATGACTTCCCGTCTGGCAAGGGGACTTCTGGTACACCTTGCACATAGAAATCCATGTCAATCTATAGAGCGTAACCACTTTAGGTACGGTACCCATAATGGTACAGTTTGTTTTTGTCAACAATTATTTCTGTACATTCTTTGAGGTGTGTACGCGTACGGCTGGTCTGGTACACCCGCTATTATATATACTTCTGACAGTTTTAAAGTAATAACACAAAGTTGGCATTTCTATAACACACAAATTATTTCTATTGAAGTATTTAGATTAATAAATAATAATTTTTGGTAATTTTTAGTTAGTTTTTTTATAGTGTTATGAAAAGCATTCCCAGCACAGTCAAATGAGGCGGTTATTAAAACATATCGTTTACACAGGTGTACAAAAGATAATCATAGCGGATGCCACAACTCAGAGTAAATGACTCCTAGATTTTGTTTTGAAGCTAGTAAAGAGTGAGTCAGTTTAGCATTATAAAAATATTTTAAAAGTGAAATAAGTTTGAGTAGTGAAGAAATAGCAACTTTACCTCAGTTTTGGCATGATTTTAACATGGGATTTCCCATAAGGAGCATTTTTGGACACAACTTTCAAATATTTTGCTCCGAGATTTGATATGTGCTAATGTTTATGTATGGTGATATTCTATAGTTATATGAGTGTGTATAAGTTTATTTACTTGAGTTATTTTAAAATATCTGATTCATTGATATAAGAATTATGACTATTTGGGAATCCTAACCATTTAACATATAGTTGGTTTCCTTTACGTCTTAATACTTTTTCTATTAAATACATGTCTTTATAATTTGTCTTTAACAATTCATAGCTGTAAAAGCCCCCCTTGATAATGTTTCCATTCTCATCTTGTAAAATATAAGTTATTGGTTTTGTGTTCTTAATTTCAACTATTGTAAACAATTCAGCAGTCCAATTTGGAGTATATCCTTTACTAAATATATGCTTATATTTGGAAATTCTAACAGTATCTCCCAATTTAAATTTTGGTTTATTATTTTTTAATTTATTTGCTTGAGATGATAATATTAAGTTCTTATGTACAATTTTGGAATTTTTAATATTTACTTGATTTGGTTTCATACCAATAGACCTGTGAATTTTATTGTTGTATTTATTTATTAATTTGGGTAGTAAATCTAACCATTTATAACTGCCCTGTGCACTAAATTCCCTGAAAAGCCAATTTTTAAGTGTTCTTTGAAACCTTTCAACAATAGCAGCCTTAGTAGGAGAAAATGTGTGGTAGTGATTAATATTTAGTTTGTTCATCAGAGCTTTAAAATGTTTATTAAAAAACTCCTTCCCATTATCTGATTGAATATTTTTTACTCCATCTGGCAAAATTGCTTTCATCGCCTCAGTTACAATTGGACCTGTTTTATTTTTTAAAGGAGCAGCATAAGCTTTCTTTGAAAATGTATCTATTAAAGTTAAAATATAATTATATCCAGAATTTTCCTTGGCATATGACTGCATGTCTATTAAATCAACCTGCATTGTTTCATTGATACCTATTACTTTAAATGCTCTTCTAATAAATTTTTTTCTTGCATTTTTGTGTAGTTCATATGCGATTTTTTCTTAAATTTTTTTCAGATACAGTTTCATCATTTCCAGCACATTTAAAATAGGTTAAACGTGCACTAATTAATGCCCCATCTGATTCATTTCTAAATACATGATTTTTATGAATAAATTCTTCACCAGACAATTTTCTAAATCCGCTAAATGAATTTGGATCAGCAATTATTATATTTTGATAATCATTTACATCCATTAATTTAAATCTTTGGGTATTATAAATAAACTCTTTATTTGCACTGTCATATTGTAATGTTTGTCCTACTGTTGTGGCATCATTTGGCTCTGTCCCTGGTGCTAAGTTATTTATTTTTTTTATTTTTTGCATCAAAATTATGAGTTTTGTAATCTATTATTAAAGTTTGTTCTACTGTAACACAATCATGTTTATCTTTACCTGGAAAAACAACTGATAGCTGTTTACCTCGACAATTCCAAAATTCACGTTTATTATGTGTATTATCAGCATATATTGATTGATTTAAAATAACCGCATCATGATCCTCTTTAGCTGGCTTTAAATTTGATATTCTCTTTGTTTTACCATCCCAACTATCATTTTTTAGTTCTAGTAAATTAAACTTTTCATTACCTTGTATAAACTCATCACCTTGTTTGGTTAGTACTTGACCTAAAATAGGAATCTCATCAAGCTCTTTAGCTTTCTCAACATTATGAATAGGATGTTTTCTAGCGTCCCATTTACTATTTTTTAACTCTAAAAATTCATATTTGTTATTTCCTTGAATTAAATTATCACCTTTTTTAATTAATACTTGCTCCAATGTGGGAACATCATTTAATGTTTCAGCATTTTTAACATTAGTAATTTTACGTTTCTTGGCATCCCAGCTTTCATCTTTTAACTCTAAAACTTCGAATTTATCATTACCCTGAGTAAACTTTTCACCTTCTCTTGTTAAGACTTGTCCCAGTATTGGCACCTCATCATATTCATCAGCCTTTTTTACATTGGTAATTTTGCGTTTTTTAGCATTCCAATTATTATCTTTTAATTCTAAAAACTCAAATTCAGCATTACCTTGCATAAAAATATCATTTTTTCTTGTTAATGTTTGATTAATTGTTGAAACATCATTTTTATCTTCCCCATCCCTGACATTTATAATTTTTTGACCTTTAGCATCCCATAGTTGAGAGCTTCTACCTTCAGCTTTAGAATAAGGGTTATAAACTCTATAAAACTTATCTATAAACATCTTTTTAATTAATAAATAATTCCGCACTCCCTCAATTCCTCTAATATTTAATCGATTTCATTATCTACACCAGTGTTTCCAGCTTGTTTAGATAAATATAATAATCTTAATCGGTCGACTAGCTCATTGGGACAGTTCCAATAAATATAATCTATTTTATTACCTGTTACTTCTCTTAACCCTGAACCAAATAGTGGTTTAATTATATTTGTGTATTTTCTATGTCTATTAGCTGATATACCCTTCTCAGGGTCATAACCCCGAAAATGTCCACTGGTAATTTCTAATATTTCTTTATATGTTTGCAAGTCTGAATCTTCATATTGTGAGGGAGTTTTTAAAGTTAATAGTTCCCAAAGCCCTTTAGTGCCTTTATAAATTTTGTCATCGATTGAAATGTCATCGTTGGCTATTTCCACTTCCTTATTTCCAATAAAGAATTTATTTCCTTCTCTCCTTATACCATAAGTGGAATCTGTAATATTATTTTTATTTAAATAATTACCTAAATATTTTGAAGCCAAGAGTCCAAAATCTAATCTGGGTGGGGTTGGAGGAGTAACATTTAAAATTGGAATCCTTGATGGAGTTTTAGGTAATGGTTGTTTATAAGGAACTATTTCTACTTGTTTTTCAGATGCTATATTTTTTAACTCTTGTAAAGGCTCTATTAATGGTTGAAATGCTTGTAATCTTTCTTCAGCCTCTATAAATTTACCCCTCTTTAAGGCTCTATATTTTTCTCTAATTTGTTTAGCTGACTCAATTAATTCTTTTTGTACATTCATTTTTTATTAAAAATATTTCTTACATTTTATTAACTTCATTAGTTAGTGGGTTGTATTCAAATACTTTATCGTGAATAATTAAACAATATGCAGATGTATTTGCAGGTACATTTTCATTGGTTTCAATTTCAAGCTTAATATCTACAACCCCCTCCTTAATTGACTCATTTTGTCTAGAGCAGTCTACTACAATTAAAGGATATTTATCAATAAAATCTAGTCTACTAATTACAGGATCAGGACTTGTGTTATAGTAACTTTCTCTAAACCTTATAAACATCTCATAAGCTTTGGAAACATCTCCATTCTCAAAGTCTAAATTCAAGTCACTATAAGGATAATACTCTGAGTTTAAGAATACTTTTAAATTTTTCAGTTTACAATGATCAAATTGATCCATTCTTTTACGTGCTTTATTGTCCCTATCAGTTTGAAACCCAAATATTATATACCTGGGAGCTTCTAATGAAGAAGATGTCTTTAATTGGAATGTATGCTTTTTAGTGTTGGGAAATGAGGGTAACTCATGTAATTCTAAGCTTCTAAATGCAATTTGTAAGCTTTTATTCTGCAACAGAAGCTTTTGCAACTGTAATTTTTCAGTGTCTGATGGAACTACATGAGGCATAACCCACTGAATTGATTTAAGTGTAATTTTAGGAAGAATATCATCACCTGCAGTTGGTACAGTTGCAGTTGTTAAAAAGCAGTTTAAATCATTTTTGGATCTTTTTAATATTAGTTCCTGCTTAACATTCACTAAAACTTTATTAAAATCCTCAAATACTCCCATTAATAATTCCAGGGGTATGCATGTACTAAATTTTCCATTACTGTGAAACTTGTTTAAATTTTCATCAGTATCAAAAGCCACATTAGTTAATTTTGTTGTTTTACTATAAGAGCAAAGTGTTTTCATTAAGCCTGTTATACCTGGATTTCTGACAGAATCTATAAGTCTTGAGGAGATCTCATATCTGATTTCATCGAATAGAAATGCAAAAGCATTATTTATTAAATGTCCTTTAGCATGGTTTTCAATTTCTCCTTTAATATATAAATAACTCCTAGATGGTAAAGTTAATATATCTTGATTATTTATACAAATTCTAATTTCATCTGAATTGTTTATTGCTAAAGTGTTATGAGGAACATAGGAGTAATTTGTAATTTTTACTATACTATCGTCGAATTGGGATTTCCCTGTAACGTCCAGAAAATCTTCCATTTTTATATATAGAAAAATTTTTAACTTTTAACCCAATTGATCGCAAGAATCGCACATTTTGTGGACTTAAACCCTTACACTGATATATTCTCATATCTTTTTTATATGACAAGTAATTGTAGTTTCTTCACCATTAAAGTCTATTGGCCTATCTTTTTGATCAGCAAATGTAATGCTCATCACATCTAAAGTTGTTGTATTTACTGGAAAATATATGATATTTCTTGGAACTTCAATTATTTTATAGCCTGGTGGGGCTTGAGGATAAAAACTATGAATAGTGTGAGATTTTTTACCATTTAGATAAGAACCATTTGCCACATTACATTTAACTCTAATTACATTAATATTATTTATGTTAATTTTTTCTGTGGAATAAAATGGAACATCTGGAGTTGAATATCCACGAAATCCCAGTAAAATAGATCCTAGGCAAGGTTTAGTAAAGTCAAATACATTACTACTCACCAGAGTGGCTTTCATAGTGTTATTATCGGCTAAAAGTATAAAATCTGGAAGCTGTTTTTGAATTTCCTTTGCCAATTCAAATACCTCATAAGTTCCCTCTGGAATTTCTATTGTGAGTGGTGCTTTGTGATTATAATAGTACACATCTTCACCATCTAATATTTCTATTTTGTCATCATTTAATTTATTAAGCTTTGGTATTAAACCCTTATATAAAATTTTTACCTTTGTGGTTGTGAGTGCTTCTTTTTTATCATTGACAACAACTTTTAAAACACCATCTAATACTTCATTCAACTGATCAATTGTTACTATTCCTTTTGGTGTAACCACTTTTTCCACTTTATAATATTTAAGTGTATTTAAAGGTTTTCTAACATTAAATATTGAATTATAACCCTGAAAATCTACAAGTCCAATAACATAATCACCATTAAGCTCAATTGGAGGGTAAAATGTTGACTTTAACTCTGGCTCAACACCTGTGAATGTTACTGTGAATGAATCCATTTTTTATTATTAAAATATTTTATAAAAACTAAACATAATTCTCCACATATTGAAGTATTTAATTTTTGTATTTGATCAGTGGTATAGTATATCTTAAAAGGTAAAAAATAATCAATAACTTCAATTGGAGGTTGAATTCCAAAAGGATCAAAATAAATTACTACATTTTTATTTTTATGATAGGCTGTCCAATGTGTCCCCTCATCATTATCCAAGTTAATTATTCCGCACTCTCTTAGTCTTGGTTTTTGATGTTTTAGCTCGTTTTTTAGAAACACCCCTCGAAAGTGTGGCACGTCTTTTGCAGCCTCTAGTAATTGGAAGTTGTCCATCTTTTTTATTAGGAAACTTTAATCCCATCCCCAATTTAGCTTTAGCTTTCATCAAATTAGTTACAGCATAAGCTGCAGCCTTTTCTGCTAAGCTTGCATCATTTGATTTAACCCTAGACCACGCCTGCTCTGCTAATTTCATATCTGCTTTGTTTCTAGAAGCTGTATCTGGATTATTCATGTAAAATATATCATGTTCCTTACAATAAGCATCTAATTTATTAATTGGAAGTACATTATTGGCTAAATTTTTACGTACATTAGTGGCTGGTCCGCACCAAGAATACCCGGGTATGTGGAGAGGGGTTGGTAGATGATTAATTAAGGTATTTAGTAACCCTTTACCCCTATATGGTTTTAGTCCCTTACCTTGATATGGTTTTAAGTATAAACCTTTACCTGATTTCATTTTTATTATATAAAAAATGTCATTCATTCAACAAAGGAATAAATTTAAAATAACTAATGAAAATATAAAAGAGAAAAAACCATTGGGACTGTTTCCGACTAATATTCGTTACATTGTTTGTGGACCAAGTGGTTGTGGAAAAACTGTAATAATGTATAACTTAATTATTAAAAAGGAAGGTTTAAAGTTTACAAATGTGTACATAATATCTAAAACTTTAGAACAAGAAAAATATAAAAAAATAATTGAAATATTTAAGTTATGCGAAGAAATAAAGTTACATACCTTTACAGAATGTGAAATTACACCAAATGATGTTGAAAGACATTCCCTTGTAGTTTTCGATGATATAAACAGTCCAAATATCGCTCCATTCTTTGCAATGGGTAGACATAGAGACATAAACTCTTTTTATCTGTGTCAATCATATGCAAAAGTACATAAATATATACGAGACAACGTAAATTTCCTAATAATATTTAAACAGGATGACTTGAATTTAAAACATATTTATAACAATCATGTTGGGAATGACTTTACTTTTAATCAATTTAGAAATATATGTCATTATTGTTGGAAAGAGAAGCATGGATTTTTAGTAATTGATAAGGAGAGGGAAATAAATAAAGGAAAATACAGGTTTATGTTTGATAAGTTTTATAATGACCAATAGCATAAGTATTTACACCATCTGACATAATCACCCTTTTATCATCGTAGAATGACAACACCTTCTTCATAGTAGTAACTGTTTTTAAATGATGATCAGTTGACTGGATTCTGGTAACATTTTCATAATGGTCTTCTTTAGTACGGAGACAGTCGAGGTATTGTAGATGTCTTAAATAATGTTTCACTGTTGCTCTGTCAGCTCCCTTGGCCTTTTTCACTTCTAATTCGCTACTCTGATTGTCCAACCATTGAAGTGGAATATATGAATATAACTTGGGCCTTAAACCACAATATTCATACATAATGGAACCATTCAATTCGTCTTTAAACTTGCCCATGACTTTTTTATTTTTATCCGAGTAAAGAAAATGGTCTTTGCTATATGCAGATGTATCAAAGTAATCCAAATCAATTTCCTTATAAAAATCCTGGGTGTTAATTGCATATGACAGAGAATCTGTGTCAGTAAAGAGGAGCTTTTTATTCTTAAATTTATTCATATATAAATAGTGAAAGTCATACATTATCACTTTACTTAAATCCAAGATTGTCATTCCAATATATATGGGCTTATCAAATTTTACAACTAGTTTTTTTAAATGAACAGCATGAAGACCATTGTCAATTTTTTTACTGCAATCAAATCTTGGTTTTGAAACATATTTTGTTAATTGTGACTCATCTACTAGGTAAATATCTCTAAACTTTCTTTGATTCATAATTGTTCGACCAAACAAACTGTTGTTTAATAATTTATAGAAATCCTTTTCAAAGTCATTTCTTGCTTGTTTACGTTTGTCATTATTAAAATTAATGTAAGGAGCTAGCCATGCTGATTGTTTAAATTTTAAAATTCTATGATATTTTGTAACTACCAAGCCTAATTCTTCATATTTTTGTAGTGTTTTATAATGTAAAATGTATTTATTTTTATCATTCAAGTTGGGAATTAATTTACCATTCATCTTTTCTGGGGCTAAAGGATAATCATTGTGTAAATCATGTAAGCTTTTATCATATTTTAAATCAACCTCTAAGATAAACCCATACTCCTCTCCACTCTTATTTAAATAATCAGTTTCAGTTGTCCATTGAAATTCACCAATAGGCAATGACTCACACATGGCTGTAGAATAAAGTGCATTACAGTCTAAATAAACTAAATAAACACTCTCTTTATTGGGGTCATAATGTTTACCCATGTATTTATTATTTGCTTTGGCATATCTAGTTGAAATCATGGCAACCCCTCCCCTGATAGCACTTTCAATAAACAAATGCATATCAATATCTTTAAATAGCTCCAATTCAACTTGTGTTATTTTTAAACAAGCTTCCCATGTAAAACCAGGCAAAGAATACATGTGTAAGGGGTCTAATTTATAATCACTTAAGCATAATTCTCTAAACTTTTCAAACACATCTGCTAATAAATAAACATCAGTTTTTAAATATAAGTCATGATATTCCTTAAGATTTTTTATATTAAATTTTCTCCATACATTCTGGGCATGTTCATAGTCTTCTAAATTAATATGTTCTTTGGTTAAAGTACTATAAAATGACTCCAGAGGAGGGAGTTGTTCAGTGAATTTCTCCGGCCCAGTAAAATATTCATATGGAAAAATTCCTTTTCTTTGTAACAGTGGATCATTAACAAATCTAAAGCTGTCTAAATTAGATGCTAATTTATCAAGAGATAGCGATAGAAAATTATATAAGTCTAAAAATATTAAGTTGTCAATAGAAAATGATATATATTTTTCCATATCTTTTGCTATGCAGGTTATTTTGCGATTCTCCTTAAATTTCCCCAAATGTTGCATAATTAAATGAGCATCATAATTTTTAAGATTGTGAAAAAGAATTGGTATCTTCTTAGTCATTTTATAATTTAAATTGCATTCATTATGAGCAGCACCTCGAAAATTACCAGTTAAATGACAGTGATCTCTGACTCTATTATTTCCTAATTGTTTATTACAAATAAAACAATCCACTGCAGACTGAAACATAGCTTCTTGTTCAGGGGTCATTATTAAGGGCATATAAACATTCAATCGATCCATAAGATTCTCATAAATTTCAAATAATTTTGTAAAAAAGACCTCCATAACATTTTTGCCACTATAAAATTCTTCATAAATGATATTTGAATCTTGAACAACTACAAATCCAAATCCTGAAGGCTTATGTTCAGAATTATTTATAAAGCATTCGAAGTCAGCATATATTACAAATGGAACCTTCAATTGAAATTTAAAATTAGTAAACTTTAATATTTTCTTTTTACTTAGTTCTACTCTTTGAGCTTCATATAATTTACAATAATCAAAATGTTTCTTGAGTCCATTTTCAAACGTAAACTTTTGTAAACACAAATAACAGTAATATTTCTTATGATCATATTTATTTGATCTTAACATCAGTTTGTTAAAATCACGAATCAAACAATAATGTGTCTTGCGTCCATGTTGTAACAGTAACAGATTTATGTGAATATTTTTAATTTTCTTGGTAATTCTTAAAGGGTATATAATTTTATTTTGTTCTAGGCCAAAAACATTAATGCTGATATTGTTTTGAGTCTCAAATTTATGAATGTCACTTATTTTAACTGGATATTTAATCCCATTCATATTTAACTTATTAATAAAAGGTTTATAGTAAGTTACTCGATTTGCATTTACACTCCAATTAGGATATAAAAATGCTAATATCGACCAAAGAAAACATTTATTATCAGTATTTCTTATATTCAAAACAGCATGTTTATTTTTAATATATTCTGGAGTGGGTATATAGGATTTTGCTTTTAAGGGAATATATTTATAAATATGTAAATGCCAGTATTTTGTATGATCATAAATCCACCCGCTCCCCAATGTTTGATATGTTTGCATTGATTCGTCAATTTTCTTAAATGACTCATTAATTTGTGACTCGATTTCACCTTTCTCAACTGATAAAATTGTTACACTTCTAAAATTAGCGATTGCTTCCTTATCTACTACAGTCCGATTATTTTCAACTAAGTATTTAATAAATTTTACTCTTCTCACAAGGACCCATTTTATTGGCAATTTATAAGAGAATAATGCATTTTTTATTTCATGTTCAACAAATTCTCCATTAAAAACATTCAAAGTATATGGACATTTATTACAAGACTCAATATGTCTTTGAAAATGACTATTAATTTTTTGTTTGCAAAATCTACAGATAGAATGAATTTTAACAAAGTGTAATTTAAGATCTTCACAAAATAAATTACATAATTTACAAATGTTTATGTTAATTTTATGTTTTAATTTATAATGTCGTTTAATATTAAATTTAGAAGAGAATTCAAGTTGACAATACTCACAGATTAAGCGCATTTTTATTTATGAAGGAAAAAAAATTGTAACACCTATATATAGCCTAAAAAATTTCAATGTAGTTTTTTTTTAATGAACAATTCAAAATTCAATAATGGAATATAAATATTTAAATATCAAATTTTAAAATATAAATACAAAATAAAACAATTTTTTAATTCTAAATCATAATTAAAAAAGATATTTAAGTTCAGAGTATATATTACCAACACTGACAAGTGTCGCAGTCTGTGGATAAAACCAAGCACAGTCTATCGACAGAAGTAACAGAAGTTTCTGCTCACAGCCTAAGTAAGTTTTTTAAATTTACTTTATCAATAATATATTTTAAATTGGTTTTCAAATATAAAATTTAAAAAATAAATATTATAAAACAATACATTTTAAAATTAATACTCACAATGTCACAGAAAATTCAAAATACACATAACACAGCGTATGCAAAACATTAAAGAAAACAGTCACCACTTAACCTCAACTCATTGAAAGGTCGCCATCAGCTATAAAATGCACAGTACACTGTAATAATGCTTGATATATAGTCCATAAAAGTAAATTGAAGAATTTTAAAAATAAATTCTAGATTAATGATTCTAAAAGATATATTTGAAATTATCAAGGCTCCAAACGACATGAAAACGTTTGCTTGTCCCATAAATCAGTACTATAATCCTGTTGGCAGCCACTTGTCTCCAGCGAAGGTCACTGTCACTGGCACATTCTCTTACGTAATAGGTCAAGGTTACAACAGTCCACGCACACTGCACAGGGGGGCCGGTGCAAGATGCCAAATTTCACATGAATATAGTTAGAGGTAAAACTGTGATATTTTCAGGTATTATACTAGACTATATGGTGGCTATTATGGCATTAAATAATTTACTTTTAATATTAACATAGCATAAATAATAAATAAAAATATTGATTTTTGACATCAACAAGTTAGTCTGTGAGGAATTTTTTTTATTTATTGGTCAGACAAGTTTTGTCAGCAGAAAAGTTGTAAATAAAGAGTCAAATATTTTTATTCTTGACATTTTCCTCTAGAATGCTTAGTTTAAAAGTAAAAAACAATAAGTAGCAATATTTATTGTTAGCATAAAATTGACAAGAACAATTTTAAAAATAGTAGTACACTAGCCATTTAATATTAAATAAACTTATACACACTCATATAACTATAGAATATCACCATACATAAACATTAGCACAAATCAAATCTCGGAGCAAAATATTTGATAGTTGTGTCCAAAAATGCTCCTTATGGGAAATCCCATGTTAAAATCATGCCAAAACTGAGGTAAAGTTGCTATTTCTTCACTACTCATGTGAGCAGTAAATAAAAACTTTAGAATGACTGTAACATAATCATGATCCGAATCTGATCCACGCTATATTCAAATTGTACCTTTATATTTTGTGTGATGGTTCATAAATTGTATTATGTGTAAGAATATATTATCAGCCAATCAAAATAAGAATAAAAATGTTCAATAGATATTTGTTATAGATATATAGATATATAGATATATATATCTATAGATATATATATCTTATATCTATATATCTATATAGATATTTATTTATCAAATAGATATATAGATATTTGTTTATAGATTGCTACATCTTACTTAAAGCTTAAAATTAAAGCTAGACGAACATCAATACAATTCAATTCAGTCAATCAGTTTATTAGACGCCGACGCTATCAGGGCGTATTCAAGGCGAATATGAATAAAATATGAGTGTAGAATGGTAGTCTTTTATGTAGCTTTGTAAAATATGAGTGTAGAATGGTAGTCCTTTATGTAGCTTTGTTACTTTCTAAGGTCAGCTGATTCTTGATACCTGGCTATTAATAGCCAAACTACCAATCACATCTTGCTCCATTTACAAATCTCAGAATAGAACCGGAAACTTTAAGGTTCAAGTAAATTATTTTAGCTTCTCAATTTAATTCATGTACTAGTGGAGTATAAAAAAGTCAACTGTGTTATTGGAAAAATTATAATATCATTAGTATGTTTTACTTCTAAGTTTGAAATGTACTGGATAAGAACGGTGGCGACGTCCTGTAATCCAGCTACTTGGAGGTAATGAATTGTGGATAGTTATAAGTGATGGCTTGTGGATGCGATATTCCCTGGTGGGGATTAACGCCCGCACTAGTGAATAATAGTTCATCCAGAAGACCATCCTCATAATTAGACCAATTCGTATATATGAGGTCGAAATTGTGGTTCGGATCCCACGTTAAACTGTAGATCCCTAGATACCATTGGCTGTTGGGCTATGAATTAACAGTCCTGTCTAAGGTGAATGTCGGTCTAGTCACTAACAAGACTACAAGATCGCGCCACAATCATCCTACACTCATCTCTCATTCATAATTCGCTTTAAACTACCTATTGAGTTAGGTCGCCATTTTAGTAAAGGTGTTATAAAAAGTTATACATAGATATTTTCAAGCGTGCTATCTTATGATATATGAAGCTTAAATGTTAAGTGTACTTATGATTTCAATAACAAAAATTATGTTATTGTTAGGTACATTATTGCGGACATTACACTGATTGGTAAAAACTAATTTAAGACATTTCGGTATCAAATTCCATATCCCGGAAGGCCATGTAATTTTCACCATAACCAACAATGAACTTTAAACCTAACAATTCGGTAATCAATAATTAATTCATCGTGTATATAATATCAGAGCGTGGGAATCTACACGTACATGTACCTCAGCCCTCAGTTCAATGGAGCTCACAGCAGACAAGTTTACTGCGTCGCAACAAAACTTGAGAGGGACCAACGCACCGGCATGAACTCCTTAGCCACTGACCTATACATTTTCAAAGGCATGTGAGTGATACCCTTATCGTTTACTGTTAATTGATAGCGTTGTGTTTTATTTAGTAATTAGTTTGGCATTAACAATCATTATTGATTGCATCTAAAACACAAGTGATTTCACAAAACCAATCATTTGGTTGAAATATCAAGTGCACTTCAGCAGTCATCAGCAGTCATCATCACACACACTTATTAATTTAACCAGTGTCCCTGAAGTTACAAATATGATTATAGCCCAGTAGGATCTGAAACCCGGGTCATCCGATAATTGACAAATAGGAACTTTGACTTATCATTGGTATTTACCATACTTATTAACACTCAGTTACGATGGCTACTCACAATTTATATTGCCCTGCGGTGAATCAATGTTACCAATGTGTAAAAAATTTTCATTCCTTGGCTACTTTTCATCTAAAACGGGTCTGGTTGATTAAATGCTAAATCGTGTATTGGTTAATATTGCTTTGAGAACAATCTTTGTTACGGTACTAAACGTTCAATAAGCATGAATTGGGCTTTGCCAGGGACCTAAAAAATTCCAATGTTGGTCTAGTGAGAATATTAGGTTCTATACTACATTATATGTGCATTTAGTCAGCTTTCATCAAACCTGACTATTTTATATTTAATTGCAAACCCTTTCAGACTAAGGTAACCGTTAGATCTTAAGACAACTAGAATAATGCCATATATTTGTTCATAATCGTAAAGTTCTTCATTATAAAGTTCAGTTCTATAGTTCAGACTGCTACTGTGGAACATGCAATATTTCTAGATAGTGGTTTCCTATCAAATAAATCGTAATTAGTTAATTACTAATACATCTTGTCTTCTCAGCCATGGTTATTTTAATTTGGAGTGTTTATATTTTTTATTGTTACTCACATCTAAATGTATCTCATATCGCAATGTATCTCACAATTTTTTTAATGTTCGGTTCAAACAAAACTGTGAATGAATTTCAGTACACAAAAAATGAACTGGTTTTTCCTGCATCCGTTAAATATTAATTTAATGTTGTTTGTTAAGTTTTTATGTAAAAATAAAAAAGAAGTATTCATTTAAAATTGATTTAGTTAATTTAACATACTTACACCACTCAAGAATGAGAGGGGAAGAGGAAAGTATATTTTTAATATGTTGTATGTAATTATTGTTGTATTGTGGTTTTTAATTTTCAGGAAAGATGTAAGAAGAATATCTTACCATAAGTTTGAATACAATGGGGTTATAACATTAAAAGGTAGGTTTTAAAAAGTAGAAATACAAATGTGTATATTAGTTTAAACATGCAAAGCACTTAAAATTTAAGAAAATTGTACTTTTAAGAGTACCGTACTAATTTCAAATACCACAAGCTAATCATTTTTGTAATTTTTGTTGGTGTAGTTAAGTATGTATTATTTATTTGTTTGCACTTTTGTAAAGTAAAAGTTTGCAAAATAGAACAATGTAGTTGAAAATAATGCAAAAAATAAAAAATAGCATTATGTGGAATAGAATTTTTGTATTGTAAGTATTGACTTTTAGAAAATTGTAGGAGTTTCCTCAAACAAAAATTCATGTAGTTTTAAAAGTTTCATCAATTTGTAAAATGCAATGCAGCAATCGTAACTACTTTGATACTAAAATTGATTAAAGCCATACATGATTTATCTTTCTGTTGATTAAACTACAGATTCACTTACTTTAAAACATGAATCCCTTACTGACATATTAGGAAAAAATTATAAAATTTTTTTGATATTAAACTTATGAGGTATAACAAATCGAAAAGAGGCTTTGCAAAAATAAAAGCTCAGGTTGGTTCAGGTTTTCTTAGTAAAATAAAAATTGTAATATTTTCAGGGCATTAAAGAGATACCAGGTCTGGTATAACAATTGTTAGCCCACCGACAACTTGAGTATAACATTTCACTGTTGCATTATAATAATTATAAATAGAATAATTTTATTGGATTGTTTATTAATGTTACTTATATTACAGCCGATGGAGAGACTGACGAACACCAGTTGATAGTATCGTTTAAGAACCACGTGCTGCTGTTTTGGCAGTGTCTACCTCTTGGTAAGTCTTACTTACTCAAGTTCATACAATAAACGGTATTAGATAACGGAGACATACTTTCTGCCATCAATAGAAAAACGTGTTGAAAGCCCCTGTAATTATGGCTCGCTCGAATAGCTACCAGCTGAGCAGCCAACTTTGAGTCTCAGACGTTTAGCAACGTACTGTGTTTACCGCTAGACGAAAAATAAAATTTTATCCTCAACCACATGTCTTATATCAATAATTAAAAACACTGGATTATTTACTGTTTAAGCCTTATTTCGTTGTTATTAGTAAAATTTATTTAAATTTAAGAGTTTTTTTTTTTTTTTTTTTTTTTTTTTTTTTTTTTTTTTTTTTTAGAAAATACAAAACAAATTCTTAGCACTTTATATTTTTATAACATATCACTCGTTATGCATCACTTTTGAACGTATGTTTTCTAGGAAATTCAGGTGTTATCATTTAGTTTGTCCCCTAAATCTTCATATTGCTTATTCAGATTGAATAAGGATAATACCTAAGATTTTTTTTAAAATTGCAAATGCATTAATTGCTAATATATTAATTGTCATGGGGTAGTTTAAAGTTAAGTTCAGTGTAAAGGGTATATGTAAGTCCCTTGAAGTAGCTTTCCAATAAATTTAACTTTTTATAATTTTTACATTTCCTTTCTTAAGAATAAGAGTCTAGCACAGTGGTATTCATTACCAACAGAAAGAAAGCAGACTAGTGTGATTCCAATTCTTCTAACCTATCAATCTGGTTTCTTTTGAAGCCTCTTGAAAGAATTGAGGAGATTCAATTTAGGAAGGAAGTGCTCTCAGGATCATCACTTCATCCCGACCAACATGCCTATCAATAGGGAAAATTCTGTTAACTGCCCTGAACCAGCTGGTTAACAGGATTGAGAATGATAGCATGGCTGATTCTAACTCATGGACATTGAAGGAGCTTTTAATATTGAAACACACTCATTCATGGTTCAGGTAGTCCGAGAGTGAGCACTCTGTATGCAGGTGGATGGAGACCATGTGATGTGGAAGGTGATGGACACAATCAATCTCCCAAAAAAAGTTGTGTGACTGTCAAGGATGTTGATGAACAATTTTTCAGATAGAAGTCTATGGCATTTTGGCGTGTGCCGAAATAGTCGGGGGTGGATAGAGTGGATACCCCGATATTACCCCGAGAAGACTGTCATGCACATTATTGTGAATTATGGGTTCACTCCAGGCGCACCAGGTCTGATTTTCATTGGGATTTATTTGTGATTACACCCGTTAAATGCTGTCAACGGGGAGTTGTCATTTTATCTCAATATTGATGCTGACGTCATGAATGTGTCATATTCAATATGATACATGAGATGGCGCTTAGAGATGGAGTAAACACGAATGCATCAAGATAGTTATGGGACCTTTTGCCAGGAAAAAGACTTAAATTGTTTTTCGAGGTTAAAACTTCGTATAGCCTTGAAGTTGTTATCATGAGCTCAGGCTGAAGTCGGCTTACCGACTGAATTTATGCAAGTGGCCATTGATGTTATTCCGGACCCTCTGCTCAATATAATGTCATGGGTATAGAATATGTCTTCAGTAGACCTTTTACTAAAGAATTCTGCTCCAGTGACGAGCGAAGGGTTCGAATTGCCATATTCAGGTAGGGAATGATTTACACAGTTCACAGATGATTCTCACAGTGTGGTGTGATGTGGAAGGTGATGTACACAATCAATCTCCCAAAAAAGAGTTGTTTAAATGTCAAGGACGGCGATGAACAATTTTCCTGATAGAAGTCTATGGCATTCTGACGTGTGCCAACCGAGACGGGAGTGGATACCATGAGATCATCCCGAGAAGACTGTCATGCACATTGCACATGCACATTATTGTTAATTATGGTTTACTAATGTGGATTGCTAGAGCTTTGTGGCTAGGAGGAGAGCCCTGTTGGGCCACAAAAAACAGATGAAGAATCAGATGCTATTACTAATCACAAGCTACTGGACAAGGGTACATACATTGGCTTATCAATTGTAACTAAGTGACAAAAGTCAGACAAGATTATTCTTTGGCTCTGCCTGGGCCCGTCTGTCTATCCCACCGATCTCGAATAACTCAATTCCTTCGTTCACATTACACAGTGTCATTCCGTTGGTGTGAACGAAGGGAAGCTTTCCGTTAGATCGTCTTTCATCTGTCCTTTCCCATCTGACGAGAGCAAAGACTGTCCCGGTAGGGTATGCTTCCTAAAATTGAGCGAACAACCTTTAAGCCACACATCCTATCAGGGATCAACCAATGAGGAGCCATCGATCATCCATGGTGGGAGACATAGAAGGAGGGACGAGCGACGGAACAGCGAGGAGAGAAGATCATTAGGAAATTAGGGGTAGAGAAGATATTTGGATTGTGTGCGTGTGGTGATATGTTGTGTTTCGGTGAAAAAAGGATTGTCATATTTTAAGTAAGAGTTTTATTTTATAATTAGTTAAGTAAAAGATAACGAAAGTTCCAAGCCATTTAGTTTTCAAAATTCTAGAGTCAATTTGGTTAATATTTAATACTCATTTTCTTCTTGTTGTTTTGTTTAATAAAAGGAAAACTTACTTTTTAAAAGTATTACATAAATTCATTTTTATCTTGTTTGTTTTATGCTTTGCTTTTTCTTTATTTTTCGCTATTCAATACACGTTCGTTTGTGCAGTCTTGTGCGTCTTATTTGTACCTCTCAGTAATTAACATGTCTAACAATATGTACCGGAGGCACGGGACTCGCACAATATAGCAGCTTATAGGGCTCACAATTAAGTTTTGGTTGACATATCAGGCAGCTTTTTAATACCAATGATTGTAACTGATGTTTTCCCCCAATCACTCCAACTCCTTTCTGCCACCCGTTAATAATGTGTACTCAACAACGTTATGTTGGACAGACCAGACCGGGCAGTACGACTCCCTGGTGGGCATCGCCGTGGACGTCAACTACGTGGACGACCACGCGGCCCGCGCCGAGGTGGAGGAGGCCAAGAGGACCTTGGAGTCCCTGGGGTTGGCTACCGGCAGGGATGTCGGCCCTTGCGCTCCGGACACGCTACGCCACGTCAACGAGCTGTGACGTCAAGCACTCTACAGTGGCTGATTGAACAGTGTTTCTTGTATATTGCTGGAATTTTAATTGCCTTAAGGATCTAGTTTACCTTTTGTTTATTAAGGTAATTCATCGTGATTAAAATAAGCCAAATTGTTAAAATGTGTTTGCTTTATGATCTTTTTTAACCTTTGGATGTATAAATATTACTAGGTAAATGTGAATTTTTATTCGAGATAAATGCAATTTTTAATAATAATTTTCACATTATAGAAATTTTAATAATTTTAAAATCAACCTTCTTTGTTTTGTGGAATATAGCATTATTATTACAGATAAGGCAGATTACTTTATTGGGAAATTTATGAACTATTGTTAGAGTAAGAATAATTATTGAAAGATTAATTTAAATTAAAAAAAAATCCAATGAGATAAAAATATAAAACATTCTGTTTTTATTAATACTCATCAAATTGAAACTAACAAATAATAAAACATTAGTAAACATTTTACAAAATTTATATCTATTGTGTTTAGTTAAAAATACGTGTAGGTTTTATACGTCTGCATATTGTTTCTATTATTTTTCTGTTCTACTCAGTACCTTGTCAATAGCAAGAGACAAAACTAACTTTTACTAACGGGTTTTTGCTATGGCCTCATTGTGCACCAAGTGATATTATAGAATATTTCGTCACTAGTCTGGAAAGTGGTCGTTACCGTACCGAATCCGATCAAGCACCAGTATACTACTTTTATGTAATTTTGTCATGTAATTTTGCCGAGCAGTAGCGGGAATAACCTATTTTCTTAGCTCATTTTACGTTTAGAAAGTGTACTTTCGTGTGTAGAGTAATGAAAACTACTATTTCCCAGACTGTTTACCCAAACCAAAGGAAATCAACTAGTTTTTATCGCATCTTATTGTTCCGAAATAGTAGTTTTCATTACTAGGAAAGAAGTATTATTGGAAGAAATAAAAACAAATTAATTAAAAAAAATAAATAAAATTGTATATTATTCTGCACGAAATCTACCTCTTTTTTCTTTCAATAGTATACAAAACAGCTTTTTTGGCATAGGACTTGTAAAATCCTCTGTGATATTTTTAAGTCCGAGGACTAAATATTTAGCTGTTTGTCAAGTGTATTATTACTGTTTCATTAATTTTGAATTTCAGAATAGTGAGATTTAAAAGTTATAAAATCATTGTTTGTAAGTAACAGAATTTTAAACACTGTACATGACTTATTTCAGGCATATAAATATACAACCTCAAAAATACAACTTTATATTTAACATTTTCAATGATTAAAAGTCTATTTACGTATTAGACAAAAAAATAAAAATAAATAAAAATATAAAAAAACCTTGTTCATCACTCGGCACAAAAGTGTATTTCTGAGCCACTTTGGAGCACGAAACGAGCCACTTTTGCTCCAATTGATGAAAACTACTATCATGGCTAGAGCATGATGAAAATAAAAGTAATAACAATTGTAGTATTATAATTAAATTTACTGCAATATTATATTTTATTTACGATTTCCAGTTAGGATTATACAGTCTAAAGGAGAAAAATTACTTTAATTCAGACTTATAGGTTTTAACTGATTCACCTTCCATTGTCATATGAATTTAGTTTACATTGGGGATTTACTAATTTCATTAGGTAATACAAAATAAAAAATTAATTTTATCTCTTGATTGCTAAAATAAATAAAAAAAAATAACCTCAAGTCAATTGAAGTTCTCGAGTTTGGAATAATACTTAAGAATAATATTTAAAATCAAGACACAATATTATTATTTAAATATAATGTTGGAAGGATCACAGAATAAAACATGTTCATACAAATATTAAAAGGAAAACAAAAACATTTCATATAAGATGTGAATTTTTACGAAATAATAGACCAACCGATTTTTTTAAACAGGAATTTTGATAAACCGAACTTTTTTTAATACGCCTGGGTTAAAAGTGTACAATACATATGTTTAAGGTTACGTTAGTTTTATATCTTCATAAGTATAAGGATAAAATAAGTTAGAATTTTGACCACATTAAAAGTGATTCAATCACTAATTTTTTCCTTTTTAAGTAAATCAAATTCAATTAATAATTTTTTGAAGAGCCAAATTCATCGGCTGACTTCTTACATGGTTTTACCATTCAAACAAATAACCCTACTGAGTTCAGATTGAAATCACAAGTCAATCTATCGAGTTACGATTGAAAAATGAACAGCCCAGAGTGGATTTATATGTCAGCCAAAGAGGGCTTCGATCCAGGAATAATTATTTTCAGTTTTAAAATGATTTTCAATTTATAAAATTACACTTTAGCCAGAAAATTGATTTTTTATTTCAAAGCTGCACCAAGCCATTAGACCTACACATTCTATTACTTATGCATTGAACTGCTTATAAACTGTAGATTTTTTTATTTTAAGAAGAATGTTAGAATTATATTAATCATGATGTTTTGCATACTGTACAAAATATATAACCAAATTTCACCGACCTTACAGCTAATGAAAACCTATCTGTGCAATGAAGGGGGTACAATAAAATACCTTTGGCTATAAATAATATAAATTAGGGTTTATAAATATATCCAACCAGTTGCATATGTAACGTAAAGGCATCGTCATCTAATACATTTGTTCGTAATAAAATACATTGTGATTCAAATAGTTGGATGTACTGCAAAGCATTTTGGATAAGTGATAGACTAAGTAAATTATACAAACTTTATTTTTCATGATATAGAGCAAATGATCCTTCAAAGTTACAATTTATTTTATGTTTGCATGAGTAATTAATATTAAACTAAAGAAAACACCACCAAGATTCTTAAAACGGTGATGAACTCTAAAAGGTTTGTAGAAAGATGTTAGGTTATTTTAGAGATTTTGGTTTGCTATCTTTCAATATGTCCGAAAAAAATTATGTATTTTCGTAATTATAACCATATAACCGGCTTTCGGTCTTTTCAACATAAGTTGATCATTAAGCCATTTATTTGCAAATGACATAATTATTTGATATTTATACTAAAATACCTTGTAGCCCCTAATAATTGAAATTTTCACTTACTATGTAAATGTTTGTGGACAGGCCTAAAGCCACGCGAGATTTCGGCAGGATCATTTGTCTGTTGGACATTTGTGGCGGCTCTTAGCAACACTTTCCACCTTGAGTCGTTTGTCATTCTATGAAACACGACATTTTATTTCTTGATAAATTGTACTCGAGACTAAAGTCAAGTCTTAAAACCAAATTAAGTAGTATTGGTAACCTAAAACATAATACAACTGCTGGCTTTTTTTCTTTGCAATAAATGCTTGTTTACAAGTGAGATGGAATATTGTTCCTCGTATTAAACCGAAGAAATCTATAAAATAATGCAATATATTTTCTGTCCCATACTAATACCTAGCAAAAGGTGCAGTTATTTATTGACGTAACATGTATATATTTGTTAAGTAAAATAATTATTGGAAACAAAACAAAAAAAAATAAAAACTGCAATCCACTGAAAGTACGACTAAACCTTAATCTTAAGATGTTAAATATCGATATCGAGTGAAAATCTTGTTACTAACATGACTCAACATGCCAGACAGTTTTGGATTATCAAGTCAGTTTGACCCTATTTGAAACTGCCCGTCACGAAATTCTCCGCTCTCCATATGCCCTGGCTCATTGTATTTAATATGACCAAACTAGTTTAACATCAATCCCCAATAAATTATTATAGTATAAAAAATGAAATTTTAATGTACATCTCCATTAGTTAAAATAATATTTTTTCATTATGCATTATTACATTTTCTATTGAATAGTTTTTATTTAATCTGTGTACAATGTTAAAAGTGTAGATTGTCATCCATTTTACTCTTCTAATAATTTTTTTTTTTTGTTTGGTATAAATCCAATTGTTATAATGTCTGGTATAACGTTGGATAATGTACATTGTTTTTGGATCTCCTTATTACTGAAATACGCAATACAAGCTGCATTTTAAATTTATGTTTTTGTGGAACATAGAAAATGTTTTGAATTAAAAACAGATCTTTGTTTTAGTTATTCTTTGCAGTCCCTGAGTCATTTTTAGATGCTTATTTTCATGAACTCGATATTTATCTATAACCAACTTTAGATTCAACCAATAAAATAAAGTTTCATGTGGTACATAATTGAGGAGAGTATTATATTATACGGTTTTTAATAATTATATTGAAGAGCTACAACAATGATTGGTTGACTACAGAACAAAATACCTTTAATACCTATATTGAAATGGAGACCTAACTCAATAGGTAGTTTAAAGCCAAGTATGAATAGAGTTTGTAGAGTTCCATTTACAGTATTTATAAAAACCTTTTTTGTGTGTGTCCAAGTTCATCAAATGACCGCTTTATCATGATTTTGAGGTTGACTATTACCATTCGTACTTGTTTTAGAAATAATAATGCATAGTCTGGATGGTAGTTATGTTTTAGTTTATTTTGGAAGAATAAAACCTTTGGACTGTTCTTATCTTTATATTTAAAATTTCAAAACAGTGGAATGTTACCAAACTTAAGAGGTTACAAGTAAAAAGTAGGTATTTGGGCTTAATAAAAGTTTCTTTCATGTTTATGTCGAGGGGCATTTAGCGTAGATTGGGCGAGACGGGTCAATATGTTGGACGCGTTCCAGTAACACCTTCCTCGTTCCAGTGTATCTTTTGCGGATTGTCGTAGATTAACTCTGGGCAAGAACACGGATATACAAAACGAAAGACGGACAACGGACGATGTGTGGTACATCCGGTGTCACGGAAGGCAAGGTACTCGACCCGGACCTTTGGAACGTTGCCTGTGACAGTCTTCTTAGATCCGAGACGCCAGCCGAGACAGTGTGAAAACGATTCACGTCGACCGAAGTTGCGGCACTTATTGTTGCATGAAATTTGGATCTTGCCCAGATGAACCGGAACCAAGTTATGCGCGTTGTCGACGAATAATTGAGTGAGCACGGGCGGTCCCTTACCTTGAGCAAGACAGAGATTGTGGGCCTCACGAAGATGTGAATTGACACCATTGTGCCCCTGAACATAAGAAATGAAGTGGTCCAGACCACGCTAGCTGCCAAGTACCTAGGGGTTATGATGGACAAAAACTCAGCTGGAGGGATCAAATCTTCCGCACTGCGGACAAGGCTGCCAGGAGAGTCGCTTATCTCAGCAAGCTTATATCAATGTCGGAGTTCCCCAGTAGAGTAGAAGGAATTTGATGATGTAAACGGTCCAGTATGTTCTCCTGTACGGCTTCGAACTGCGTGAATAAGTGTAGGCAGATTGTCGCACTGATGAAGTATACCGAATGAGACTCGCTCGAGTACAGCGTCCACCTGCACTCAAGGTCACATCCGCATATCGCACAATGTCATAGCCGGCTGTCTCGCTAGTCGCTGGAGTTATCAATGTCCATCTCTTGGCACGGGAGAGACAAGCCATTTATGAGACAAGTTGTTGTCGGCAAGGACCAGGCAAAAACTCAGGAACGTCAGCGAATCTACCAGACATGACAGGAGAGCTGGGGTCTGTAGAGACGCTGTCGATGGACTGCGAGACTCATCAAGCAGGTCCAACCCTCGATGGAACGGTGGCATGGTGAGGTGGACTGTTCTCTTACTCACTTCTTGTTGGACCATGGCTCTTTTCAGTCGTACTTGTACAGGATGGGCAAGACCGGATCACCTGACTGAATTTATTGTCCTGGCGTTCCCGATGACGCGAAGCACACTCCTTCTATGGATACATCCTTCCGTTGTCCAAGCTGAAAACCGCTACTCCTGGAGACGACACGATATCTTAGAGTGTTGTTAGTGGACTCGGTCTGCATGAACTCGGTACTGGAACAGGGTTGCTTGTCGCATTTTTTTGTCGGTTGCTGAGGTCACATGAAAGACCTCGTATCAAAGAGGTCTGATTTAGACAGCAATCCTCAGTCCTCTTTGATAGGAGGTCTTTCTCTAGAAAAATAATCGGCTGGATTTGGAGTGAACCCTAAAAGAGGAAAGTCCTAGTTCATAGCAATGCAATGAGCAATCTTAGGCTAATGTCCAAAAGTGGAAGGGGAGTTTTTTAGTTGGTAGTTTACTGGATATTTTGTAGTAGTCCCACACCTCAGAATGGCCACCTGTGTGTGTAAAAGCATTATTTATCCTCCTAAAAAATATAAATAAATAAAAGTAAAATAAAAATATCAATGTTTATGTTACTTTTATCTAGGACCGCTTTTTCGAAACACGTTTAATGTAATGTTACATTAATTTGATTCATTATTAAACAACTTTGGCTTAGTAGTAGTTTTCATCACTAGGAGCAAAAGTGGATCTTTTTTGTGCGCAATCGTGTTTTAAAAACGAGGCGCACCCAAGTTAAAAAAAAAAAAAAAAAAAAAACGATTAAGCATCAAAAAGACACTTTTGCTCCGAGTGATGAACAATGTTTTTATCATAATGTGAGATTAGACTGTTTAATCGATAAACATATTAACTATAAAGTTGTATATTCGAGGTTATATTTACAAAGTAATTTATATGCAGTGTTTACATTTCTGTTATTTACAAACAATTCTCTTTATAACGTTTGAATTTCAAAATTCTGCTAATCAACATTAATAAATTAATAATAACACACTTATCAAACAGCTGACTTTTCAGTCCTAGGACCTAAAAAATTCTCCAGATGATTTTTCAGTCCTAGGACAAAAAAGAATCGGTTTTGGTACTATTGAGAGAACAAAAACAGGCTGATTTCGTGATGAATTATAAAAACTCGGTTTAAGGGTTAAACTGATTTGGGAAAAACTACCCAAAAATTAGAACTATAGTTTTGAAAATCACCAGCTAATTTTCTCACTCTACTGTAGCTGTAGAGAGAAAACTGCTATTTTCCACATTCCAAGCAGGCTTTTAAAACAGTTTTCCATCCAATGAGATAAAAAATATTACAATATTCTCAGAATAGTATAATAATTAATACAACTATTTCCCTTTTATAACTGATGCCTTAAAAATGTAGACAATTGTAGAAACCCATAAAATCAATTATAATAAATTGATGCAGGCTATACCAATATGAATACAACTCATAGAGTTTTAATTAAAGGCGTGCCCTTTCAAACGATTTTCGTTTTTTATGACGCGTAATGTCGACAATATGTGAGAAGGTTTATATGTGTGGTTCCCAGAATCCCTTTTAAAGCTTCTTTAAACTATAGAATTTCCATTTATTGTTACCAGTATTAAAGCAAAATATTATGAAACCTCCCTATAAATGTTGTTTATGATATTCCATAAAAGTTTCCTTAAACATAAAAATTAGTAGTGGTTTATGCAATGATTGTATTATACACAATTTAAGCCTGAAGACGATCTTTAGTTCAAAACCGAGCGAAACGAGTATTCAAAAAGTTTCACGAGTTTCTAAAATGCTAGATACAATCGTTGCATACTCTACTTTGTAAACGATAAATTTCAAATTAGTTAGGATTTGTAAAAATTAAGTAATTTAAATGTTGAACCCATTTATAGGACATTAGGTGACCAATCCAAAATGTGTCATCACCTGATCCCGCTTTATGCAATGGTCGTTTTCACTTATTAGATTAAATGAAATAAAACTAAATGAAATAAAGCAAAGTCGGCAAGCACCATTGGAAGTCTCTAGATCTTTCTCTATGGATGAGCTAGATGCGGCGATTGATGCGATGCCAATTGGCAAAGCAGCAGGCTTGGATGAAATCTTCCCGGAGTTTTTATAAAACACTCGGGTATAAAGGCTAGACAGTGGCTTCTTGCAGTTTTTGACACCATAATGGAAACCGGCGACTTGCCTGGTATTTTTAGAAAATCCAAAATAATAGCTGTCTTGAAGCCCGGTAAAGATCCTAAACTGCCCGAAAGTTACCGACCCATAGAACTTCTTAGTGTCTGTTATAAGCTGCTCGAGAGGTTGATATCCAACAGAATCCTCCCTGTTCTCGATTCCAGCATCCCCGTCGAAAAAGCTGGGTTTAGACCTGGGTGCAACTGTTGTGACCAGGTTCTAGCTCTTACTTCTTTCATCGAGAATGGGTTTGAGTGAAGACTGAAAACCTCCGTTGCTTTCTTAGATCTTACTGCAGCTTATGACACTGTCAGGAGAAAAGGCCTCCTTATTAAATTTTACAACCTGATTCCTTGCCCTTTCCTGTTGCTTCTCCTCAACTCAATGCTCTCCAACAGGATGATTAAAGTATATTTGCGGCAAAAGGAAAGTACTTTTAGGCAACTAAAGGATGGCCTGCCACAGTGGTCAGTGCTCGCCCCACTGCTGTTTAATGTGTATACAGCTGACATTCCAGACACTCGCTCCTCAAAGTTCGTTTACGCATATGATATAGCTCTGGCTTATCAGCACAAGTAATTCCAACTAGCTGAGGAAACACTAACAAATGACCTCACGACCCTTGGTGAATACTTTAAAGCATGGAAGTTAAATCCAAACCCAACAAAAACCGAGGTTTCTTGCTTCCACTTGAACAATAGAATGGCCCACCATAAGCTTAAAATTGTATTTGACGGTGTTGAGCTAAAGAACAATAAAAACCCACAGTACCTGGGGGTCACTTTAGATCGGTCCCTGACATTCAAAAGCCACCTACAAAAGACAGCAGCCAAGGTGAGAACCAGGACTAACATTGTCCATCACCTTGCTGGCTCCACATGGGGAGCTATTGCACAAGTCCTGCGAACCACTGCTCTGTCCCTAGTTTACTCAACTGCTGAGTACTGTGCTCCTGTGTAACTGTGGTTGAACGTGTACATGTCAGGGATATCGACAACCAGCTAAACATTGATATGAGAGCCATTAGTGGTACACTCATTGCAACCCCCGTCCCCTGGCTCCCGGTCCTGTGTAATATCGCTCCACCTGAAACCAGAGGAAGGGATGCACTGATTAGAGAATATACTAAGATCTTATCTGCTCCACACCTACCCATCCATGATTACCTACCCCAGGAGACGGGCAGATTGAGGTCCCGAAGACCACCACTGCGGACAGCATCCCAGTTGACGGACACAAACTTTTCAATCCATACCGTTTGGACTTCCTCCTGGGACACTTTCCAAGGTCGGAATCACTTTTTGATTGCTGACCCAACCTTAGCAGTAAGTGGTATGGATCTTCCTCGGAAGCAGTGGACTGTTCTCAATCGATTCCGCACTGGAGTGGGAAGATGTAATTATTGGAAATACAAATGGGGAATGACAGAAGACCAGTCATGCGGCTGTGGAGCGGAGTTCCAGACTATGACTCACATATTCAATGAGTGCCCTTTGAGTGCTTTCCCGGAAGGGCTGATGGGCCTTCATTGTGCAAGTGAAGCTGGGCTGCAATGGCTTAGCGCCCTGGATTTAGATTTATAGAGAGATCATTAATGTTTATATTAGTTTTATTTTAAATGTATTGACGCAGGTGCTTCGCACTGCAGAACATCTTTTATTTATTTTATTATTATTATTTTTAATATGGTAGTTGGCTATGACAGCCATACGATGCATAATATTTCAAGGTTAGTCATAAAGAAACTAAAACATGAATTGTAATGTACAATCAACTGATGTGCTCTTAATTTCTATAATAAACACTAATTTTGTCAAATGAATAGCTCCCATTGGTCTATAAACTGTATCATAAAGTAACTCCTGTAACATATTGAACTCGCTATACATTTGGTATGTTTATTTGTTTCACAATGTAGCTTTTTATGATGCTGTTTGTAATATGTTTTTCGTGCTTCCTGCAACGGCGGTAATTAAAAAATATTATGTAAATTAAAAAAAAATATATTGGCCAACTAAAATCATGAAAGATTGTTTCAGTTTTTGCGAAATTTATGTTCTAACAGATAAGATAGAACATATTATATTCTATGCCAAAAGATTGTTAATTCAAGATTAATAAACTTCTTACAAATGTGCAGAATAAAAACAATTCTTCAAATATATAATAGCACAACCTGAAGTTTACGATTGACAATATTGCAGGATCGAGTCATGCGGCTGTTATTTTATTGCAACATTCAAATTCCAATGAGTTTGAGCCTCCCATTAGTAAACAATCATACATACATACATACATACATACATACATACATACATACATACATACATACAAAGTGTCATCCCATAAACCAGTCTCTTGTATGGGATCAGTCAGAGGCAGTGCCCTAGAACTGCCATGTCAATTTGAATGTTGGTTAATCTCTTGATTGACTATTGATTTGTTTTGGATTGGTTTGGCTCAGTCTCTTTGTGTGGCACGGAAAAGTCAAGGAGAGGTTTAGATTAGGTTAGGTAGGCTATTGAGTTTGTTGTGTTGGAATTCTTCGAGGTTCTAGAAACACTTATCAACGAGATACTTTTTCAATTCCATTTTTCGTTTTGAAACGTTACCAATCGAAGTGATTTGAGGTGGGATTTTGTTGAAAAACTTAGGTCAGAGAAACTTATTTCCCAGTGATCTAAGGTTATGATTTACAGAGGATCTATTGTTTCTGAATCTAGTATTATAGCGATTAGGAACAGGAACGTTAGTGAAACTGTTATTGATTGGAAAAATGACTATTTCATTAATAAAAAAAGAATGCACAGTTAGTATTTGAAGATTTTGAAATGCAGGTTTACAATGGTCCGTAAGGCGTGGGCCATGAATGTTCCTGACCACTCTCTTCTGCAGCTTACCAACTACTTCAAGCTTTCTTTAGAACGTTTCTGGTTATTAAATTGTCAAGAAGATTATTCATTTAAATTGAAACATTGAATATTTTTCAAATCAATTACAAGAACACCATCGTGTAGGGCCTACGGTTTATTTTAAGTTCTATTGAGATAAAAATATTTACTTCTGCTTTTTAATTTCTGTGTTTAATTTCACATCAATAACATTTGTAAAATATTGACTATATTCTTCATTGTATTTACTACTACTTTGATGTCTATCTTCATATCTCAATTACAGCCTTTGAAATGAACTATGAAAGAAACATCTCCACTGATAATAACACATGGATTGAGATATAATAAATGACACCCTACGTGACTGTAGCACCACTTGTCAATATACCAGTGTTTGGCAAGAATAATACTTCTCTAAAACGTGACTTCCATCACAATTTTACACTTGTAAAATCTTTCTGCGTTTACAGAATAACCCACTCATTTTGTGGAACTTACACTTCATCACTGAAATATCCTTCCAAAGTTTCTTTAAGCCTCATTATTGAAAGTTTAAAAAAATCAGAGTCAAACAAATTAACTGTTACATATCAATGGAATCTTCAGGTTTTTTGTATGAAGTGCTGTCTATTAAGTCTAAGGCTCTGAAAATTTTTCAGAGGAAAAATATGATTTTCACGGCATGTGGTGAGAAAGTGGTATTTCGCGTTGTATGAAATGTTTCTAACAAAAAACTGTAGCAAATGCACGGATTCTAAAGTTCTAGAGAGATTAGAGTTTCCACTCTGTTTTTAATTATGATTAAGTTAATATAAAATAAGGAGTTTGCAGTTGTTGTTTCAATATGGAACATTGATAACTAAAAAAAATAGTTTGGAAACATAAAAAACTAATGAAAATTTTAGGAACATTCTAAAAACTAAACAAGATTTATAATATTATAGCCTGTGTAGGTTGTTTTTCCCCTTTGAAATGTTGGGGGCCATGTAACCAGCACTGTTTGTGTAGGCCTAACACGTAGCCAATGGCCAGTGTGGTGGTGCAGTCACGTGGTCATTGTTGGCAGATCACGTGATCTGGTGTAGATCAGGTACTGCAGAAACGCCTTATGTAAATTGTGTAAAATATAATCTCTTTACTAATAGAATTTAATGGCACAAAGCACATCAATAAAGTCCACCCGTAAAATATGACAGCGTGTAAAAATTTCTTTTTACAATTATCTTTAAAGTAGCGGATGGCTTTCAATATAATTATAATACTTTGAACCGCCCCTTTTATCGGACAGGGGAAGTATTACAACTTATTTCTTAGTCCAACGTCATTCTGTAGAAATAGTTTTTAGTATCTTTTAAGGCCACTAACCAGACGCATAAAGGTGCAAGTTGATTTAATTTATAACTTTTTATAATATTATTTGATTCTCAACTGTAGCGGTATTTGTATAAAAAGCATTAAAGAAAAAATACCATTTTTTTTTATTTTTATTCAATGGGATACTCGTCTTTGTATTTTCTTTAAAGCAGTTTATCAATAATAAAGTGTTGTGAATGCTATTATATACTCATGTGCAGGAAATATTTCATGTAAGTTATCCATCTACCTCGCAACTGCCACATGTTGATTCAATATCCTCTCATTTTCGCTTCTAGTGCATCACAACTCTACCACTCTAGAACCACTCTATATTCTAGTGCACTCCACCATGACTGTAAATTCTCATACATTACTGGGATCTCAAATTACAACTACTAAAAGTCTTTTTACAGTCATATCACTTGAACTTAAATACTGAAAATTAGTAAAGAAAGGAACCCAATAAACCCTACGAATACGTCGATTTCAGTATTGTTAAAACTGAATAGAAGAAAGCAATAATTTAAATTTGTTTGGTTATTTTTTTCTAAAATAGATACTTTTTTACCTCTAGAGAATAAATAGAAAATATTAAAATGTATAAATTAAAGTCTAGAAAGAAACTTTACTGTAATGTAATAACTTTACATTTTTTCACTAGTGAGTATATTAAAAGAAATTGTAATGTAAAGATTACAACTACGAAAAAATAACTTCGATATGAAAATGGGTCTTATTCAATGATATCTCTTATCATTCTATATTTTATCTCTCTTGGTTTCCCTCCATTATATGAAATTCGTTAAAATTTTTATCTTTGTTTTAAAAGCAAGTTTATTGCTAAGAAAAATGTGGTACGGTATGTGGGAAATAAATAGAAGAAAAACGTATTCATATACATGTAAAACTTTAAATTTGCATTCGGTCACAAATTCATCTTTTTACTCAAGTGGAATACGTAATAGGAAATCTACTTACAAAAATAAATCGTCTTTTACAATCGTAGACCAATTTTATAAAATAAGATAACGTTTGGTACTAGATAGGGCCTAATTATTGTGAAATAAATGCTGAAAATATATTGCAATTATTTTGAAACGGAGCTCTGTACAATATGATCCAGGCCGAAACAACGGTTTCACGACCAATAAAGGGGAATGAGTGAGGACATTGGCAGAACATTTCCCTTATCTCGACCCCTAAACTGCGTTCTGGGGAGAAACTTTCTCAGATTAAATCTTAGGACCCGGTCAGTTAAGATGCTTTTAAGGCATTTCTCTATTTTGGAACAAACCACTCCCCCTTTCTCCTTCCTTGATGTTTTATGCTAATGGATCGGGCGGCGTGAAACAATATATTGAATTTATAATATTATAATTTATTGTGAAAATATTTCTACAACACATATACAGGGTGTTCGGAAAAAAACATTTCAAGAATTAAGGAGGTTATTGCTCACATAAAAATAAGCAAAATAGTTCCTATAAACATATGTCCAAAATGTTCGCCATTTTATTTTTTACAGTAAATTATTTTTCTTCCCGTAACAAATCAATGTATAAAATTCATATGTGGCACGTACTTTATCACACCAATGTCCATTTCCACATAAAGTATATTTCCAATGTGTATTTTTAAAATGGCCGCCAGTTTTAATTTTTAAACTCAAATATCTCAAAAGTGGTACCGTCAATCTTATCAAAATGTTACAGAACATAAAAAAGTTGACGAATTTAACTATCCAACCAATAAAACTAAGTTTGGTAGGATCTGACAACAAATAACGGAGTTATTTGGATTCTTTGTAGAGAAACATTGATTTTGCTTTATAATCAATGTAAATTAAGGTTATTTTAACATCACAATAAGTCAACTATTTGTTTAAAATACATACAAACTTATTATTATAACTATAAGTTCGATAGTTAAATTAGTAATCTTTATTATCTCTTGTAAAATGTTGATTCAATCTGTCACCAATATAAAAGTATTTAAAGTGAAAAAAATTGGTTGATATCTGGTTAAAGATGCATATTAGAACATACCTTCATATGAACTATTTTGCTTATTTTGAACCAGTTAGTCATATTATGAAGTGTGTTGACAGACTTTAAAGACACCCTGGTGTAAGAAAGTATTATATAAAAGTAATAAGGGTTTATGCAAGCCTGGTAACCCAGCGAGGCCAGGGAATGTGCCGGGTATCCCCATGGTCGGGGATGGTGCATCGTTCCACTTAAAATCATTGTTATTGCTCGTATCGCAGTGCGCTACAGCAGCATTCGCAATGCGAGACTTTGTTGCGTTGTTGTGTCGGGCATTGTTGTGCGTCAGAATGCATCAAGGAAGATTTGTTCCTTACGAATGGAATTATATTATAACAGTTGTAAATGGAAGTTGCATAATTGTTGAATGAATTTATTCCAAATTCCAGCAAAATTAACATTATAAAATTCAATAAACAGTTTTAATAATAGGTAGGGAGTCACGGTATTATATCTTCATAATATATACACGTACAGGTCATTTAGTATCTTAAAATTTGTCACCTCTACCTTCAAAGGCAGACTTAATAAATATCCAATATTGTATTATTAAATGCAACTATACAGTATACACTCGTGTTCTCCACATCATACTACAATGAGCGCTAATGATAATTACATTTAAATGAAAAAGTAAAGTTCGTGTAACCTTCTGGCCTAAGTCTGGTGTTATAGTTTTCAGGCCACTCAAAGTGCCTCTAAAATGTCCTAAAAGGCAAGCAACTGGAGAAATATCAATCAACTGATTGCAGTATGTGATTGTTCAAGAGGCATATTATAGCTTGCTAGTATAACCGATATGTACAATGCGACCGCAAAAGCTTCAGTGCCTGGTGGTGTTGAGTTCTACAAATTGACTTTCAAATATGATTAACTTTGAAATGGATATCAAAATGTTTTATCAAACATTCCAGAAACGTCAAACATTTTAAGTAATTGTTGCATTTCAATTCATGTTTTTGTTTCTTTATTTACGACCATTTCAATAAGCTTCAATAATGATATTACAAGTTATATCTTAAAGATATACCTACATTAGACTATATTCAAACCAGTTGCATAATTAAGTTTTAAACGTGCAGGTTTCAGGTTAAAATACAGGTGCAATTAAAGGTCAACATTTTATGGTAGTAGTGTTATAACAGAAAGTACTCAATTCGCACATCAACTGATCGTTCCATTGCGATTCATGTTTAAGTTTTTTATGTACAAAACCTCAAAAGAGTGTGATCTAGTGAGAAAACCGCTCAGGTCTACAACGAGTGTGGCTTTGTTGTGGATGGGTGACCGTCCATAGCCTATAAATTTTCGACGTGCTTATTACAACTATTTACCAATTTAATGTTTGTCCTAGATTAAGTAATGTATTCAACCAATGTATTAAGCCTTTAAACCACTCGTGAGATATTTTTAAAACATTTCGCTCGAGGTTTAAACTTATATTTCAGTCGTGGCTTAAAGGTCTTTAGGCCTATAGTTAAATCGGTGCATAAATTACTATTATGTGCCAAACCTCAAAGAGAGTGATTTAATGTAAGTGAGAACGACGATGAAATCAAGAGGCATCTGCTGATGTCATCTTTTGGAAGGGTGACCGCCTAACCTATGAATAGTGACATGTTTATTACTTTATATTTTTTTTACATGTTGGCAGACTATTTTTGTCACATAAATCGTAAAACCACATTATTTACTATACTTTACTAAATTTAAAAGTATTGTAGCATCATTCGGGGTTAAATAGTGTCTGCACCGATTGTATTCAGACTTTAAGACGTTCGTGAGATATTTTAAACACTCACTTATATAACTTCCATTTCACTAGTGGCTTACAATCGTTCTTAATACATTCATAATACAATTTAATACCATGGTAAATAACTTAAGTATCTAAAAGGTAAGTTAACTAGATAACTTTCCAAGTAATAATCCCTATACTTCTTGTTAAAAACCATGTTGTTAATTTGTTTTAAGTCAATAAAACATTTTTTTACTAATATAAATACAAGACAATAATGCTGCAAGCAATACACAGATGCCACAGATGTAACATTAGCCGCTCGATCTAGTCCTGCAGATTTGAGCCCTGGCCACGTCCCTGCCTTTAGCATCACGGCCACCATATGGGCTGCGTTATTGGAAAATCAAGAAGATGTCCTTTAGTTTATTGGATAAAGAACATATTTGATTTTTTGTGTTGATAAATATTAGTTAAAGAGGTTTACTGGAAAATAATATCAAATTGATTAAGACAAAATGAACTTGCCAGCACAGTTAATGTTCAATAATCCCCTTTATAAAGGAAATAACGTCGTTTTAAAAGTTTTGTCTTAAAATTAGTAACGGATAAACATAAATGTAGATAATTTTGAATAACCCTGAGAAAACTTATGAACTAAATCAAAAAGTTTAAGGTTAAAAAATTAATAATAAATTTTTTACATAAATTATGCTAAGGAATGATACGTTGTTAATTGTTTAGATTTTAATTGCCATTTTCTTTAATTATTTTGTGGTATAATGTAACAAAACTAATTATTAGTTTATGGCAATTGGTTTGTGAAAACCAAAAAATCCCCCTCCATCTAACTTTGCAAAGATTAAAAAGGCTGCAAAAAATCCCCCTCCATCTAATTTTGTACGCTTAATTCGAATAAAAACAACATCCGTCGAAAAATATAAGCATGAAAATGTGTTGACTTGAGCTATTATATTTGTATTTTCAAATAAAATAACTTGCCACTTACACAGGTATGAAGTCAGTTAAACAATTTTCTCTATACATCTCTGACTTAAACATTAATAGGAAATACTGGAATAAAAATAATATAACACGGATTCTGTAGGAGGGATACAATGTGTTACTTATATTCCCTTTATCGCACCTTCCATCTTTTTCCATTGTTTCCCTTTATTTGAAATAACTGAGTTTTAAAATGTTTTAAGGTTTAAATTTTGATAAACTATGCATGTTAAGAACTTGTTATACAAAACATATGAAATATTTCAGACGTTTTGATAAGTTTTATGTTATTAAAAGGTGATAATTGCAATTAACCATTTATTTAATAGACATAAAGATTAAACAAATTAATAACAATTATATTAGAAACTTTATGTTGACAAAACCGTCCATATATGATACATCTATGAACATAAACCGATACAAAACTGTTTTTTATGTTTGCATTATCAATTGCATTTGCATTTAAAATCAGTTAGCTTATGCCATTAATCAATAGTATTATTAAAAACAATTTTTTAACATAGTACTGTACGCGGTTTACTCAAATTAATACTCCACAATTTGCATGAATTTTACGTGTTTCAGAAATTGACAAAATATCCAATTTTACAGTATTGTAATTTAAAACATTAAAATATTCCATTTCTTATATCATATCCAAAACAGAGATTATAAATATTAATACAAATATATTAACAGAATACTAAAAAAGAACTCCTGCAGAAAGGATCCACTATCCTTTTAAGTTTCAATATTTTAAACTATCTGCTGAAAATAAGTTGAGATCACTTACATATTTTCTCATTCTGCTTTCCTTTTCACAAAAACTTAATTTTGCTTCAACAAACAATAAAAATTCAATTATTTACAGTTATGGAAAGGTTTGTGAACCACGTCAGTAGAGTAAGGTTTTACATCTTAATGTGTAAACAAAATTAATCTCAATTTAACACCAAGGTTCGCAATGGTATTAAAATGTTTTATATTGTATTTATTTGTAAAAATAGAAATTGTGGGGTTTAGAATCGGAGTCTTGAGCAATATTTAGAACATTGATGGAAATTGGGTGGTGGAAATTCTCCCAGGATACATTTCTTGATTCAATTTCCCATATCCGCTCCACGCAACACACGATTTCCTACTCCTTATTCCACTGTGTGTGAGATTTAAAATGATTTACATCAATCAACAATCAACAATCACCAACTAAATCATAGAAAACTAGTACAAATAAATAGTATAAATATGCAAAACTAAAAACATACATGAATTCATATTGAAATAAAAAAATATTTTCCTTGCACCACGTGAAAAATCTGACTTGCATTCCTGAAAGATTTGAACTTTACCTAAATTATGACCATTTTCTGAGGGAAATATTTTCCAATAACCTGGTCCACATAAACAGATGATTCTAAAGACAGAGACGTGGCCAGGGCTCAAATCTGAGGACCGGACTCAATCGACTGGCTAATGTTATGAACGTGACCCTGCATTGGAGTTCCTTATGTTCGTTTATTCCTCGTCCACTGGACCTACACAGTGATCGATCTTTTTCAGTAGAATAGTTTTAAATTCAAGGCTGTGTCAATAGTTTTTCATCTGTTCTGAAAAAATTATGATTTGACACACGGTGTGATATTTATATACAAATGATCATAAATTTGTTTATTCCTACCGTTATGTAAATTTAAACATAATTTGTCTCGTGCATTTTAACGTGTTCTACTGCAAAAATAACAGCATTTCTATGTCTTCTTTTTATTACGATATTGATCTGTTATTATATGGAATGATTTAATTTAAGGAATTTGAAGGAAAGCACCAAATTTACACGTTATTATTTTTAAACCTAATATTTTCAGCTGTCCCATCTGAAAAAATAAATGAAATATAATTATTATGCTGAAAAAATTAATAGGCAAACAAAATGCAATATGTACAGGTAGGCGAGTCCTCCGAATGCTTTACATGGACTTCTTTTACAATCAAAGTCAGTTTAGCTGCATACCAATACTGTACCATGAACTTCTTTATAACATTTGGACCATGTGCTATATAAACAATAGACGACAAAGCATGGTGATCTTTTATACAGGATGATTTTTAAGTCCCTTTCCCCTATTTATTTTTTTACGCGGTATAAGTTAGAAGGTTTAAACTCCGCACATATATCCATGAAAAACAAGATGTTTAGGTCTAGCATAGATGTGCGGAGTTAAAACCCGTATAGCAAATAAATAGGAGGGAAGGGACTTTAAACTCAACCTTGTATACCTTTGAGAATTATATATTAGTAATGTATTTTTAGGATATTTTACATTTGTGTTTAAACCTAGCAGTATTTTATGTATATGTATACCATATTTAAAATAAGTTTAATTATATGTGAGTGCACAATTTTAAAAAATTAATTTATTTTGAGACATTTTATTGTTAATTATTTTTACCTTTGTCTTTTTAAGGCTAACTTGACTTTTATTATGTTTTAACTTTTTTAGATTGAAAAGTAAAAAGTTTACACATAGCTATAACAATCATACAAAATTAGTGAATTTCCCATAAGAAATCTATAACCATACATGAAATAAAAATTTCTATGCAACACATTAGGTTGAAAGCTGTAGCCTATTCCGTAATAGTTTTTTTTTTAGATGTTTTAAAAATTCGTTTCCCTCTCGGTTAAGTGGTTTTAGTACATCATCTCTACTTGACATTGAGCAAAATAATGACGACACTGTCCTTCCTACGGAAACATGACGGTAGGTGACCACATCGTTGCCGGTAGCCGCAACTGGCCCGACCGCCCACGCTGTGGTTGCGACCGGACCGTGAAATTGTGCGATCAGCAAGGCTACAGGTCATTGCGACCTGAGAACATCCGTACTCTTAGTTTGTAATTAAATGTTTCTTGTGTAATATTCAAATAAAAGGTTATACATTTTTGAATGTAATTATCTATTACCATTAAATAACAATTTGTATTATTACTGTTATAAATATCTTTAAATGTCAAAAGGAAGTTTTTATCAATATCGTAACTAGCTTATTAACTGTTCCTTCTATTAAGAAAATCTTTCAATGATGAAAACATAATTTAGTTAAAAAATTCTAATTATGTTGGTGTTCCATTCATTTAAGTCCGTATTATTGGTAATTCATCTCTTCCTTCCATAACTACAAGAAGTCCTGAAGAAATCATTTTATTAATATTAAATACAGGGTGTTCGGAAAAAACGTTTCAGGAATTCAGGAGGTTATTGCCCACATAAAAATAAGCAAAAAAGTCCCCGTAAACATATGTCCTAAAATGCTTCGTTAACCCGCTAGCCGCCATTTTGTTTTTGACACTAAATAATTTTTATTTCCGCGATGGATCATTGTATCAAGTTAATATTTGGCATGAACCTTCATCATAGCAATGCCCGTTTTCAAGAAAAAAGTTATTTTTTTCCAATGCGTATTTTCAAAATGGCGGCCATTTTAAAATTTTAAACCAAAATATCTCAAAACGGGTAAATTTTATAAAAATTTTACTAGATACAAAAAAGCTGACAAATTTAATTATCTAACCAATGGTACCAAGTTTGTAAGGATCTGATAACAAATAACAGAGTTATTAAGATTTTTCAATTAAAATTACCTTAATTTGCATTAATTACAATGCAAAATCAATGTTTTTTATGCAGAAAAAGCTCAATAACTCCGTTATTTGTTGTCAGATCCTTACAAACTTGGTACCATTGGTTAGATAATTAAATTTTTCAACTTTTTTGTGTCCAATAAAATTTTCATAAAATTTACCGGTTTTCAGATATTTTAGTTTAAAATTTTAAAATGGCCGCCATTTTGAAAATACACTTAGGAAAAAAATTATTTTTTTCTTGAAAATGGGTATTGCTATGATGAAGGTGCATGCCAAATATTAATTTAATACAATGATTCATTACGGAAATACAAATTATTTAGTGTAAAAAACAAAATGGCGGCTAGCGGGTTAACGAAGCATTTTAGGACATATGGTTACTGGAACTTTTTTGCTTATTTTGATGTGGGCAATAACCTCCTGGATTCCTGAAACGTTTTTTCCGAACACCCTGTATAATACAGTACCTTCTAAGGTATGAAATTAAGTTTTCTTATGTTGAGGTAATTAAAATAATTAACAGTTTGCAATTACATGAGCTGACAAATAATTTGAATTTCATTTTAGTTTTCCGTAAAAATTTTATTTTCCCGAAGTTAACGGCCTTAGAGTATAACCCTAAGGCAAATTTTTAGTTTGAAGAATCATTCCTTTAAATTGAATGATAAGTCATGGAAATCGGTTCATTAGTTTCTGAGAGCTCAGCGTTAAACCACTTATTAAAAATATTATTATACTTTATTGTTTTCACTAAACAGTGTTACCTTTAATGGAGTAATTATGAAACTTAGTACCATTGAACATGAACAAGTGACAACGAGAAAGAGCTAATTAGTGGTGGAAAGGCCTCCCCGGCCATTCTAGTCCCTCAGCTACCACATCCATAGTATTGGGACTATGGTTGTACTTCATTATAGAGCAATATCAATAAATTAAATCAATCGTTAATAATGACAAATAAAATAATGAAGGATATTAATTTTCTGAAAGTTTGTCATAGGTTAATATCTATTATTTAAATAGAACTATACTGTATATAAATAGAACTGTTTTATATAGAACTAATATGCGAACTATATACCTAAATCTGCCATCGTGGTCAGGCGCTCCGACCGATTACGCGACCAGCGAACTAGAGAATTACCCTCTGAACCCCCCCCCCCCCAAAAAAAAAAGAAAAAAGAAAAAAAAAACACGTACTCAGTAGACGTGGAACGTTGTTTGGTTCCATGAAATATTGGGAGCGTAGAGACATTGTATGACAGTGTGTATGCGTTTGCTATTGACGAAGTTGGATTCCCAACGGATTATTGAATGTTTCTTGGACTACAAAACAAAAAAAGGCCAGTGATGCCTATGCATAGAAATGAGTAAAATACTTAAATCTAAATAAAATGATACTGGCAGACACGACTTTTTTAATTCTTTGTTTAACTTTTTACGGAGCGTACCATATGCTGTATTATCCTTTTCACAGCATCAAAATCATTTTGGAGTATAATTAAATAAATAATTTACTCCTAATTACGCTTTAATAAATATATCAAGTGGAATTTATTTAATAGGGGTATTGAAATTTTACAAAGTATTAATATAGTACTTATCTCCTTTGATTAAAAGATTGTATTAAAATTTAAACAATGTTATTTCCTTCATGGTCTTGGTTGTCCATAAACCTTTTTTGTTAACTTTAATGTATAAAATTTTTTAAACTGGACTATCAATATTTACACAGTGGAGAAATATAATTTATTTGTAACTATGAATCAAAGGTTATTGCTCTTAGGTTAGAACAGATTAAAAGGCTGTTAAACCACAAGTAAAATAACTAAAAAGAGTTTAAATAACAATTAATTGTAGTGTCATCAGGCCACAATATAATTATATTTAGAGTGCTATTTAAAACGTTATAATCATAACTTAAGTGTTTGGTTGTTTTACAACTCAGGATCTAAAATTATTTGTAATTTTACGTACGGGGATAATTTATTTGCAAAGAGTGCACTCTACACTTTAAAATTTTTATACCGATAAACGATTCAAACACATTTAATACTGTTACTTTTCTGCTTATATATCAACTGTATTTATTTTTAGTTTGAGAGTTGATTCGATGAATCGTTACATCGAAACATTACAAAATTGAGCTTTTATATTAGTATTCAAATCAATACTCAGAATGCCTTTGAAAATTCATAAACCCAGCTTTGACTTAATTGATTAATGAACGAAAATAGACCCAACATAAAAAACAAAGGACACATCAATGTCACTCATGATACTTTAAACAAATTCCTGTTTCTCGAGGCTATTCGGCGACATTTGTTTTAAAAGCTGTAACGTGATAAGCTTCAATGTCAAAAGGAAAAATATTATATTTTTTTAATATCCTTAAAATTTTATAAAACCTCTTTTTAATCTATGCTGAAATACTATTAACTAAAAAGAAATGCTATAAATAGTTTGAGTGAATTCAAATGAAATCATGATATTTTGTATATGGTGATTAGCAAAAATGCATAATTGCCGATTTTGCTTAGAAAGCCCTTCTAAAAGGCTTGATAATGTTCCTCCTAAACACTTATATAGTAAAAGTATTGTCTGAGTGAACATATTATAAATTATTGGTATTACAGTATAAATTTCTTGTACTAATCTAATCATGTCTCTGATTATTAAAAACGTTTTATGCAAAATAATAAATGAACATCTTTATAAGTTAAGATAGAATATAGTCATCTGTTAAATTAATTAATAATGTTGTTGAAAATTCCATTCACATATAAATATACCAATTTTTACCGCAAGAGGTTGTAGGTGAATGTAACAAACCACTCATAGATGCATATTGTCTTATAGTGTCGTAGTTATTTGAAAATATTTAAGTTCCTTTGAGGGTGAGTTTATAAAATATACATGAATTAATTTTCTTCATATCACTATTATTGATAACTCAAACAAGGGTAGTTTCGTTTTGTGGACAGTGCACTTTTTTATAAATGAGTTATTGAACATTGGGTATGATGAAAAGACAACAAAGGATCAGGGTCCCAGATAAGAGGAGGGCAGGTTAGAGTGCAGCATCAAAGAAATCATATTTCAGTAAACTACTTTAAATTTTTATACTTTATCAATTCTGTTAAAGTGGATGTAAATCGTCTCATATTTTTCTGATAATCAGTAAAAATATACAAAAATACAAATATTGAAAAATCTATCACTAGTTCAATAATGATAATTTAAATGTTTTCAAAAACTTAATAATTAAAAAAATAATATTTGAACTGTTTATTAATTAATTTTTTTTTTACAATTTGCGAGTTGTTTTACAGTTTAATAAATTTTAATAAGATCCCCGTTAGAGGCACGACAAAGAAAGGTATTCCACTTCTTCCAATGTCCTACATGGGATTACACAATTGATTATTCGTTCCCTGAGATGGCCAATACCACACAATTTATCCCCTACACTAGATTCCCCATTTGCTTCCAAAAGGAAAATTCGAATCGAGTATTATCAGGGCTCTTGGAGGCTATGGGATAGCTTCTTCCCTTAAAGTTTTATTTAAATTCGAACAGTGCTGGGTAGCGCCCCTCCCTTGCTACCCAGGACTGTTCCAATCTAAATTAGACTATAAAATCCATGTTTTACCGAGTCAAGAGTTCAGTGCCTCACCCATAAGTAAAATGAAGTATGGCGGTACCTCACTTTATTGGAAATGGACTAAATTCTTCTCTACCTCAATGACACACTCCTCTAATATGTCACAATAAAGCCTTTTGGAATACGGCACCGACCTCATCTACCAAATTTTAAGGTCAATGCTCAACAGCAATGTCAAATTTTTATGAAAACATCCCCAATTGGTAGGGTAAAACTTGTTGATCTTGAGTATTTTGAGATTAGTTCACTACATGTTTATATATTCCAAAGTTATTATGATATGCATTTTTAAAACACCGAAGTTCTTTCTTTTAAGAGCTATTTCCTTCTTCAAGAGTGCAATTCCTTTGATGTAGGTCATGAAGTATCGCATGGGTTACTATTTTCTGAAGAATGGCCGAAAGTTCTTTCTTTTAAGAGCTATTTCCTTCTTCAAGAGTGCAATTCCTTTGATGTAGGTCATGAAGTATCGCATGGGTTACTATTTTCTGAAGAATGGCCGAAATACAATAATATTTTGTACCCACCCAATCCCACTACTTGTGCACTGAACCCTGCCATCTTTTGGCTGACATCAGAACTGGGAGTTACAACTTTTATACAGTACTGAAGCTGGATTTACACCACTTTTCAGTAAATGTTTAGGCCTAAGGTAACTTGCCTATAGAAAAACAGTGTAAGTTACATAAGTAAATTGTAAATTGTAAACAAAGATTTAAAAAATTCAATTTTTTTATAAAGCCGTAAAGTACACGGAGTCATCGTGTTGATGATTTTAATTTTTTTAACAGCCTTAGATTTTTAAAATCACAATTGTAAATGCTTATAACATATTTAGCAAACTCTTCGATATAACAAAACAATTATAATGTGAATTACACCTTTTGTGCTTTAAACGGGCTCATTTGTAAAAATTTAAAATATTTTACCTCTTGAGGTCTGCCTTATCACATATAACTCTGAATTCAGCCTTAAAAAATAACTGATGGTTTGTCAAAGAACCTTTGCCTAAAGAAGTCATGTCTTGACTTTTTAATTTGTGCCAAATTTTAACCACGTGTATTTTACTGGACTTTTTATGTTTCACCATTACGCATTGTGGTTATTTATAATTTAAAATAGGTAACTATCATTGGGTTATGTGGATTTTCATTGTTCATAAAACAATGAATACCAACCTACTACAGTGTCGAAGCTGACAGTTTAATTAATGTAATCACGTGTGTTACTCATGTGAAACAGCTGCCGTCTCAGTCAGTTGCAGAGCATTTACGGAGTCACACTATTTTATGTGAGTAAAATCCATAAAGTATCATTCTTGCCATCACTAGAATTAATTTTTAACATCTTTACATAATTATTTTACTGCTTAAAAATTTAGTGTGATTTTACATTTTTGTATTTAACAAAATACGACTGTTTATATCGAAAGAAATTTCGTAACACTAGGATTTATCATTTGTCTTCAAATTTTAACTGTTTCTGTTGGTTATTTTGCCATCCCAAATCAATTATGATTCTTTATTAGGGTAATAAGATACATCTTTTTAAAACAGATACATCCTGAAATTTCCCGAAAAACCTTCCGTAATTTTAATTACATATTTGGTGATAATATTTTTGTCATTTTGTGCAAAGGGAAATTTGAACTGCATTGTAATTTGTTTGTTTACGACAAATTTACCAAGGCAAAGATATATAAAGTAATTTATCTGGTATTTGAAAAAATTGTCGTTTCTTAAGCATTTCAGCATTTAGAGACTCACATTATGATGACTCTTTCTAATATTTTCCTAAGTACCTGTATAATTGTTGATAACAACACAATTTACAGACCATGGATGTCAGCCAGAGGCTCGTCTTGGTCGCTTTCACTGTATTCACGTTATGTGGATGTGCTTTGGGAACATGTGACCCCAAGATGGTGGAGAAAATAACCGCGACATGGAACGGCACCTCACCCCCAAGTGTTCTAGAACAAGTAAGTTAGACTCAATCATGAAATAACAGTTTTATTTAAAGGAATGAAAAATAGTTTCATTGAATTTCATCTATTCACAATATTTCTACCATATACTGAAGCATTCAGCAATAAAGAGAGACAGTCACTGATGTTGTCACTACTGCAGTCTTTTGCAGCCTATTTATACAACTAAAAAACTCTTTCATTTACAGAAAAATGACACATCTTAGTTACACTAGGTATACATCATATTCTATTAATATTGTATTCATTGAACCTTATCTTAAAACACTTTACTTATGGGCAAAGATATCACCTGTTAAAATTATTTGAGATTCAAACAAATGCTATATCTCAAAGATTTGCATTATTCAACTTAAAAAGTATACGTAATAATTGTACACTTTGTGATGTATTTATAAATTTTGATGTACATCGATATATTTTCTATTAGTAATGTACTGTATAAGGAGTACCTGACAAAAGCTTTTACATTTTTTTAGTTTTTTCATGTTGTGATTTTGGTTGTAAATGTAACTTTGTAATAACTAAGATACTTGTTTTGTTCAACATGCAAAGTATTAAAGACTATTAATCCAAACATATAGAGAATGATGTACTCAGGTGGCTCGTACAACCAATCGCCTATATGGAAAATAAAATAATGTAATTGCGGTCCCTAGTAATAATCGGAGAGAATAATAGGAACAATTTTTATTTTTTTAAAAGATTTCATGGATATTTCAAGTTTATTGACGTTGTCATGGAATATGTTGTTTGGTACAATGTTTTATACTGCTCCATTTATCTAGAGTTAGTATCAAAAGTTTTGTGAAGTTTTGTGGCATTAATACTATTATGAAGTTATGTAAATCATCAATATGATTTAACCCATTAATATGATCAATATGATTTAATCATTAATATGATTTATCATCAATATGATTTTTTTTTCTTCGATGGAAATATGTCATTGATAAAAAGAAATAGGCCTAATATTACTTTTTAAGTTAATACTTTAAGTAACCCAGTTCTTATGACACATACATATGTTAAAACCTTCTGTTTCTTGTATTATTCCGTCTGATTAATTTGATTTCCATCCAGTGAAAAGTGATTGACTAAATCTATACTTATTTAATACGCTAAGGGTTTTTTGTCTTGAGAACTCCTCCTACAATTTTCAACCGATTTCCAAGTTTTTGGTGTCGTTGGATGGGGCTTGGACTGTAGTTGTTTCCGCCAAAAACTTATGAGAATCGGACTGAAAATAAAGGCGCTATCCACATTGAAATCTCAAAATTTCCCATTTAAATAAAATTGGGATTGAATAAAGCATTTTAAACATTTGTTGATAATCAGCTGTAAATACGTGTAGTTTTGGTGATTGAAGAGACTCGCATTATTGAATTGGTCGCATGTCATTGATTTAGAGCTAAAAGTAACATTTGTATTGTATCAAAATAAATTGCTCGATTTCGAGCAACACGTATACTAGTACAAATAAATTATGAAATAAGTGTGTCCATTTTATTTTTGTAGCCCGGGACTATGACATACGTTTATTTGAGCCGAGTCTTCCTTCAAGGTTATAACAACGATGTTTATTGCATTGCAACAAAACATTTATCAAACAAAAAAGGTGCAGCTGACATTGTTGTTTACAAAAACTTGTAAGTATATCTATGCACCTTTTACGTTATTAGATAATTTCACAAAATTACATTCACAGTAGGTTAAGTTTCCTTGAAATAGAACCTTAAAACATATACATATTTTAAAAATTTTAAGATAATTTTTGTAAAGAACTTTTAATGTTTCAAGGAATTTTAATAAATCTAAATTTTAAAAACTACTTGATGAACAAAACTAAACATTAATAGAAGATCCTATTCATAGTGAATAACTTTATTAATAGAGATAATAATCTTTCATAGCAGTGAATAACTTGTTTTAATTTATAGAGAATCTAGTAGAGAATAACTAAAATATCTGGTAAACACCCAACTCTTGAACTGTATTTTTGTCATCACTAATAGTCCTTTAGCATGTTCATTCCTCGGTTTAAGTATAATCCCAAATAATATCAATAAAATGTTCCCCTCGGTATTTAGTCGCGAGCGACAGTGATACTTCTTTACCGACAGTGAAGAGTCGGCCAACAATGCGCGGCGATAACCGACACTCAAATAAGCGGGGAGCGCAGCAATGACCTACCTCACCGTGACCTTGACATGCCTACAACAAGATGTGTTTCAGATACGCGTGGTTCACTTAATAATATCATAATCCAAATGAACACGACCTAACCTAAGCGCCATATTGTGCTGTAACTATATATAGCCCGTTTTAGGATATAGATCCCGTTGAAGGAAAAGTACATATATTTTTTTACTTACCAACCCACACAGAAAAATAAAAAAAAATTCCGAATTTCACTTACTATTGGTTAATGTAACCCGGAGCGATGGTTCACAGGATGAATTCATTGGGGGCCGACCCACATAGTCAGAAAAACTCCAAATCTAAGCTAATTTTACATGTGCATCAAATTAAAGGTTTTATGAACGATTGGTATAATGCGATGCCTCAGACCCTTTAGAATTAATAACTGAGTCGGAAAGAAATACGATAAAAACTTTGTAATAAAATCTAATTACTGGAAATTTTAGATAAAATAACTTCAGATTTTTAGACATTATGAAGTCAAATTTGTATGTGTGATATACTTAATTTAAACATGCTACCATATGACGTAAACCCATTATCTCTTGTTTCCCCTGTTTGGCACATAAATGAAAAAGCCTCGAAGAAACCTTCATTTCAACTAAACGTTTTGTTTATAATTTTGTATTTTAGCTAGCATAAAGTTTAGCGTATTGGAATTTGGTTCAAAATTTTATAGTTTGCAATCTCAATTGGATGGAAATAAAAATACATATAGCAACGTATTTTCATAGACACAAATTTGAAGCAGAGAGAATAAGCAGAGTTTTGGTTGGTAAACATGCCAATTTCACATTCACTGTATTTTTTATGCTTTACTTTATTTTTAAAATTTTGCATTAAAACATTTTTAGTAGGAGAGATCAGCAGTTTTCATTCCAATGTTATTTAAATGGGAAAACGTAGGTTCAGTTAGGTACCATTTACCACTAAAATAATAAAGCTATGGTTTTGAAATTTTTACCACATTTTAAGACATATTATTTGGATCATAATGATACACATTTTTAAATTAGAAACATAATTAAAAATTTTATACATATAATTAATTTATAAAGAAAACAATACACTTTTTTATATTTTTGTATATTTTTTACTGAGCACATTTTTTACAGTAGGCTTATAATTCTAATACATTGTTACTGTTAAACATTACTGAACACCCACAAAAAATTTCAGCCTTATAGCATCAATAGTTCTTGAGAAAAGTGTTCCTAAATGTTAAAATTTTACTATTTCGGTAAAATAAATATCAAGTTTAAACAGAAAAAGTCCACTTTTCAGCCTACCTCTTTTTAAAATCCACCAGGGCAGTAGACTACAGCTCCATCTTCATTTTCTTTTCTAGTCCTTTTCAAAAGCCTTCTCCTAATTCTCTTCTTTTTATTCTGCTCACGCGTTTCTTTGTCGGCTTTTAAAATTCTTCTGCGGTCAATTGACTGTAGACCCGTAACCGTGAATTTTCCAGGTTTAAGACCCAGTAACTGTAGTACATTTATTTTGGACACAGCTCCTTCATTAAAACATGTTAGGGCCTACTGCATCAGTTACTCCTAATCTAAGTGTTGTTAGACCTACAAATTCTGTTTTAGACAGTCTTTTCCATATGATTTGGTTGACACTTTCGTTAGGGTTTTGTGTTTTACCATGTAAGCAACGCTTCAGTAACTCCTCATTGGAAAGAGCTTTGTAAATAGGCCTAATAACATACATAACTGGTTCTGGTAGAGATTTGCTATGTTTGTACTCTCTATTATCAGCTACAGCTTTGTTGTATTTACACCATGTGGTATCTTCTGTAGGGCATAAATGGTGCTGTGGATTTTGGTCCGACGACAGTTTATGGAAATATGTAGCCCAGATTGCATTTTTCATTTTATTAACATCAGAACAATCATTTCTAATTGCTAAGCCATAGTAACGTACTAGATTGTCTATTTCTGCATTTGTCAATCTCCCTGCTCCACCTAAACCTTTACCGTCACTTAGTTTTTGGCCTCTCATGTCTTTCTTCAGATTTTGAAGTCTCGTACCAAGCCGCTTTTGAACGTGTCCTACACATTCTAATTTCTCAATTTTCCCCTCATCTCCATATGGCTGACTTTCCAACACAGCTGCAAACCCCTTAGAATCACCATCCCCCAGGTACTTAGTGTATCGAACACCTAACTTGGCCTCAGACCTATTACAAACAGCTTTAGCGGCCTGCACTTCCATTCCCCCACTCTCCCCCTTATAGTTAGACTTGCACACCTCCTTATGTTTTTCAAATTCCTCAGGTTTGTTCTTGAACTGATTTCTAGCACAAGAGATGCAAAATTTCGATAAACACTCAAAATCTAACACCTTACCATTTCAAATGATGACATCAAATGATGTCACGGTCAGCACTCCATTGAGCGAAGTATGGCCACGCTTTTGCCATGTACCATCAAAAGCGGCATCAATGTCCTTATCCTTACCATTTTCTTCAACAGCTTCTGCTGCTGCATTTCTTAAAGATGCATCACATACTGGCTTTAGGCAAAATACTTTCATAATAACGTTCCATCCTAGTATTGGGAGGTTAAAGGTTCATAACAGCACAGAACATTTTTCCAGCCTCGGCCCCTTTTCCGATCGATCTAAGAGCATACGCAAATCTAGTGTTTATCTCATGAAGGTTATATAACATTAGAGCTGATACATGTTGCAGGTGTTTGTCATTCACTACATTGTATGATAAGCTTGTGTGCAAGCCCATTAGAATAACTTTCGTCAAGTGATAGCGAAATACAATCGGTTTTGTCACAATGTTTACACTTTGTAAATGATTTTACAAAACTTGACAATATAGGTAGGCTCAGTATTAAATTTACATCTTCATTATGTTACTCATAGTTCTTTGGTAATTTGGACTGAGAAAGTTTTTTGGAACTAGAGGACCGTTTGTTTTCATTAGGCCTAGTCTGAGTTGCAGGGATTGAACTCAATTCTGCTTTGCCATGGTTTGTTGAAGGTTTTACGAACCTGTTTCCCTTAAATTTATGTTTGGTATTGAACTTCTTGATCCTAGGCATAGCTGACGTACACTAAACTAAATTAACTTGGCCTAAAATCATAACTAAGGATAAAACCCAGCACAAAACTGAAAACTTAGATAAGTTACTATTGTTTACACTTCACAATGTTTGTAAACAAAACTAACCTTTATAAAGTGTAAGAGTGACAAGAACCAGCTGGTAGTACATTTAGAAGGCAAGGAAATCAGTGTAACCAACTTAAAAGTTATAAGCAGTAAAAGTACTATATTACTATATGAGATGTTTGTTATTCAAACAAACAAACGAGTGCAAGTTGATCCTCACAGCGGCGTGAAACCGTGGAAACGACTTTTTTATTTTATTTTTAACACATAATTAAGTAACATAACCTTATAAAAGTATATATTTTTTGAATCAGTATAAAACAAAGAATATTTTGGGCCAATAAAAAAAATTTTTTGACGAAAAACTGCTGATCTCCCCTTTTGTCAATGCGATTTGTGTATTTTTAAAAACTGTTAAGATTCTTTTCATTTATATGCTTAACCTAATTGCAGCTTTAATAATTTTATCATAATATTACTCGATTCAAATGTATATTATTTAAGCCAGTTTTTCCAAATACATTTCAATGCTGTATTTTTAATTTTCAGAATTAATAAGAGCAGACTTGATTATACAAAACATGAAAACAATGGGAAAATCACTTTTGAAAGTAAGTAAAATCAGTATTATGCAAACCAAAGATAAAAATTTTCTTAACTAGTAATAAGCTCAGTAAATTTGCTTCAATAAATTAAAAACATCACAAAAGTATAAAAATTAGCAGTTGTCACTGACTAAATGTTGTTAACTAACTAAGAATGTCGAGAAAAATATTTTTACTTTACGCAACACATAAGCTATATCTTATGTTAAATATTTATTTTATTGTAGCATAAAATGCTTCCGATTGACAAAACCAATCTTTAGCAAGGCTTATTGATTCCACCTTGTAGACAAAATGTTACAACGAAGGTGTGAAGTTCAAATTTTCCAATATCAATTAGCCTACTAGAAGTAATCTATGGACATAACTTTAAGAAAACTTTTGAAAAGCGTATTTCAGTTAACCAAGCTTGATTAATCTGTAAATTCATGTTTAATTGCTCGAAATAACAAACTTATTTTGAAGACTATCCTAGGTTATTGTCATAAATCCCAAAAAATCCTAGGAAATGATAATAAGTTTTAATAGTCTGTCAAGTTAGTAATTAAATTGATAATATTAACATGTACATGGAGTTTAAAATATACGAATTTACTGTAGTGATCAAGAAAGAGACCAAAATTCCTAATATATTTGGTTTTTATTTAACTAGTATACGTGTTGCTCGAAATCGAGCATTTTTTTAATACAATACAAATGCTACTTTTAGTTCTAAATCAGTGGCATGCAACCAATCCAATATTGTAAATCTCTTTAATCGCAAAACTACACGTATTTACAGCTGATTATTAACAGATGTTTAAATGCTTCATTCAATCCCCATGTTATTTAAATGGGAAATTTTGAGATTTCAATGGTAGACAGTGCCTTTATTTTTAGTCCGATTCTCACCAGTTTTTGGCGGAAACAACTACAGACCAAGACCTATCCAACGACACCAAAAACTTGAAAATCGGTTGATAATTGTAGGAGGAGTTCTCAGAGCAAAAAAATCCCTTAGCGTATTAAATAAGTATAGATGTGAAGTTATTTAGGATATATTTTTCCTCACATGTTCGTTTGAAGATAAAGTATATTAATTAAGTTATATTTTTGTATTAAGTTGTACCTCATATTTATACCGGTTTATTGCAATTTAAGTTTCAGATAAAGAAATAGAAATATATTAACATTTGTTTACATTGGTGTCCAAAACGATTGATCAAATATATCAAAGTAGAGGTGAATTTTAAGAGGAGAGCATGTTTGGTGTTATATTATCACAATAACAAACATGTGGCAGTTTGCATCTTCACTTTAGAAGGATCTCTAATGAAACAACCTCTTCTTGCGGTGATTCAGCAAGATTTATATAAAACTACCAAAAGCCTACCTGAGATTCAAAAATCGAATTAAACATTCAATTAATTTTGAAAACATCAAGATACACCTGGCATGAGTAAATAAATAAATAAATATTTATTTATTTGAAATACAAATGTTTGTTGAAGGCGAATAAAATTTCGGGCAATTTATAGGTATCGTGGAGATTTATGCAAATTAAATATCACAGCTTTTTCGGTATTAGCCACTGCAAATTTTTGTCTTAAATTTTCTTTAATAAGAAGATTTTTAACCAGCTATTATATGGATGACGAGTTTTTTTTGCAATTTTACTGTTTTTAAAGCTCTCTGGTGGTAAAATAGGTAAACATAAAGGGACATAGATATTTTACAATACTCATACTTGATTCCAATGTTATGAATTAAGAAAATAAACACCGCTTTAATTTTTTATTTATGTTTTCCAGTAAATGGGCATGAATATATCCAGTACGTTATTTCCTTCAAGAACCACGTATTACTGTTTTGGGAGTGTATGCCTTATGGTAAGATACAAACAGTTTTGATATATAAATACCATAAAAATTGCACACCTTTGAAAACTAGCATGCATATCTTTCGGGAAACATGCCGCAGCGTTTCCCTGTTTTGGGCGATACATTTTTTAAATATTTATTCTTTAAAATATGTTTTCCATGTACATGCATGTTGGAGTTAGTATTTAATATCTGATATATCAGTGCAAATAAGTTTTATCAGCCAAAACAAAATCTCAATTGTTAAAATTGAGTTATTTTCAACTGCAACACCAATTATTTGTTCACATTTTCAAATGTCTGAGGTTAAATAGTTCTGATATAATTTTTCAACTAAATTATTACCAATTTTCAAGGAAATAGGTTGAAAAACCATATCAGCAACGGGAGGATACAATACTATGTTTGCCCAAAATGTTTACATAGCACAGTAGGCAACCGGCCCAAAGGTGAGAAAGACTTATAACCATAATTTTTCATTTTATTTTTACCTTACAGACGAGACGGGCAAGTACGACTCGATGGTGGGCATTGCCGTGGACATAGAACACGTGGACGACGAGGTCGCCCGCGCAGAGGTGGAGGTGGCCAAGAAAACCTTGGAGTTTCTGGGATTGGCCAAAGGAGTGGACGTTACCCCTTGTGTTCCGGAGTTGATCTTTTACAAGAAGAAGAAGAATAAACGAGCGAGTTTGTAAAAATAGGGGGTTACGTGTTAGAACAATTCTAACAAATCTATGTTTCTTGATAATTATTTGTATCTTGACGCTTGTTTGATGTTTTAATTTGTAATGTTTATTGTTCATGTTTTTTTACACCAGATCACCCATAAACTTATATTAGATTTATCATTAAAGAAATAGTTTTACTGCTAATTTCTGATTTATTACGATTAACAATTATTTGAACGGATTATAAACTCAAATCCTCATGGATCCTTTTAGATATTTATTTCGGAATTGTCTTTTTATCTTTTTCAATCCCCAATTGAACAAAAACACAAACCGACACAGGTTAATTTATGTTCCATGGTCCATGATTTGGAGGATTTTCATTTTAAAATACACATAGTTGATTGGTAAAAATAAAATTAAGAACCCTAAGCAATGATTTTCGGTCAGTCATATTTAGTCACTACATATAAGTGTTGAATATTATTAGTAGGAATTTAATAACAATTAATTCTATGATATGATTCAACTACCTTGAAAGTTCTGTTCATTTCGGGTAAAAATGCAAACTTACCTGAGCTTCATTTATGATGGTAACCGTATTGTACTAGCGGGTTGTGCTATTGCCGGTGCTGGTGGTACAATTTTACATACTTCTCATGAGTCCTCCCAAGAACTTTAGGAACTTTTATTGATAATAGGAGGGATCTTTGGCGGGTTCTATCTTGGCCATATCCCACCAAAGCACAGTTCTCAACATGAAATATTTTTAATATTTTTACATGTCTCAAACAATTTACCATCAATACAAATTATTATGTCATTTAATTTTTGACGAAATAAAGTTTTGAAATCAGCATTGCTGCAACTTGGTTAAATAAAACCTTTATCAGTATCTTATTCAAGTCTTGAGACTTAATAACCAATAAACAATTTAGGGGAAACTATTTTTATTTTTTTTATTGTGAGTAGTGTATATTAGCCCGGTTCGGTTACAGTAATGACTTGGCTGCCGAGTACTTTCATCGAACTAGACTGTATGATACTTGAGACTTTTTAAGAATTTACTACTTCTGTGACACCCCTAAGGGGGCAAGGGGGCTGGGCCCCCATCGAGCCGTAGGCGGGTATACAATATACAGTGTAATTGAAAAGTCCCGTAACCGTGGAATATATTTTTTTACCATTATAGATCAAGTAATAAGACTTGGTATATCAACATTGGCCATAAAGCTCTACTCTCTTAAGCTGTTATCACTTGTTTATCCCTTACGGAGGACGGCCCACGAGGAGTCAGACAAAATTCTTAAATAGCAGCATAGGTCGACTTTGGTATCAAATTAAATGTCTTACTTAGCAGAATACAGTGCTGCAAACTATACTTGAAATTGATAACCAAGACGAAATTGGCAGTCAAACAAAGTTTACATTAAAATCATATAGGTAAAATAAAAAAAATGCAATAACTTTCTTTATACTCAACCTTTTTACGACGGTTTTGTGGCTTTTTACTCCAAATGCAAAGACGTTTAAAACTATGTTTGATGTGACAGGAGCCAAAGAAGTTTTAATTTAAACACCCTCTAAGGGATGTCCCCCTTGGAAGTCTTACAGAAATCTGCTGTGGCCTTTGTCAAATCATACATCATCTTAAACGTCTTTGCATTTGGAGTAATAAGCCACAAACCCGGCATTAAAAGGTTGAGTATAAAGAAAGTTATTGCATTTTCAAGTTTTACCCATATGACTTTAATGGAAAATTTGTTTGCCTGCCAATTGTGTCTCGATCACCCATTTGAAGTCTAGTTTGCTGAATTGTACTCTGTTAAGTGGGACCTTTAATTTGATTAATCTCGAAATCTCGACCTATGCTGCTATTTAAGAATTTTGTCTGACTCCTCGTGGGCCGTCCCCCTTAAGGGCTAAAAAGGTGATAATAGCTTAAAAGAAATTTATGGCCATTATTTATATACTAAGTCTCATTACTTTATCTAGTGGTAAAAATTAGATTTCACTGTTCCAGGACTTTTGAATCACACTCTATATATAAAAAACATTTTTATTTGTTTAAAAACGTGCATTGAAGAAATTAAGATAAAACAATCAAACAATCTAAATCTGAATGGACACGTGTAACACCTAATCTGAGTGGATTCTTATTAGTAACTGAATTTCTATATAGAAAGCTCTATTTATTTAACTAATCTATTAAAAGAAAACTATTAAACTATACAGACATTTGTTTTTTATTTGGTGAAAAAGAGAAATTCATTTGAACCTTCTTTTGGAAGAGCTGAGATCGATCGAATTCTTTAACGCTTGAAATCCTTCTCTTTCACTTCAGTGTTTACTGGAGACCGTATCAGAAAATTATATTTCTTCTGTGTTTTCTTTCGTCAGTTTTATGGTTTATTAACATAGTAAGATGGTTATAATTATTAATAATTGTTTTTATCGTCATTATAAAACTACAGATTTTTACAGTTATTCATGATAAAGTTATAAGAAAAGGGTTTAATTCCCGGTTTTGAGTTCAAATTAAGAAAACATTGAAATAAAAACCATTTTAACTTAAATTTTGTGAGAATTTACTAGAAAATACAGAATTATCCCCAAAAAGTTTTAAGTCCAAATATACATATAATTACCTGTAGAACAAATTGTAGAAATTATCCTTCATTTATCTATTTTCAAAATAATTCACTGATTTATGATATTTAATTTATCGTAATTTGTTTATAATTTCCAAAATAGCATTAACTCACGTAGAATATACCTCTTTACTCAGGATAATACCTCCTATTCTTTTCTTCAGGAGGGCACAAATTTGAAAATATTACATATTTGTTTAAATAACTAGGTCCGTACTTTCCTATCTGAATCGTAAGACGGAAAGCTGACGATTTTAGTCCCTGTTCGATTATTACATATGTGTTTCTGAAAAGAGTAGTTTTCTTAATGTCCTTTATTGAAACACCAAACTTACTTTATTGTAACGAAAACTTGTTGTTTTATTCATACAGACGCTTAAGATTACCTAAAGAGATTAATCATTTTCTTAAACCACTCCATATCTCCAGGGACCGTTTACTTTCACAGCGATTCATTCATCTATATTTATCATTTTCTACCTAAACTTGACTCAAATTCTAATTTAAACTGCGTATACACTTATAAACATGTAATTTCTTTAAAATAAAACTTACTTAAGTCTGCTTTTAGTAGGTGATGGATCGCATTGTCAAATTTTCGGATTATTTCAAGTGAGTTTACAAATCTCAAGGATTTAAAAGGCCAAGTGGTGGATTATGCTTTGCAAAGTTTTAAGTAGGCTTACCACTGTTATGGAAAGCTGATAATCCTGCTGCCACTCTACTTTATTGCTACTTCAATAAGTAAATTCTTTTCATTCTTTAAGACATGGTTGATAGATTGTCTTTGAACCAGTGCATGAATCCATGTGTCGGTCTTAGAATTCAATAACGGAAAAGTAATGATTTTGGTGTTTATAAATTTGAATGAATGCATTGTACATTAATAACTTACTTTTTCGTTTCCTCAAATAAAACATTATGTACAATTCGCCAATATGGGAAAGCCTATGTACTAATTGTAAGAGTGGGGCCTATTATATTTTTCTAAGACTAAGAACTGATTATACCTCACTTGTATAGTTGTATGTGTACAAGTTTACGTGTGGAACGTAGGAGACAACAAGTTAGAAAGTAAATTTATATGCTTGTAAGGCAACTTAAATTGAAATGGATGATAGGGATAAAAATGTTTGTAGAATGATTAAATTCAATGATATAACAACATCACTAAATAGCCATATCCTGAACAACGCAGTGGTTCACCTGAATCATTTATAATGAACTTTAATTAAAGTTTTTAATAGAATAGATGAAGGGTGAGTTTTCTGGTTAGGCCTACTGTAACCTTAAAATCTTTAAAACACTTTTTTGTTCTTTAAGACGTCACAGTATTGCGTATGTTTTCTATAACTTTGTCTTATTATTAAATCAAGCAATTTTAATTAGAAATAGTACTGTGCTACGTCAGGGCTGTATTTATCATTTTTAACCGCTACTTGTTGACAAATAAAACCTATTTATCTAGATATTTTTAATTGTTCATACAAAACGTGCACATTATTGATGTTTCTGAAAAATATAATATTCCTTACTAAAATCATTACCTAACTGATTGCATTAAATTGATCTATAAGTAAGTAATTTCCCAGTAAGTAATTAAAAAAATATGAAGGAAGTAATTTTTAAAGTAATTTTAATTTTCATATTATTAAAAACTAACCAACAAATCCTGGAACATATTTTCTAGAAGTAAAATAATATTTTAATAAATGTTGTTGATTACCTTAAGTGATATATTTTTCTTTTGCTTTTACTGGACTGAATTAGCTTTGGATTATGAAAAATAAATTTACTAAACTATAATAATAATATTTCCCACTCCCAGCATAAATTTAAAATCATATTTAATTTAATTTTATAAATCTAGTTTCCTTAGCCTGTTATACTCGTTCAACAACACAAAAGATAAAATATGTTACACTGCTGAAGAACTGGTGGAAACAGGCTGTTTGAATGTTGGACATGACGTGAAACTTTGACACTAACAATAGTGCTGCAGTAGTCGATGTTAAATTTCTCTTAGAAATTACTTCAGGTCCAACGACTGTCTTCAATCAACCCGAGTCGCCAATTTCCTGTTGATACGGTCTAATGTTTGTCTGGTAGAGTTTTGAATAATTTAAAATTAGATTAGAGCATTTTAAACATAAGACTAGCCGTTTGGATTATTAGATTAAACATTATAAAGTATATTTATCATTGAATGAGGAGTAAGTGAGAAGTAATATAAACTGTTAAAGAAATAAAATAAAAGAAAAAGTATTTATAATTTATTAATAATAATACAAATAAGCTTTTGCCCAAATCAAATTTTACAATGTATATCAATATAACAGTATATGTAAAATCATAATACCATAACTGCAACTCATGAAAAAGGCCCAGCAATAGTGTAGTAAAAATAAGCCAAAATCTGGCTGGGAAATGAAGGAAGAAAATTTGGACAGACAATTTCTGACAGAGTCTGCCTTCGACCGTGTCCGGTGACGCCACGGAAGTGAGACCCACGTGGGCAAAGTGTTGCAATGTAGTGGATTTTGAACTGTTTGTATAAGTGTCATGCGTCGTTTTTGTGTATATTTGAACTTTTGACGTGGCTTCATCGCCAAGATATTTTATCAATTTGATGGGAACCTGTATGAATGTTAGAAGGCACTGAAGATAGCTTAGAGCCGAAACACGTGTACGCCATTCACAACTAAGGATTGTATGACGTAGGGTAAGTAAATCCCATTAGACAAATTTTGCCTAAATAAGTTCTATGTCATCCCTTGACCTTCCTCAGAAAAGTCCCCTGAAATCCCCAGCTGGGAACATGCCTAAGAATGATGAGATGGCCCACGTAGAGTCAGAAGTAAATTTTACGTCCGATAATGGGTTTATTTGCGAAAATAAAAGGTAGTGAGATATAGAAACCAATGTTACAAACTTCTCCTAAATGTTGCCTGAGTTAAAAATGACAACTGTAACTTTTAATAAAAATCAAGTTTAAATTAAACTCTTGAAAATGCACTTTAATCTAAAATAACTTACCTTTTGAGGTCCGGTTTGCGGAAAAACGCTTGCTATTGCAATTACCTTTGAAGATGTGGAAAGCTTAACGTATGCTTATCATACCAACCTTGAACCACCCTTTACATGGACGTCCAAAAGATGAAGTCCTGAAAAGGATTACTTTGTCCATAGCACTGCTGTACAGCCCCCCAAACAACAAGTAGAGCCTCAAACAAGACTTCAAAAGGCCAAATATGTCGGAAGTTATTACATTTTAAAATTTTGATACTATTAGTGTAATTTAAATTTTGAACGCCTGCCATTTTACTCCTAACAGTCTTATTAACAGATTGAGTTTACAGCATTGTATCTTTATATTCAGTAACTTTAATTCGATATACATAAACTTTCTGGAATTTATTTAAAATTAGTATGCTTTATATAAACTGTTATTATAACTCCTATTGGTCGATCCCCTCCCCCTTTTTGGGTATGATCCCATTAGGGATTTCAGGGGATGTTTTTAAGGAAGGTCAGGGTTCACCGTTGAGCACTTTTCAAAAGTAATTATCCGTCCAACAATTATTCAATATTTCCTGGCTAATTTTATTACACTATAAGCAAAAATTTGAAATTAAAACACTATCTTATTACGACTTTAAATTAATATTAAAATGTTTATTTAATAGATAAAATTGATCTAATTGGATACAAATACAACAACAAAAACTATATCCTAGACATAACAATCAAACTACAATATTTATTAAAAGTATTTAATTAACTTAAATTTCTTATACCAGTAAACCAATAAAACAAAATTCAAATAATCCTTTATTTAATTTTCTCAGCCTTCAATCAATACAAATTTACCACCACAAAATTGTAATGAGATCATATTAAGTTAACTTTTATCTTTAACAAGTGTAAAACAAACGCAATCACAAGACTTAGATTAGTTTTAATATCTAGTTTATTATTTATTTATATATATATCTTCTGGTGTTAGATAATTAGCTATATACAAATATTTGATCAACCATCTTCATCTTCTAATATTAAGCATGAGAATACTTTTAATAAAAGTGTTTCATTATTTGTCACATTTTATTTAATATATTGTAGATACATAACCGAACGAATCGCATATTCCTCAAAGCGCGATAGTTCTGGATGAAGTGGTATTATTTATGTCGAAATGAACGGAGCTCGTGGGGTTTTAATTAACAGCGTATCAAAGGGTTTTTTATGATGTCATGTAATACCGATTTGAAAGCCTGCATATACCTGTATCAATTTGTATCCCAGGATCACTTTTTCACGGGTTTCATCATCTACTTGTTAGGGCTTCTTTTAATTTAATTTGAACCATTCATAACGCTATAAACCCATGATTGCTTTTTGTTAATTAACTAACAATTAGGTGGAGGAATTAAATCCTGTTTCGCTTGATTTCTTTGTGTACAGTATTTTTCACTCAACCTCTCATGCTTTTTATATGAGTTATTTCGTTTAAACTGGAATGTGAATTAAATACTTCACAGCAAGTGTAATAGAATACTTTTATTGTATACTGATAGCATGAAGAAAATATTTACCTTTTATTGTTACATTTATTCTTCCAAAATGTATTTTTTATTTATATTCATAAATTTTAAATGTAATGAAAACCACAAGTTAGTGGGTGATAATAGTTTATGTGTTAACAAAATTAATCTGCTACACTATATGAGTTCATTGATTTTAAAACAATGCTTCAAAATATATATTCAATATTCAATGTTTGTATATTGTACATACTTTTGATGAACATGTGAAGTTTTATACAGTACTTGTTGTTAACTAACTTGAAGAGTTGTCAGTGACAGTGTGTTCAAAGAGTCAATTTTTGTTTCTTGGTTTTTGAGACATATTAGACTGAACTGTATAGGATCTAACATATTGGGTAGTTTTAAGTGCATTTTTATCATTTTTAAAATATTTAAGACTCTCACAGATGATCCTTTAGTTGCAAATATTTTTTAAATTATAAACAAAGTCTTAGAAAGTATATAAACATTATTTCAGTCAGTGTCCTCAAAGGCACATCCAAATCGAGCCGAACCTTCAGGGGCCTGTTTCATAAAACTACTAGACTAGTATTATTAGGTTAAAATATAAATACCTTCCGTCAACAGTTCCAAATTAATCCATGTTGTTACATGTTTCGGCTTATCGCCATCTTCAGACTAGTACAGGAGATGTATCCACAATTAAGCTTCGTCAGTTATTAAAAAACAACACAAAACACATACAGTTTACAAAGACGACACCGACACGGACACATTTTACGAATAAATTTACACGATAGGCCTATCACTTTTTGCGGCGACATTCCGCGGTCACGGGCAGGAACGGACTGTCGGACAGCTCAAGTCGATGTTATCTTTTCCTGGCGTTATCAGCGCACAGCTGATTGAAGTGTTTTCCTCCTGGGAGAAGGGCATTGAATATAAAATTCGACTTGAATTGGAGTTTGTCGTTTAGTAAAAGCTTGCTTAAATCATTGTTCTTGAGTGATTTATAAATTTCAAACTCCTCCAACACGTCCATTTTGCTTCCTTTTCGACAACAATGAAGTACATCGAGACCGTTGTTAATGTCATACATATCGTGATTGTTGTCGACCAGGTGCTGTGCGAATGTCGACTTCTGGTTGTCCATTCTTGGGTCAGGGCGATGCTCTTTATACCTTGTTTTAAATGCCCGACCGGTCTGCCCAATGTAAAAACTAGGACATTCTGCACATTTTAGACGGTGTACACCTGCCATAGCGGATTTGTCACCTTGTTTGTTTTTATTAACATTCAAAATATTGCGGATTTTGTTTGTTGTCCTAAAAGCTAACTCAACGTTGTTATTCTTAAGCTGTTTCTTTAAACCATATTGGATGGAGTCGTTCAATTCTACACAAACATACTTTTTACCACACCCATTGTCTCCAGAATTTGTATTTTTATTATCTTTAGATCTCTTCTGTTTGGCTACTATCTGATCGACGAGGTTACTTGAATAACCATTAGATACCGCAATAAATTTAATTAAGTTCAGTTCCTTATTATAGTTACTAGGTTGGAGGAGTTTGAAATTTATAAATCACTCAAGAACAATGATTTAAGCAAGCTTTTACTAAACGACAAACTCCAATTCAAGTCGAATTTTATATTCAATGCCCTTCTCCCAGGAGGAAGACACTTCAATCAGCTGTGCGCTGATAACGCCAGGAAAAGATAACATCGACTTGAGCTGTCCGACAGTCCGTTCCTGCCCGTGACCGCGGAATGTCGCCGCAAAAAGTGATAGGCCTATCGTGTAAATTTATTCGTAAAATGTGTCCGTGTCGGTGTCGTCTTTGTAAACTGTATGTGTTTTGTGTTGTTCTTTAACAACTGACAAAGCTTAATTGTGGATGCATCTCCTGTACTAGTCTGAAGATGGCGATAAGCCGAAACATGTAACAACATGGATTAATTTGGAACTGTTGACGGAAGGTATTTATATTTTAACCTAATATGTCTAACTACAGTTCCGGGGCTATAAACATGAATAACTTTAATAAGACTAGTATTACTAGTCCCTGGACAGGTCATTTTCGGCGGTTGTAAAATGTTCCCCTTCCACTCAGTGAATTCGATCCAGCTGCAGTGAGGCGTGTTAATCTAGGCAGACATAACAGGATTCTACCTGAGTAAGATTCTTTGCTGTCTGTAAAACCATAAAAACTTGTACCAAGGAAATTTTAAATTATTTCGATTGGTGTTGAATAGGATTAGGTGTAACTTTGACCTATCGAAAATAAGTTAAAACTAAGTACTAATAATCTGTCAACATAGATCTCTACTTGAACCATGATCATATGATATAGTAAATTTCATGTCGTCGCCGTAGAGGTGAATCTCCCAAATTTCACTTGTGAATGTTGGGAGAAGTTGCAATATTTGGGGAGGATTTTTCTCAATATAGATTGGGACTACGCTCTGAGAAGGTAATACATATGGAACCGGTTAATAATTTTTAATCATTCTTACTCCAGTGTGCCTCTGATTTTTCTCCCACCATGCTGTAATCACCATGTTCAGTCACTGCAGCTCTAGCAGGGGGTAAGTGCAGGTGCCTGTCATGCACGTCAGTACCCAACCGACCACACCAATCGCAGTGACAGTTTTAACTGAATTTTACTCTTCCATAGTAACTACTTCGGCCCAAATTCAAAGGACTATAGGACATGAACCGAAGTATATTCGTATATTTTAAAACATATACAGCAAATCTACACGTAATTCCTTAATTTTATAATTTTTTTAATATGACGTATAAAAATAGTGAAGATTGGATCAGTAGGTAAGCTTTTGGAAACCACAAGTGTTTTAACCGAATATTAATAAACAGGGTGTCTAAAAAATCCATGACTGGCTATGCATATGTGCAATTGGTGTGATAAAAATTTATGCCACATAATTATACAATGAACACATGCTTATGAACTTAATACCATGATCTATTACGGAAATAAAAAGTATTTCGTGTAAAAACAAGATGGTAGATAGGTGATAAACAAAGCCGTTAAAAAAAATTTCTGAAAATTTTAGATTTATTTTTTGTGTATAGAATACGAATATGCACAGTCAGACACGGATTTTAGTGAAATCCTTTATATGATGGTTATTAAAATCAGATAGCCTATACTTCAAAATCCATCATTTTTTATTTCGATTGAAATTGCAGTGCAGAATTAAAATTCTACATCATTCAATATTAAAAACTGTAAGTCGTAAATTTATTATAAATACATTAGTTCATTTCATTTGTGTATGATATTAAAATATAGATACAATAAATAGGCAATTGGATTATTTCAAATGAGATCAGACAAAACTTTAATTTCCGACGTAATATTGAACAGCTAATTTTGTGTGTTTGCATTAAGTAGGCGTTTGCGTAGGCTCAGCCAATCATCAACACGGTATTTTCAACGGTTGAATATAGTATATGAGCCGTTATGAAAACTTACTGATGTTTGAACTGGAACAACTTTGACTTAAAATTCATATTTGAAACAATGAATTAAGTATGTATTAACTATATGACCAAGACAAGTTCTTTAAGTGCTTGAATTAGTATAGCCTACACTTTTTTCCTTTTTAAGCTACAATTGAATATTTTCTTTTAAATATTTCATGAAAGTATGTTAAAAACTAAAAGATGTTAAAACTTGAGCTGCTTTAAAAAAATCTGGTATGACAATTTTCAACTATCGATTTAATCTTAAACTGTATAATCAACAAAAATTCTTGGAATTGCAAATAGAGTCTAAAATAATCACACCGATCCTATATAGTACATTTCTTCAAATATACGATTATTTAAAAAAAGATTAAAAGATTATTTATTTATTAAAAATTTTACACGATCAAACCATTCCCCATAAATTTGTGTATGACTATGAGTTAATTTGAAAAAAAGATAAAATATTTGTGTGCTATCAGCTCTACAAACTTACAAATTCGTTTCAAATAAAATTTTTTTGTGATAACATTGTAAATTTCTAAGCATATTTACACTATTATTCGTGATTAACTATCATTCAACAACTATCATTCTTTGACAGTTTGACAATGCTATTGAGTAGGCCTAGTATATAAATAGAGTTGTTGCTACAATAGTAAAAAACTCGTTTATCAAAAAAAGAAATAAATACAATGAACTAAGAAGGATAAGATAAGGAAAATTAAATTATTCCATATTGATTTGTTCATATAGTTTGAAGGATACAAATTGCTAAAAAACACATCACGACATACGCAGTCCATCAGCTTTACAAGCTCAACTCCAGCAAACTATTTGCGAGCCTCTCAGGCAGAGCATGTGGCCAGGTAGTAAGCTATGGAAATGTATATTCATATATCCTAAATTTGCATATAGCAATCAGCCAAACACATCTACATTCGTGAGCGGGCGTCGGAATAGGAGACAGAAAATTGGCTTTGCACACGAAAGGATGAAAGAAAACTTCTTTATTTAAGTCTTTGCTGCTTTGTGTAGCGACTAGTTACATGAAAATATTCTCTGATTTTATTTATTTATCAATAATTTAAATACTTAATATTAATTAAATATGAGAATTTATAAGTAGATAAAAAAATCATAGACCAAATTTTAAAATAAATTAAATGCAAAAAAAACAGTCTAAACGAAATTTTTATGGAACATATTTCGAACTAATAACATGGTGTGTATAGTGAATATATCAGAAAACACAATATTGTTGCAGTTTGAAATACGAGTATTAGAACAAACTAGAAATCGCCTCCTGATCGAAATTCGATCAAAATTTCAGTTGATCTGGACCCAAGAAGATTAAAAACATTTTAAACTAAAACATCTGTTCTTCCTGATTTTCTAGCAGTTGTTTTTACAAAACAGCTGTCTTATGATTCATTCAATTTTCCTTTCTCCATAAGATTAACATGGGAACTTTTAAAGCATGTGGGGCGTAGCCCTGGAGTCCGATGTGAATTAGAATGTGATTCTGCTCATCTACAGGACTGTACCTTTCTAACGGTATGCGCAGATTTATCCTACGATGCACATGAGCTGAGAAAAAAGGAGGAAATGAAACATGCTTGCGTATTAATATATAGATATTTTACAATCAATGCACCTATAACGAGAGTAGTTAATATTTTAGCAAAAGTGAAAATGTTAAAAAGTAACCTAGTATAAAACACAGTGAATTATTTTTGTGAAACTCTAATATTTTTAAACGTCAATCTTCAGTTCTTATATTGTTCATGGTATTGCAGGCTACTTAATCGATTAAAGGTCTTCATTAGAAAAATGTGTACTTATCCTTGTCTTATACATAAACACAATAAATTGAAAAAAACTTTATATCATAATTTTTATGTTACGCATTATTATCAAGCTTTACGCTTTTATAAGTTATTTTTAGAAGGCTACTTTATAAATTAAATTAAAGTGTCTCTTGGCTAGTGTATTTTATTGAACATATCTTGTCAACTAATGAAAAATACACGTAACAATGAAAGTGTTTAACAAAAAAAGTTCATAAATAGTTTGAACAATATTTAAATGATAGGTTAGTCTATACTTATAAAGTTTTACTTTATCTACGTTTTGATAATTTAACTCACTGGATTCTGGTTTCTTAAATTCCACAAGTTCAAAACTGGTAAGTGTACATTCGTAACACATAAGTTTATCTGATGATTCCAAAAGTTCAACTCATCAAATTACTCTCCGGGTCTTTCGTGGGACAACTCGTCAGAGCCAACAGTTAATTCGGTACTATACGATCGAACGCAACATGAAAAATAGTCAATTCACTTGATAATGCTACACGTTTTTTTAGGTTGAACCGCGAAACCAATCGTTTAATCGCGTCACATGTGCGAGATATCCCCTTTGTGTTTAGATTTTTTTTTTAATTTTTTGTTGATTGTGTCTGACAACGGCATCATGCAACACATCTCTTATACATTTAAAGCAAGGATTTTAAATTTTTTTCAAAGTGATCGATAAGATCTTACCATTTCTTCTGTCAATACTGAAGTGGCTTACAGGATTTACCATTAAAACATTATAATTGGTAAATATGGCATTAACTTTGCTCAAATGCTAATTTCTAAAGATCCGGTGAATATTTGGTAGAATCGTTTCCAATTGTGATTTTGCATTACCTTCACCAAATACAAATATGTTTCATTAGTAAAGTACCTTATTGATTTTTATAACCGACTGTACTAAGCTTAAAACATCAGCAAAATTAATTATATAACGTTTTGCAGTCTTATAAACATTAAACTAAAATAATACATTTTATGAAATAGAAATATAATATTTTAAACAAATAATTTACGTATTAACTTAGATATTGTTCTTGAAAACATTTAGGAACTCATCGTTCATTAAATAATTATAGATTATGTCATGGAGGTGAGATGTCATTCAAGCAGATAACACTGAAATTGTATAGTTATTTTCCTTACTTGATAATCCACACCATTATAACTGCACTAAGTTATAGAAACCGTTTTATTAGTTCACACTGACTATTTTATCATATTCTTACTATTCTAGTCATATTTTTTTACTTTGTCGATTGTAACCTTTTTAATTAATGTCGTTATTAGGTTGTTTAAATAATGCATTCCTCTACCTAATTTCAATATTAATTTTAACGTCAAGCAAATTCACCGATGCCTTTCAAAATAAAGGCATCAGTTTTTGTTAAACTTCCTTGTTCTATGTTTGAATTGGATATTCCTCCTGAAAAACTTTTTTAGCTATAAACTCTTCGTCTATCACTGTGAAAGAAAATTGATTTTAAAAAGGGAATTTATTTAAAAGGTTTGTCAGAAAAAGTTTTTTTTTAGTTGCATGGAGGCAAAAATGTTTTTAATCCGGTAAATAAAGGATTATTTCACTCCTGTCGTCTGTGATGAAAGTCTATTGCTGGGCGAAGAGACGTGGACAGGTCAGTGATCTCGAGGTGTGAAATGCATTGGACGTGATTCGGCTCATCTGTTAAAACTTGCACAAGTTTTTCACACACATAACTCACAAAAATTTGGATGAGTACACAAGGTATATTGTTGTCTTTATTAATTACTTGTAAGCAGCTATAATTTAATATTCTCATTTTTTTCATTTAACTATGTTGATACTAATAATGAATTTATTTATTTATTTTTTTTTTAGATAATTACTTTTTAAATAAATCTTTTTAGAGAAATATAATATGATATTACCTAATGCTTCCTTACTATTTAGGAATCGTAAGGTTATGCCTTATTACCTCTATGAATCAAGGAATCAACATGTTATCTAAATATATCACTGTTATTATTAACAAAAAGAATATTTATATCACACGAAAGATTATTATGTATGTAAAATAAAAACTAAAGAAAATTTTAATGGAGGGTTATACAATGGTTGCAAATACCTAATGGGAATTGTGTAAGTCTTACTTTTTAAGAGGGGGCTAGAATTCCTCTCTCAGAATTTCATGCAGTGCTTCACCTGCTCTCATTTTTCACCTTTATTTTTAGTATGATAAAGGTGGTAAATAAAAAATAAGGCTTATGCTATTTACTTTGTTTGATTTGTTACATTTTGGATCCATATTTAGTTATAATGGTTCAAAGTTAATCAAATTTAGATAAACCTTGGACCATCATCGCTTGATATGGATTCAAAATAAAAAATAAAAATATATAATCGAATAAAATTACCAAAGTCTTCATATTTTATTTAAAACCTCTTCCACTGTTATCAGACTTAAAATAAAAAGACAAAATGATAGCAGGTGAATTACTGCACTATGGATATTTGATCCGCTAGATCCCCGATACTGACAGGCCCTAAAAAACAGGTAGCCGCTGAAACTACTGAACGCGCAAGCCTTGAACGTAGTCAATGAATAGCATATATCAAATAAAAGACCCCTCAATATCATCTTGCTCACACTTGGGTCTCACACGTGCTGAACTACCGCAGCGTTTCTTTATCCACAGTGTTTTACACCGAATACTGGATATTGTTTCTCGCCCTCAGTATGGTTGTGTACAATGCGAAATGTATTCAGGTATTTTCCGCAGTGGCCACTTGACTGCACAGGCCCAAAAAATAAAATCTCAATCCCTTTACAAAGATACAACACTAAGACAAAATAGGATTTTAAAGCAATGCAGGTGTAGCATTTTTTAATTGAAAATAAATCTGGTTTATCAACCCACCAACTATGAAAATTTATATCTTTTAATAAATAAATTATAAATATTTCTGAACCCAACCTCAATTGTTTGTTCGTTTCACAAAACTTCCACAATTTTTTAGTAAATGTAAACGTCATATCATTCCAATTTATGATACACCAAAAGTACTTGAATTACATTAATTAAAAATATAAATATTAAAATATTTTAAATCAATATTCAAAGATTGACCTTGTTGCATTTTTTGTAGACTACAATTTGTATTGATTACAGTTTTAAGTCAACAGGTACGTAGTTATCAATGGTCCTATTGTAAAGTTTGGGGTTTTCCTGGTTACGACTAATTATTTTTTACCGTCATGAATCAAAACTAATGCTGTATTATGCCCATATTATACTAGGTAACTGTATCACGTATACCTTGATACCTTATCCGGGCCACTTGCATTCATGTAGGATCAAATGAGAGCTATTACATTAGAGGGGCCCTGTGTGCGACCACCGGCAACACTATCTCGAATTCATGCTATTTTTTCTTTTTTTTTTTTTTAATCTATCTATATATTAATACGCAAGCATGTTTCATTTCCTCCTTTTTTCTCAGCTCGTGTACATCGTAGGAGAAATCCGCGCAGACCGTTAGATAGGTATAGTCCTGTAGATGAACAGAATCACATTCTAATTCACATCGGACAAAAGGGCTGCGCCCCACATGCTTTCAAAATTTCAATGTTAATCTTATGGAGGAAGGAGAATTGATTGAATCATTACACAGCTGTTGTAAAAAATAACTGATAGAAAAACAGGAAGAACAGATGTTTGAATTATAAAATGTTTTTAAACTTCTTGGGCCCAGATCAACTGAAATTTTGATCGAATTTCGATCAGGAGGCGATCTCTAGTACTTATTTAATACGCTAAGGGTTTTTTTTTTGTCTTGAGAACTCCTCCTACAATTTTCAACCAATTTTCAAGTTTTTGGTGTCGTTGGATAGGGCTTGGTCTGTAGTTGCTTCCCCCCAAAACTGATGAGAATCGGACTGAAAATAAAGGCGCTATACACCATTGAAATCTCAAAATTTCCCATTTAAATAACATTGGGATTGAATAAAGCATTTTAAACATCTGTTAACAATCAGCTGTACATACGTGTATTTTTAATGATTAAAGATATTCACAATATATTGGATTGGCTGGATGTCGTTGATTTAAAGCTAAAAGTAAGATTTGTATTGTATTAAAATAAACTACTTGATTTCGAGCAACACGTTTACTAGTTTTGTTTAAATGAACCAATAAATTAATTTACTTGGAATAATCAGTTCATCTATGAGGTAGGAAAAAGGGATGGAATTGTAGCTAACAAAACTGTATAATCATTATTGTTTAATACAGCTTTGCGTACGTATAACACGATTTTTACAATAAAAACTTAAAATTTCAACGTTGGAAGGCTAGTTGATTTGCCTTTCAACAGCAATAATTTGAAAACTCACGGAAAATCAACAAAAACAGGTCAATTCACTCTATTTACCTAGGTACGAAGGCATTTTGCTTGTTAATGCAAACTACCATAGTAAAAGCAAACGTTACGGTTACTGCAGTAGCGAGGCAGGTTGGAACATTGAAGAGCACAAGTGCTTCTCCTAGATCTAATTTGGTTCACTTTAACAAAACCTTTACACGACCCATTTTATAATTTACAATATGCCTATATGAAAAAACTAATATTTATATTCTTATAGCCAACAATTAACAAATTTTTAAAGCCTGAAGTTGGTGACTTTAAGAAAGGTTCTTGTTTCTATTCTATTCTTGTGCATTTTGCTTTCTATCATTTTTTTTTTGTCTACTACATTTTGTCTTGGAATTCAGTAGGTGAGGAGTTTTATTTCAAATAACTATATTGCTAACTTTACGATATAATTTGCGAGTATACTTAAATATAAACAAACATTTCCGTGGAAATTATATAAAACATTTTAAAGTGCTTCGCTTAGAGAACAGTTTACTTTGAAAATACGATTTAAAATGGCAAAAGTTTTTTCTATATGTTGTGAAGTGTAGGCTAAGCGTAATTCAAAGGTTTTTAGTGACCTTGAAGAGTATTAATTTGATTGGGACCTAAATACATAGTGTGAAATATTTGTAGGTACATTTTATTTATATAGTTATTCAATACAAATTCTAAGATCAAGTTCTTTCCTTTTGGGTCAAGAGGCAAAAAGTTCTTGCGCCATTAAGCTGGCCAGGTCACCAATACACGAACTCGACAAAGAACGGAAGCACATCAGTTCCTTCATTCTAACAGTCCTCAAGAGCACTGCGCATCTTTTAAAAGTAATTTTTTATTTAATAATTAAGGATAATGCATAAAATGAGGGCATATTTCAGTTTAAGTATCGTCGTGCAAGTCACTGAAAAGGTTGAATGTTTTGGTTGAAATGTTGAATGGTTGAAAAAACATTCTAACGTTTTTTCAAAACATTTGAATGTTTTGAAAAGGTTGAATGTTTTTTAGGGGAGCTTATTTAATTTTGGGGAGGGAAAATAAACTACATGATAGAGTTAGTCTAAGTTAATTAAATGAAATTATGATAGGTATCGTCTTTATACAATTATATGAAATGAAACGAAATTAAAAATTTATTAAGTAGCGATTATTTGATTTTTTTGTGAATTCTTTATTGCATGTTACGAAAAATTTGACATAAATTACGAAATAAAACAGAAATATTTATTCTATTTTCTGAGAACAATAACAAAGTACTATTAAAATAATGGTTCAAAAATCCTTTTTTAATCAGTACGTAACCTTTATTACACAATTTAATCAATAGTGTCTTAACTAATTTTTCATATTCTTTTTTTTTTTCTTTCCTCTTTTTTTCTTTCCATATTTAATATTTAAATGTACCATCCTCAAAATTATAAACCTAAAAGGCCTCTCTTCGTTTGGATTTTTTGTAGAAAGGGGTGCAATTAACAGCCGGAAAGTTTCTTTTGCAAATTAATTTCTTCTTGCGAAATGACGCTGCGGTGGTTTTAATTTCCCACAATTAATTGGTTCGTTTTAATTATACAGTCTTTGGTTTCAAGCAGATTACAGTTCACGACACAAAAACACTCTCACCAAAACTCAATTTATTTTATAATGTTTCCTCACTTTTCCTGCTATTTTTGTCTTATAACTTAAACCGATTATTAATTTTTAAGTGATGCGTAATAACTGATAGTTGATAAACAATTTCATGGATATTAAGTAAAATATACTACTTATTAGTCCAATTTACTGTGTGGGGATTGTTTCTTTGCTTTTCCCCTTTTATACGAGTAAATAAAGTTGGACTATTAGTATGCTTCCTTTAACAAAGCTCATCAAATAGTAGTTTTCCTCAGTAGAAGCAAAAGTGGCTCTTTTTGTGAGCAATTGTGTTTTAAAAATGAGGCGCAAACGAGTTTTTAAAAACGACTAAGAACCATAAAGACACTTTTGCTCCAAGTGATGAACAACGTTTTTTTTTCATAATTCGGGATTGCACTTTTAATCGTTAAAAATATTAAATAGAAACTTGTATTTTCGAGGTTATATTTTTAAAGTAAGTAATACACAATGTTGACATTTCTGATGTTATTTACTATCAATGTATTAGCATATTTTGATATTTCAAGTTGAACGAGATTAAATAATATTGACGGATATTAGGAGACGATACATAATAAATTAACTGTATTCATGACTTAAAAACTAACCTGTTTTAACTTCTTTCAAGATCTTTCAATTCACATAATGCAACTCCAAATAAGCTCAAAGAATGATTTTACGATAGTAGGATGGTTGTTCAAATCTACGTTTATCCTCCATTAAAAATTAAAAATGAATTTCAAACGAATAAAAGACAATATCCACCAACATTGATAATCTAAATCACTTTATGTCAGATGAAGTTCTTTCATATAAATAAAAAAATCATGTCGTCGGCGTGGAAGTGTTAATCGTTTTAGGTGTGTACGTGGTATTTGTAAAAATGTGACTTTTGTATTTTTACTATCAACATTTACAAATAAGTGTATTTATGCAGTAAGTAATTAGTGTTAGGAGTCTTGACTGAAAATGGATGGTCACTGTTCTGTAAATGAACCAATAGTATTCAAGCAAGGACGTCATCATGATTCTCTCAGTCTCGGATTGGGCCTGATGATGACCGGTATGACTGGTCAAAATCGATGGCCATTATAAGATCTTTTATATATATATTTAGGGGAGAGTGGGGCAAGACAGGGTACCGGGGTAAGATGAGTTAGATAAGCTCCTGACCTTGTAAGTGCTGCAACCTAGCGGAGGAAGGCAGTATTAGTTGTAAGGTATAGTAAAGAAAGCTTCCAATAGGTGGCGGCCATATTGAGCGGAAAGTTTGTCTTCTAAACATGTTGTTGTGCCGAAAGTTTACAGTTTCATCATAAAGTAGTTTTGTTCAGTGTCACATTACTGTTGATTACATTTAAACCACATCAACTTGTCAAACTACACTATATATCATTGGAAAGTGTACTTTTTAACCATTCATTTCCATACGTTTTCAAATCTCTAAGTCCAATCCTAACCTTAAACAAACCATTTAATGAAAAAAAGTATGAGTGGGGGCAAGATGGAGAAATATCAATGGGGCATGATGGGGTGTATCCCATCTTACCCCACTGAATCATCGTCATGCACTTTTATTTTTCTAGTTTAGTGCTTACCATGTAGTATGGTTTGAAACCTGTAGTAAAATTTTTTGGAACTCGGAATTAATGAAAAATGAAATTTATGCTGTAGTGAGGTGAGGGTTGAGAATGGAAACTAAAGTAAGCCTGTAAGTCTTTTAAAGCATTCTACCGTGGCAAGCTATATGTTAGAAAAAGTTATAGTTCACATAAAACACAGCAAGAATGTGGTTTACTGAGTCACTTTTATCGATAAACTACAAGCAGAGTTTGATATAAAAACTTTTAATGAACTAAGAACAGTAAAAAAAATCGTTTAAAATATGACTTCAAAAAATTAGTGTTAATTTATTTAAAAATGTAGGCCTATCCAATGCAAGACGAAACAAAACAAAAAATAGTTAATGCAGTAAATTGATGGAAAGTGACAAAAACCAATCCCAATAAACGAAAGCAAAGTTATTATTCATCGCCCTTACATGCCTCAGGGCTAGATATTCCAAAATTACTTACTATGAAGTGGATTCATTGATGGTTGTTTAAACACGAGTTGGGCTTGCTCTGGAGCAGGATTAGAAAATGATTCAATTAATTTTGGGACTACAATAAAATGATTTCATAATTTTCAATACTGACCCCATCTTGCCTCACCTGTTGAAGTAAGATGAAGTTTTGTTATTTCATTATAAACACAATTTTTACTTATACTTATCTTAATTGTTGATCTTTTCTAATATGCATACATTTGTATGCTATTGTGTCTCTAAAGGTTTTATTGGTATTAATAAATGATTATATTTTTTATTATATTTTAAATGTTAAGTACCCCATCTTACCCCACTCTCTCCTACCGTCGTGTAATAAATTACAATATAAGAGTAAATATATCGAGTATTGTCGGATGACATTTTATTATTTCAACCTGAATATCAGTAGGCCTATACCAGCACGTATAATGCTAATCAAGAAGTTATTAATATTATTGCTCTATGTCAAACGGTTGATGATAATAATAAATTTTGTGTTTGGCGGTAAACGCAGCATGTTCCAAAATTTACATCTGTGAACGTGCGGTTCAACTCGTGCTATCTCTGCTTCGCGGCGATGTCCATTGTCGTAGGGTACTGTTAAGAGTCATCTTCACCCCTGTGCCAGTAGCCCATTGTTGCGCAATCGGCAATGTTAATCATACGGCTTTTAATGCAAAACATGGTATTTGATTCCCCTGTTTCGGACGCCGTTTTTCAACCGATTTTCTTTAAACTTGGTAAATGTTTAGTTGAATAGTTATATTAGGTCCCTCATACCTCGAAATTTTGAAAATTTAACAAATATTACTCTCTGTGACGTCGCAAAGTAACTCGATTTTCTTTAGTAATATTTCAAAATTTTGTAAAATTTTTCAAATTTCTAGGTATGAGGGACCTAATATAACTATTCAACTAAACATTTACCAAGTTTAAAGAAAACTGGTTGAAAAACGGCGTCCGAAACAGGAGAATCAAATACCATGTTTTGCATTAAAAGCCATTAAAAGTATGGTTAACATTGCCGACTGCGCAACAATGGGCTACTGGCACAGGGGTGAAGATGACTCTTAAACGGCACGGCAACACATAGCAGGAATGGATACGGAACGGAAAGGAAACGGACAGGACACGGACAAAATTCTGATGGGGCGGCTACACATATCGGGATACGGACAGGACATTTCTGAGTCGGGAGGCTGCGCGCGCAGCCGTCAGACGTCGGGAGGTTGCGCGCGCAGCCGTCCGACACTGTTCATCCCTCCGGCCGCCACACTCACTACTCATAGTTGCCGTTAGAATTTTCTAATATTTTCGGAAGGGGTGGCTACACATACCAGGACGAGACACAGACGGGATATGGCATTTTGTGAAAGAGTGCTCCATCCGATACGGCGAATGTCCTGTCCGTGTAATTTCCGTGTCTCGTCTTTTCATGTGTAGACACTCCCATTTGATAACACAAGGAGCATTGATCAGAAACTATCCCGTCCGTATCCTTTCAGTGTCCTTTCCTGCTATGAGTAGCCGCAACTTTAATACCGATTTTTGTCATTTATTGCTTTGGAAAACTTTGTGTCAATTATCTAATACAGTTTATTAAAAACACATCAATAAAGGGTAGAACACGCTTTAGTTCCAAGAATGCTAGTTCCATGACTGATATTTTTACCATTACTGTAAGGCTGGAAATTACTTCCAATATTAAATAGTTTGTAAAACAGTTCTAAAAAAGAGATATCAATTTGTGAGTGAGCAGCATCGTTTTGACTGCTTTAACTGGAGCGTGCAAATGTGTCCCAGTGGCGTGTTAAATTGCTTATAATGAATGACTCTCTACCATTGTAACTAAAAAATTAATTGATATACGGAAACAAACTAGCAACCAAATATCCAACAACAAGGTGCCCTATAAAGCGTGCATGTGTTCATTTAATACAGGGTGTTTATAAAAGAATGCCGGGATTTTGAACCGGCGCTACTGAAAGACTTTTCATGAAAACTAAATGATTTAAAAGTCAATCTGAGGTTAAAACAAGTACAATTTCTCTATCCTATTGTGTAGTTTCAAACAATTGATTTGACTTTGGGATTAAACGCTAAACAAAAGATTCCCAAATGGTTCGAATGGCAAGGATGCGCCTATTCTCTATAGCCACTCAAAAGTCCTGTTTTGAATCCTTTGGACGTTTTCTGGGGTCACATAAAAAACATCATGAATGCAGAAAACATTCAAGATTTGAGACATCTGTCTGAGCGATTCTCAACAGCGATCACGAATGTAACACCAGATATATGCTGCAAAACACTTGGCAGGAAATCACCAAATTGGCAAGATGGGCACTTGGAGCATGCTGTAGAGCAATAAATGGAGCATATTAAGGTAAGAAAAAACTTTGTTTTTTCTCTTCAATATGACATTTTAATCCTTTTGCCCGTTCAAAATCGTGGCATTATTTTATAAACACATTACATTTTATTCATAAAATTATAATTAAAAAAAATTAATATCACTCTGGTTTATTAGTCAAAATACATTCAAAGAAGGTGTGTTATTTATTATATCTATTTGTTACATAAAAAACTATTTATTATCGAACGTAAATTAACGTATAAATCATAAATTAATTTTCATCATCATTTCAAAAATCATTTTTTCTTAAAAAAAAACTTTCACTCACTAGATTTATGTTTACAATCTTATAAACTAAGCTACTAAACAGCACTAACTAAAATCATTGCTTAAAAATGTGATGAGGGATGAATTTATGACTAACAAATGATTTACCCAAAATTAGTAAAATCGATGACCATTATTGGAAACAAAGAAGACAACATTTTGACGATTTGTTTACTATTCTTCTGCTTTTCATTTGCTATTCTATTATTTATTCACTGAATTCCATGAAAATCTAAATTTAAAAATCAAGGCATTTTCAGACCTCACATTATATTATGTTTTAATGAAAAACTATGGTATGAGAAGTAATAACGAAAAGTAGTGACCTACCGTAGTATTTTTGCACTATTTCATTTATTTCAAGTTGCCGAAGTTCTTAAAATAGAATCCCAAATTTAGAGGTAATGTCGGTCAGGAAAGTGAGGAGTGTGTCGTTGGTGTCCTATAAGGGGAGTTTCTTCCAAAACTGCGTGTTGTGATTCCTTGGATCAAAACTAACAAAAAGGTTAATTGAAAAATATGTCCTAAAATACTTCGTTAAGCCGCTAGCCACCATTTTTTTTTTTTACTCATAATTACTTTTTATATATTTTATTAAAATATTTATGAAAAAAATATTGTATATCTTTAACGGATGGGTGTCTTTAAGTTTATTATTTGTATTCTTTTAGAAAAGCTATAAGTGAAATATTCCTATCGGAGTGCAACATTTTTGTGTCCGTGTTATACTTTTTGCATAATATTTAATTTGACTAATAAAGCAGTGTTTCTTTTTCATTAATACACCTAAGAAAATATCAACAGTGTAGTTTCTTATTTTCAATTAATTCCGTTTGCTAATAAAACTTAATATTAAAACTAGATGTTTCAAAACTGTTACATTCCGTAATTGCTGACCACCCTCTAGTCTAAACTGTTTGGGTTTTCTTAGAAATCTATGCATTTAACAGCAAAAAAACTTCCATAAAACTATTTTCTTTTTTTTCAAAATTACTTCATGGTTTAGTCAATTTAATTCCTGTTTATTGGTTTTTTGTTATGAACTGGTTCAATTTTATTGATCAGTCTTTGGTTTGGTCTTTTATTGGTATGTTGCATTGTATTGTTAATGATTGTTCCTTGTTTTAAATTGCATTGTTCTTACCCATACAGCACACAAAGTCTAAATCACGTTGAATAAACATGTAGGATGGATAAAATTTAACCGTCTTGCAATTATCTTTTTTTAAGACGTTTTGTAAACCTCTCACAATACACGTCTTATTTTTCTACATCTATAGTACGTCTCCATTTATTCATTCTTAAAACCAAATCGCATTAAACTTAATTAAGATGTCTTATTGACATACAAGAAAAATTATAAATCTAAGACTATATTATTCTTATATGTTCAAAAAAAATTTTAAATAACCCAGGAAATTTTTTTTCATAAACTTATACGTAGTAAATATTGGTATATTGTAACTATTAAACTAACAATAAATGAAAAATTCAATAAAATGTAACAATTAACATTTTTTTTTTTCAAAAATATAGTTTATTCATCCTGAAGATGAATAAAAAACGTCATCAAAATGTTTCCGTGATTCTTGTCGTTAACATATAAAAGATGTCAAATTTACGTTTTGAGGACATCACCGCTCAACTCCTGCAAACTCATTAATAATTGTGAAAATCCCGAATTCCGTACCGGTACACTTAAAAATAATTTAAAAGCTTATGGTTTTGCTAATTTAAATGTGTGTTTTTAACTAAGTTTGTCAATATATGTTTGTAGCCTGAACTAATGTTTTACAAATAAAAGATTCTTGTCATATTCAAATACCTGATCAAATATGCAAAGAAAGTATTTGAACTGATGAGACAGTCTTTTGAAGTCTCTTTTGAAAACAGGCCTCAGCTCAAGTCATGGGATTAATCCTTCTCCGAAACAGAGGTGAAGAAAACAAAGAAACGCAGTCACACTACCTCTCCTTCAAGGTGCAAAGTACGAATGCCACAACTGTGTGTAGACAATCAACAATCCACAAAAGATTTCTGATTTTATCAATTATTTAGAAACTAAATCATCTAGGCTAGTTAATTTTCATTTCTTTCAAGATCAAGTCGATAAAACAATATTTTACTCATTAAGAAATTAATTACAAAATATATTATTCTAGAAAAATCTGATAGGTCATCAAAATATGCCATATTAATTAATTCTGATTTGAGTTTGGAAGCACGATTACAAAATTCATATTCTTCTGACATTTAGGAATATTGCGGAACTCTTTTACTGCTTGAGTATATATGAATCTAAGAATTAATAAATTAATTGAATCAAACGAATGATACGACAAATATAAAAGCAATTCTACAGTTTCGATTTCATGAGACATTTTAATCTTTCTTTCAATAAATTAATTGTTCTGTATATTTTACGCGTGATTTTAGAAAGTCACTTCCTCTGCAAAGTAACCAGGTATGCAATAAAAATGATATTAGCTCACTAGTTTTTAGTTAATGTTTCCACCCAAGGTGATGAAAATGAGCTATTTGTTTTTCAAGTTTACTGCATATTTTTAATTATTTCACTTCAAGTCAGATTTTTCAAACCCAATGCAAAGTAAATTTAATGACACCTTATTTCTTATATGTTCTTCATCGAAACTATTAGCGGGTCTGGTTAGTTCGTGTGGTACGTGGGGCTTCGCCGTTAAACTAATAAATGTGATTTAGTTTGCTTGAACTTTTGCTTTTGATTCATAAAATAAACCATAATAACAGATTAATTATAAACTGTTTGATTATTTAATCTAAAACAATAAATTAAATCGTTTTGAGTTTTCACCACTTTACTCTCTGCCTTGAACACCTACTTTACCAATACTCTGTGTGCTCGTGCTGATGATTTGAGTTAGTCGTCTCCGTCTGTCGTCAACCGTCAACCACCCTAAGGTAAGCATTTATTTGTTTCCATAAGCTTATATACAAAGCTTTTACCTTGATATAGTAATACAGTATTATTTTATGAAAGTGAAAATTGTTTTTTTAATCTGCCAAGATTCTATATATACCAAGGTATATTATATATTCTACTCTAACCAAAGACATTGAAATTGTAAAGGATATCTAACCTAAATTACTCTGAAATACCCTTCTATTATGAACTAAACCTCTGTAGGAATCCAATTGTTTTGTCTTAGATACTTTAGATACTTTATTTTAAACACCGACACACTCTGTGGTGCGTATTTTAAGGTGAGTATGACTGAAGGGGTGAGTGTGATGATTGTGATGGATCAGATGAGGTGTAGCTTTGTTACTGACAAATATCAGCTGTTTTATTTGTCAGGATCATTAATTAATAGCCCAATGACCAAAGGCGTCTAATAATTTAAGTTTAATTCTTTAACCTTTTATATCTTGTATTAGACCAACAAACCTTTATAGCTAATAATTAATTATTCATTGCCAGGAATAGCATTTGTAATCTTGGATCGGGACCTTAAAATAGGCCCTACACTCAAAAATTTATTTTTATAGGTACAACTTCCCAATCTCCTCAAGACAGTCTCTTGTCTGTTTTAAACTGATTGTCAGACCAATTTACTTTTAAATTTCAATGACTGAAAAACTGTTTAGGCTACATAATAACTTATCTTTGCCTAAGATGGGCCAAAAGTTTGTCATTGGGATCGGGCTCATCACTGTTTATTTATGTTTGTAATCTATGTTTATTTAGGTATCTATCCAATTTTATCATGTGATAAGATGAAACATATTAGCCGTGTGAAAATAGCCAACCGGTGAATTTGAAAGAATGGTTTTTGTTTCCTATGGAGTTAAAAATGTAAAATCAAATAATATGGTCCCGGGTTTAGGTCTTTGCATGACAATTACCGTAGTAGCAGATTCCCTTAAACTATAGGAAAATCCACCAAAATGAAGAAATTTAATCTAGGCCTACTCTTTTATCTCACATTAGGCCTACAGTAATGTTGAATGAAGTTCGACCTACATAATAGCCTATAACATGTCTATCAACCCTAACTCTGAATCGACTGCACAGTCTCTTAACTGGGATACCATACTATCGAATGAAAGTATCGGTCAATCCAATCGATATCAACTATTGATTCAATTTAACTTAACTTAAATAACAAAGACAATAACTAACTGTACTGACAACTGAAATTTTTACAAAATAACATAATATACCGGTAGGCTATAAATAGGCTATGTTAAAAAAAAAAAAAAAAAAACAGGTCTACTCGATCACATTCTTTTTAACTTTCCTGGGCATGAATACCATATTCTGAGATTTAAGTAGGCCTATCTCTATTCCTGGGAATGAATAGAGATAAGTTTAGGTTATGACAGTTGGATTTGTCAAGCCAAATTTTGTAGGCTATTTGACATTAGTTGTCTATCTGACACGATATACCGTAGATCGGATCGATTGATTTTTTTATTCTAGCCTCTAGTATGGGAGTCCAGTTAAGAAACTGCACCCGTCAGCGGGTACCCTAATTCCCTAAACATTTCCCTATTTAGGAAATATTCTACCCAATTGTGGTTGAAGGCATGGTTGGACCTAATCCTGAAACCATGTTACTTTTTTTATTTTGATGTACCTACAAGCCTAAAACAATATTATTCATATCTACAGTGTCTACTCCTCTCTTAACCAGCCCTCGGGACCGGGCCTACGGTCGGATGACTTAACCTAAAAGGTCAATTAAAGCGGGCGACTATATAAACATGTAAAATATGTAGAAATAGGCCTAATTATACTATGGTATTAGAGGCCTATGTAATAAAACAATAAATCCTAAAACCCATTCATTCATTTATCAAAATAGGCTGTGCTCATGTGCTAACCAAGCAAAAAATAATTGACTTTAAGTGATGTTCTGTTTAAGTTCTGTGAGTTCCCGTGTGGGTGTAATAAATTTTAGTAAAGCGATAAAGGTACATTAGCCTGACATATATGTGTTCTATGACACCCACACTCCTTAGTCCATATTTTTAGGCAAATATACAGTAAATTAACTGAAGGGTGAGTGTGAAAGATGAGATATAGAGCTTTGTTTACTGACAAAGACCATGTGATTCATTTGTCATTAATATTAAAAAAAGGCTCCTGGTTCAAATTTTTAAATCTTCTAAAAAACTTAAAACTGGTTAACGTGGTCGCAAATGCCTGAGGCCGGTTCTGAGGCTTACGGGTAGGGTTACACTACCAGATATTTTCTAAGCCAACCCACGGCCCTTTTGCGATACAGTGTACTGATGTCTCCAACCCTTCTCCCCCTCCCCAATGCCTATGGGAAATAATAATAAGAGATAAACTTATGTGTTTTAGAGTTACAATATAAAATGTCGACACATTTTAACTTACACAGTATGTAAACGAGGCAGTGTAAATAGCCATACCGATTTACATTGAGTTTAACACAATAACAAAATGTTCAATCCGAATTCCCTTACAATTACTTCATTTTACCCTACTGAAAAAAAAACATTTTTCAAATTTCCTATAGAAAGGGAAACTATCTTGAATTGCCTAGGCCTATTCCTCAATTATAGTCTTATTTCAATTGTTTGGAGCATAAAAATGATAAGAAAGGCATAAAATCTTATTACCGTAATAGAAATCTTATCGTTCATAGAAACACTTTATAGTTATTACCATAGCAAAAACACAGGCAACTGATTATCTGTTGCCTACAGATAAACTGTTTGCAAACACTGCAAGTTTGCATACTTTTTGGTTTCATTACCGGTATTGAATTCACCTCATCGCTCACCAGAAAAAAATCAAAGTAGACTCCCTCTTAACCGGCCACCTCGGGACCAGACCGCAGCCGGATAATGAATTGGCCGGTTAAACTGATGTAGACCTACATTTAAAAACGCCAACCTACAATTTAATTATGGCCTAAATGCAATTATACTTGAAAAAACTCTAAAAATGTTTCCGAGTAGCCTATAATTTATATAGCTAACCTCTGACACCCATGATATCCACATTAAACGAAACTAATAATCACAGTTTCTTAATTATTAAGAAAAGATTAACAGTTTTTTAATTATTGTCTACTGGATTGCAGGTCCAAGCGCATTCACTTCTGTCCAGGATTAAACATGTTTGAGAATGTCAGTACGGTATAGTGTTGAGTTGAATTACAGATAAGAAAACAACGTTTCCGGCAAAACACAGCCCGTTAAAGCGATGTCGAGATAAATGATGGTTTGTAAAACCCATCATTTAGTTTGTGTCTTTACTGGGTACCGTACTGATTAACCTATATTTGCTTGTAACACCTCCAAGGCAGCAAACCTTCACAGTGCTTATTGAGAATATATATACTAAAATTCATTTTGCAGCAAACATGTTGTGACAATATTATTTGTTTTAACTAACACTTGTAAAAATCTACAACTATTATGACTAGATAACCTAAACCAGATTGTTTATTAAAAGCATATTTTTCATTCTTTTAAGGCTGTGTTCGAGATGGGAACCCAATTTGACATCAGGATCATCTCATCAGGAACCACATCAAAGGACCTCAAAGTCTGACTTGCGCTGATTCTCTTCTAAAATTAGAAGGTACGGTAATGTTTTATTTGTGTGTGGTTAATTTTTATAATAAATTATGAGAGAATACTACTAAATCCCATTCTAAATCATAGAATATTTTGTACATCTGTAGTGGGCCTCTTAATCCGTACCCAAGGCTAATTTTTAAAGGTTCATTTGTCATAAATTAATTCACGCACTGTACCGCACAGTACTCAGTACTTTTTAGGCTAATAATTTAAGCTTAGGCAAATGGGAACTGAGTGAATAAAACATAAATACATATAGAGCAAAATCAGTGTAGCACAAACCAGTTTAATGCCCAGAAAACTCTTAAGGATGAGCTTGTCCCATTTCTTTTGGATGTTATTATATTTATTTATCGCACATCTTATTGTACAAAGAGCTTTCTTTTGACCTACCGCAGGACAAAGACTGGAAATGATTTAACGGGTAAAAATGTGTACGTGTCCTTTAATTTTTCAATAAAGTAAATGTGATATTATAGTGAAACCATCTCTAGCCTAGGAGGAAAAGTACGATGGTTAATTGAATAGATGGATCAGCTGTTTCCATGACTGTACCCATTTCTATAAAACACTACTACCGGCTAAAGACATTTATTGTTAAAAATAACTGATAAAGAAGGTACCTATTAGCTTTCCAGAGTAGGCGAGTTAAAGTTTAACTGTTTGTGATAGTTGGTTTGTTAAGAGTATCATTTTGGTTAGCTCTTCTTTTTGGAATGTATAGCCTATAATAATATTAAATTAAAACTCCAAATATCCAATAAGTTTTATAATTTGTTGGTTACGTAACAAATTATAAAATTGATTGGACATTTGGAGTTTTAATTTAAAACTACTATATGTTAAGAGTATGTTTATAGTATACTGTTGACTCCCTCTAATCCGGACGCCTCGGAATCGGACCATTGTCCGGATAAAAAAATTGTTGAGCAATCTGGCGGTTGTTAACTTATGCAAATTAAAATCTTTAATAGTGTGTATTTACCTAATTCTAAACATATAAAAAGACAATTTTATACCCTAAACATTACGTTGTTTTGCTACCAACTTGATTCAACCTCATTTTGATGACATCGATAAAAACAAAATTGACACCAGACAATAAGAAATAACACAAAAAAGGACCACTAATAAAAACTTCATAGATTTATTTTTTGTTAAGAAAGGGGCTACAGTTTTAGATTCATAAAATCACTACGCAGTTACTCTAACTACAATTTTGCCTAAAAATCAATCTCGTAATAATATAACTCAATTCAAAATTACTAAAACTCAAACAATATACGGTATTAGCCACAATTCGGTATGACTATTCGGAACGAGCGTAATCGTAAGCCGAACTGAGGTTCTTTGTTTACATGTTGACCAAAACAGACACGTTCAATTCTGTCAATTTTGGCCTCAAGAAATCCATTACGCTGATGACTCATTTCCAAGACCTCGTCTGGACCATCCGGCTTCCAGACCATTGGAGTCCAAGCGAGAGGGAGTCGACTATATGTCAATTTTTTTATACTTTTTATATATTTTTTTATATTTCAGTCTGGTAGATTGAAAATTTTCGCAGCACGTCTGATAGAGTGGTTATTGTGCGCTGGCTAGGCACACCATGTTCTGATATTGGATAATGTAATCAAATTTCAACATGGATGGGACAAGATTATCTTTAAAAGTTTTCCAACCATTAACTTAATACTTTTAATAATTTCTTAATTTATTGGTACCTGTTACATGTAGGCTACACTAGTGATAACGCAGACTTGTCTATCAAAGTATAGTAGAATCCCGCTAATCCAAACTAATTAAGACTGGACCCTTTTAGGTTTTGAAAATTTGCGGAATGGGGAGAGTTAAAAAAGCTTAAGATTTTACTCGTTTACCTTTGCTGTTTACTTCTACCAAGGTGTATGATACCGTGAAACAATGACACGGCTATCAAGGACCTTTGTTGATGGCCGATAAAACATTTGCTCGGTGTTTGTTCATTGAACGCAGTTTCATCACAAGCGACCTCTTATCCAATGTCCAATTGAATTTCAGCCCTATTATTAAAATCTGAGTGAATAAATTATGCCTTTTAGTGTAAAGTCTGTAGCAAAACATTAATTACATGTTATGCTATTATTTTTAGTTAAATACACTAATAGTTTTTCTTTAGAACACATTTAAAAAGGTCCCTTGTAACTGTAACTTGTTCAATAAACCGCCGGTTAATCCGGCCATTTTTAAAACCGGCATGTGGGCTGGTTCCACGGTCGCCGGATTGAGGGTGTCTGTACTATGAAATTTTACAAAGAAACCTTACGTGTTTATTGTTTGTTTGATACAGCTCTAAGCCAATTAATTGTTAATGTCTAAAGGGAAGTGGGTATTGTTCGGTATCTACTAAAAGTATCTCACCCAAGTCTCCTTTTAAGTTTAGGGCCTAACAGTTTTGGTTGTAACATAGGCTCATTGCCTTAAAAAATAAAAATTATCAGGCTTTCAAAAATGGTCGCAGCACAGTAGACTGTTGATACTGTTCTCCAATATTATTTGGCCTAACACATTCTTTAAACCAACAATGTGTCGTCGGCAAAATATGCTACTGATTTTGTTCATTTGTGTGAAGTATTGCAGTACAGTTTCAAGATTTTAAATTTGTTTCTCTGTTAATTAACTAATGCTTGTATCAAAGTGGTTACCATACTCAACTACCATACAAAAACACGTAGGCCTACTTAAAAAATACTAGTATACGTGTTGCTCGAAATCGAGCAATTTATTTTAATACAATACAAAAGTTACTTTTTAGCTCTAACTCAATGACATCCGACCAATCCAATATTGTGAATATCTTTATTCACCAAAACTACACATATTTACAGCTGATTATTAACATATGTTTAAAATGCTTTATTTAATCCCAATGTTATTTAAATGGGAAACTTTGAGATTTCAATGGTGGATAGCGCCTTTATTTTCAGTCCGATTCTCATCAGTTTTTAGCGGAAACAACTACAGACCAAGCCCGATCCAATGACACTAAAAACTTGAAAATCGGTTGAAAATTGTAGGAGGAGTTCTCAAGACAAAAAAAAACCCTTAGCGTATTAAATAAGTATAGATGTTATAGAGGGTGAGTTTCTTAAAGTGATCCAATAGCTAACTTTTTTATTCTATATCTGACAGTATACTTCTTATGGGGGACCCCCTTTACTTTTTTATTTTGCTTTCAGGTATGTATTTCACTTTTCAAAATTTTCCGCCACTTTTCCAATATGGCAGCGAACTTTAAAATTTCTTATGGAACACTCTACATTTTATGGTGTTTTTGAAATTTTCATGTGATTTTAAGACTTCTTTATTCTTTGACAATTTTTCTAAACCTAACAGTTAGGGAGCCAGAGGCAATTAAAGTTCATTTTTAATTCCATAAGAATAACATGTGGCAAACTTTATCTGCCCATATCTCCGAAACCATTGACAAAAATAAAAAATATACTCAAGAATAAAAATGTCTTAAATTGATGTTTTAAGAACATTTCACTCATAAAAATTATCATTAACGCATAAATTAACTTCTTTCCAATATGGCGGTGGAAAAATAAAATTTTTTTAAAAATTATTTTTGTTATTATGATAAATATGTTTTTAAAACATCAGTTATAGACATTTTTATTCTTGAGTTTTTTTTTTATCAATGGTTTTGAGATATGGGCATATAAAAGTTTGTCCCATGTTATTCTTACGGAAGTAAAAGTGAACTTTAATTACCTCTAGCTCCCTAACCGTTAGGTTTATAGAAAAATGACAAGGAATAAAAAATTCTTAGAATCACATGAAAATTTCAAAAACACCATAAAATGTTTGGTGTTCTATAAGAAGTTTTAAAGTTGGCTGCCATATTGGAAAAATTGAGGGAAATTTTGAAAAGTGAAATACATACCTGAAAGCAAAATAAAAAAGTAAAGGGGGTCCCCCATAAGAAGTATACTGCCAGATAAAGAATAAAAAAGTTAGCTATTGGATTACTTTAAGAAACTCACCCTGTATATGGTATATATACACTGTATATTTTTGTGCGCTAAGTTTTGATTTTGTTAAGTAGACTACATGTGTTATTGTTATTTTAGGGACATTTGTAAACTTTTTCTAAAATTCAACTCAACATTCAAGTAATAAGTAAAAGTTCTCAGCTTTGGGCGGATCTGATGATGACTGTTTTAACATAACACATGGGGATCTTTTCTTGGTAAAATACATTGTTCAATACAGCTTCAAAATAAAGCCCACCCGCTATATAAAACATACACTCTCTCATTGACAAAGCTGATGTAGAACATTTTGTTAGTTTTAAATATAACTATCGGCCTATTAATTTAATCATATCCTGGGCAGCACCTCATTGATAAAATTGTAACCCTAACAAGATTTAGAAATTTAGAATTTAGAGTTTTAAAAATTTAGAATTTTAAGTTACGAACTTATCGTTATAGTTATGTTGTATAGGCTAGTACACCTATTTCATGTACGCCTATGTTTTATGGTCTTTTATTCTCTGTGAATTCAATAAAAGATTTAAAGGCTTAGATTTTTAAATACCTCTTTTAAGTTGGACTGAGCAAATTAACCTCATCTCTAAAATAATTGTTAAACAATTTGTTTTTTAATTTCTTTCCCTCGCTTTTAACTCACTGTTTGAAAGGTTTGGTTCCAGTTGTTAATGCTTTTCTTTTCTTTTTGTTTCAGATTTGGGTTGCTGATCTTCTAGCATGAATCACTCATCTAGGAAACGGGAAACTTCTTTTGACATTGTACATGTTATTTGTGGGTTGCAGTGTAAATCTTATATCTGTTAAATTAATATGTTATCTTTAATATATTAAGATGCAACTTTATTGGCTTTTAATTAAAATCCTTTGTTGTATATTTATTTAATTTTTTAATTATAATTGAGTTTAATGATTATTATTAATGATTAAATTATAGGCCTAGATGAAAATACATCCAGCAAAATTTATACCTAATTAAATAAATTCATTTTAACATACAAAAATTGAAGTAGTACGGTAAACATTTTGTTACATATTATTGAAAATTAATTTACATCCAGAAAAACTTATCAAATACCTAGTTTAATGATATATATATATAGCCTATTGACTTTTTATGATGTACTCAATTTAATGTTACAGTAACACCTTAAATAATTATAATTGAGAGAACATTTCTTTATTGGGTGATTTCATATCTTGAGTACATCTAAAAGTGGCTCCAAAAAGAAATCTGTGATATTTTAAACATATCCAGGATATCTATTGTATGTCACAGTAATCTTCAAGGCATATAAATGAATACATCTTCTAGTACAAAATAGATTGACATCTTAATTACATCTCAAAGAGACATCGACAAGACTTCTTTAACATTATCAATGTGTTCAAGATATACAGTAGATGTCAATACATTAAAAAGGAGGCTTTAAAACAGTTAAAAGAGGGATACCATTATACCTTATGGTCAAATTTATAGTCGTAGACGGCTAAAGTATGTCTTGAAAATGTCCTCCAAGACGGAATGTAGACTTCCTCTAGACCGATTAAGTGTACGAAAAGTTTGGTCAAATAAACGTTTAATTTACCGGTTTAGGAGTCTCGCGAGTCGTTTTGAAGACGTTTACCAAGTCGGAGCAAGACTTTTTTTAACTATCTTGAAGAGGTTAGTGTGCTGTATGGGTATGGTCTGCATCCATTCAAATTTGTTACCTGCTACTGATGTTTCATGCTGTGATTATTTATTTTTGCAATTTTTGCAAATTCTATACACATTTATTGTTGTTGTTAATGTCACCATTGTTGATTTTGTTATTGTTGTTACTATTATCGAAATAATCAGTGCGCCACTGTTAATTTTTAGTACTGTACTTAATTATCTTTTGCTTGCTTCTTGTTTGTTATCCATTTCAAATTGGTGTTGTGACGTTGGAAGAAATATTTATTTATTTTATGCTATGGCCAGCATTGGACCACTTAAGTCAATATAATGGTCAGGTTCTTCTTAAATTCTGTCTCTTCTTCTTGTCCGCCCAATACTTCTTCATTCTTTCCGACCTTTGTTTTCTCTCTTCTTCCGAAACCACTCTTCCTTGTCTCTGTTTGTTTGCTCCTATTGGCAGGATGATATTTTTGTCTTTGAGTACTGCGAGCGCCTCTGACTTATTTTCTAAATCTTCTAATGATATTTGCAATCTTCTCATGTCCTCCTTAATCTCTGTAATCCACTTAAAGTCACTCTTGCTATTCCACAACTTTTCAATTATTTTCTTACTTATCCTATTTTCCGGTATCCTCAAAAGATGTCCAATGAATTAAATTCTTTTCTTTTTAATTATACTTGTCAATGGCTCTATTTCCTTATATACAGTTTTATTTGAGGCCAGTCTCCAAACTCCATCTTTTTGATATTTTTTGTTTATACATGTTCTGATGTACTTTCAATATTTTTCTATTTTCAGTATTTTATCTATTGCTAGAGTGTTGGTTGTTTTAAATATAGTTTCACTTGCGTATGTTATTTGTGGAAGTATGACTGTTTTGTAGTGTTTCAATTTTGTTGCTATTGATAGACATTTGTTGTTGTATGTGTTTTTAGTAATATGTTGCATTCTGATCAATTTATTAATTCTATTTTGCCATGATGGATTTTCTTTAAGATTGTATGTTATAACTTCACCTAAGTACTTAAAATTTTCTACAATTTTGATGCAATGTTCTCAAATTTTGATTTGATTAGCCAATATGGTGGTTTTGTTAACATTATTTCTGTTTTCTCAAAAGAAATTTTTAGGCCTATGCTTTGGGCTATTTCCTGAAGTGATTTTATTTTTTGCTTGGTTTCTTGGATGTTATTAGCTAGAAGAGCCAGATCGTCAGCAAATCCTAAACAGTTTAACTTTATGTCATCTTTTTTTGTTCCAACAGTAATATTTTTGGGTTTGTTTTAAGCCATTCCCTCATAATGTATTCAAGTGCACAGTTAAAAAGAAGTGGTGAAAGGCCATCTCCCTGTCTTAAACCAGTTTTGACCAGGAAAGGTTCTGATATTTCTCCTCTAAATTTAATTTTATTAAAGGTATTTGTCAAGGTAAGTTCTATAAGTTTTATTAATTTTAGGTGGAGTCCGAAATGTCTGAGAATCTTTAACAATGATGGTCTGTGGATGGAATCGTAAGCTTTCTTAAAATCTACAAATGTTATTGAAAGAAGTTTGTTTCGTTTTCTGTAGTAATCCATAATCAATTTCAGCGTAATTATTTGTTCTGCACAGCTCCTCCAAGGTCTGAAGCCTCCTTGGTATTCTCCTAGTTCATTATCAAGTTGTTGCTTAATTCTATTGTATAATATTTTTGAAAAAATCTTATATGTGCAATCCAAAAGTGAAATTCCTCTATAGTTATCCGGGTTGCTCTTATCTCCTTTCTTGTGAAGTGGATTAATTATGGCTGTGGTCCAATTTTCTGGGAATTTCTCGGTTATCCAGATTTTTTGTGAGATCATATGAAGAGATGTTTTGTTGATTTGCCAGTTGGAATAAATAAATAAATAAATAAATAAATAAACATGTGACTTAAAGTGACATACAAACATGCCAGTGTAATAGCGTATTACTGATTTATTGTTGGTTTATTTATCTGGCTTTGTTTGGAAACTTATTAACAATGGAATATGTCACGGCTATCCAAGCTGTGAATTATCCAAGCTCTAACCGTTAAAGTACAGTGCTGTAGTAGAAATCGCTAACATGGTATGTGTTGAAAGAACATTTCACGGTTGAGATAAAGGCCAACATACGGGGTGGCCGGTTTTCGCTTGTTTAGTTTTATGCGGGTGAAGATAAGGGTATCTTTGTACTTTCTTCTACTGCATTGCTTTAATAAGGATTACAGTGTCGTTAAATTTTAATATAACAATTCCATAGGAAAATATCTGGGTTGAATTAATTGGTCTAATGCTTACATTTATAGTAGATTTTTTATTTAAAAAAATATGGAGATAGAGCAATGAAAATAATTAAAAAATATCACTACAAAAATCTATTAAAACCGTATTCAAACAATTACTTCAAGAGTAGTATTAAAAGAGTGATACAACAATTTTTTTTGTTTTTTTTCAAACACATTGCTTACATTGAGTGCAACAAACTTAATAATATGATAAAGTACTATACCAAATTTATAGAGAAGGGATACAGAAAACATGGAAATGACACAATTAATGCATATATTTCAGGTATGACAACCTATTGTACGACGGAAACTGACAAAACTGAGCAATATTCGTAGAACAGTAAATATAAAAAGGCAGTAATAACGGTTGTAATAATTCGTCACGTGATGAAAATATTAAATGCAAGTGGCTGAAACATAAATGGCGATTCAGTATTTGCCAACTTGGATTTCTATTTTTCCCAAACTAATGTATATTTGAAACGTCCTCTACGTTTTTTATATTGGTCGAAAAAGATTAATCTTTGTGTCATTTTAAAGTAAATTTTGATACCTAGGGGTCTATGAAAAGAAATTTTAAGTAGAACCTCCCATATCCGACCATGTCGAGACTGGGCCATGGTATTGTACGGCCAAAAAGTTGGATATTGGGATGAGCAAATTAAAAACATTTCCTAGGTAAAAAAAATACAGCTATATATTATTTTAATATAACTTTATTATACCTATAATACAGTAATTGATACATCAAGAAATGTTTAGGCCTAATAACGGAAAATTTTCAATATTCATACACAACTAGAGAACCCGTACTGCTCTGCAGCATTGACAATTAGATACAGATAATGATAATTTAATAATACTAACAATGAAATTAAAAATTCTTAGTATTTGGTGTGCCTACTAAGAACCACAGTATATGAAACTGAGCTTGAGAACTCAAAAAAGAACACAACTAAAAAAATATATTTAAAAAAAAACAAACAATAAAACCATCTCATTTAGTCAATCTACAGTTACATGATTGAAATCAAGCAGATATTTTTGTAGACGTGTTAATAAACAAAAATAATTAGTGCTTTTATGTGAACATTGTTTAGTATGCATAAATAAATCCAAAATATGAAACAGTGAAATGTCACAGAAAAAAAACTTAGGTATGACAAATTAAATAACATGAACACAATAAACATATACTGTGGTTTCTTTTATTTAAGTATATGTTTAATGGACATGGTAAAATAATTAATGAAAGGGAGAGATAAGTTGCAAAATTAAAAGAATATGTGGAATCTATATTTAGTAATACCATTGACTATGTACACTAACGTGAATAGACCTCTCATCCAATGCATTTAGTTTGAGGCAAAAATTTGGAAGTTTCGTGTACGCGGATCCAGAGTCGCTGCCATCGATGTTGTTATCATTCAGCTGGGTTTGCAGTGCTGCCAAAACACTTTACCACAACATAAAAATAGCCCTCAGTTATGAAACATTCCATTCTTGCTTGAGAAGAGTGGTAATACTGATTTATGTATCATATGTCACTTGTACTTCATGTACGCCGCAGAAGATCGCATCACCGCACCACTGTCAATAGGTTTCAAACACGCCTATGCTATGAGAAGTCTATTCACGTTAGTTAGGTGGTAATATGCTACATGAAAATTTGTAAACAAAAAAGTTTTTTTTTACATTAAAATGCGCGTGTGAGTATGCAGATGCAGAGTTGCAAACTGGCTTTAGATTTTAATCGAGACATTACTCGAAAAGGGCACGAACAACTGATTCGACTATTTTTAATATGAATTTTAAATTATAAATTAAAAGCCCAGGTGATAGGTTGTTACATTGGAATATGAATTTACAGAAAACCAGTATGAGTACCTAACACACATACTTATGGCAAAACCAAGGATGATATTTACTTCATAACTAGAGGTTGCACCACGATGAAGTTTTTTTTTAGGAAAAGCGTACTTTTGATTCTCGTGCGAATTCGCACGCGTTCACACAGTATAAACTTAATTATGGAAAAAGTAAATGTTCGTCAAATATAAACCATAGCTTAAAGCAAATCGTAATTTACAGAAGCTTACAAACGATTTGAAAATGGAGCTAATAATAAGTTTCAATTAATTAATAAAAGGGTATATATCATTAAGAAAATTTACATTGGTTGTTCTACTTGCTTTTATTAAACGAAAATGAGATTGGAAGTCAGCAATTTATTTAAGCTTATCAGACCAAAATTAATACCACAACCTAATTAGAACTGGATAAAAATGCCTTCAATTAAATTCAAATTCTAGAAGACCATGATTAAAAATTATGTGGGGTAAAATTATATAGCGCATCATGCTTGCCCGATTTTTATTATCATCAGGAGCTTAATGGAAGCTGGATGATCCACAACTTTTTATACAAAAATAAACAGAATTTCTAACCTATAATTAAATGTATTTCACTTAAATGTAGGCCTAATACAATTTTTGAAACATATTGTAACGTTGTAGATGTGTTGTCCGTCGGGCTGCACTTTGTGGTTGTAGAGTCGCAGGAGCGCTTTCGGCGTTTCGCCATTGTCAACTGCTACTCCACAGAGTAGCAGTTGACAATGGCGAAACGCCGAAAGCGCTCCTGCGACTCTACAACCACAAAGTGCAGCCCGACGGACAACACATCTACAATGTTGCTTCACGGCTCACGGACCTCATCACAATCTTCATTTGAATATTGTAACGTCTCAAAACTACCCGATTCTAACGATCGATATCTCAAAAGAAAGCCGAACCTTCAAGGATTATTTCATGACCAAAACATTCAAATTATCTAAAATATAAATGGAGATATGAATCATCGATTTCAGATAAGTAAAGTAATTGAAACTTGTGTTGCTTAGAATGCAGTAGCAAACTTCAGTTTATTCCAATTTTTATACTCAATGACTCATATGAAAACTTGTATTCCAGAGATGGTTTTGGACCAAAACATATAGCTTTAATAAATATAACTGTAAACGTATATCTTTAATCCATTCCAAATTCTGGAAATTATCAAATTAATGTTTTTAGGTTGAGTAATATAATAAATAAATGAATACAGATTCTAACGATCAATATCTCAAAATAAAGCCAATATTTAAAGGATTATTTGAAGACCAATAAAACATTTGAAATATCTTAAGTAGAAATGGAGTTATGCATCATAGATTGTAGATAAGTCATAAAAATAAATTATGTTATTTGGAATGCTGTAGCGAGCTTCAATATGGTCCGATTTTTATATTCAAAGACTCATATGAAAGCTGGTATTCCAGAGATGGTTCTTAGACAAAAACATATAGCATAATATAACTATAAATGGAAAATGTTTTCTTTAATTCAATTGAAAAATCCGGAAAAAATCACATTTATGTTTTTAAGGCGAGTAATATAGTAGATAACTGAATACAAATGTTTGATGGTAAATCTGTGCATTCTTACCTTTATTTTAAGACCAAAATTATCAAAATCGGTCTGTTAGAATAGCCAAAAGAACCCGGAAAAGACAGTTAAAATTTAACTCCCATAAGAAATACACAGGGAGGAAATTTAAGTTGTGTGTAAATCGAGTAGTATTATAGGAAAATTAATCCCGATGATTGATGGCAAATCTGTGAATGCATACCTTTAATTTAAGACTAAAATCATGAAAATCGGTCGGGTAGAAGAGCCAAACATTACCGGAAAAGAAAAACCCAATTTTTTAAATATATAGATTGTGTCTACAAATAACGAATAGTTTCACGTTTCTACATTTTTAACAACGACGGGAGGGTGGACATCACGTATAGACGGTATAGATATGTCAGGATCAACTGTATTATTTATGGTTTTATTAATGAATTCCAAAATATTCTCAAATTTTTTCGAAAATTGGCGCATTTTTAAGTAGTTTTATCTTAAAAATCGCTCTATAATTTACTAAGAGCGATATGTGTCCATATGAGAGATATGTGTCAAAAGCGTTGTGTGACTTTTATCTCACAGTCCCATAGAAATTAAAATTCTTTTTAAAATAAAATCAAAATGAATCTTTTTCGACCAATATTAAAGGCGTAGCGAATGTTTCAAATTTAAAATTAGTCTTAAAAATCCTATGCGAGAGGTACTGCAAACTCTTAATGAAGGAACCAAACTATGGTAATTTAGTCGGCAAGAGTCCAACAACAAATGGAAGGGTGTCTTCAAACAATAGGGGGAACAATATGGGGTGGAAGGGCGATGGACAGGGTATAAGGGTGTCTTGAAAGCCTAACGGCTAGCGTCTTGGACGCCAGTTTAAGAGGTCACGGGTTCGATTCACGGGCTGCCCACAGTCTTCCATACAAGCAAAAATCCCCTCCTCAATTTTTTAAAATTCCCTCATCATTTAAAAACGCCTATGGCGCTATAATTTATAAAAGAAAAATAAATTGAAAATAAAAGAGAGTATATATAGGGAAAATCCAACAGGGTACTTAGTTAGATTGTTGATTTTGTAAGTTAGCTTGTTAGCTCGTTTTTTATTTGTCTTGAGACATATAAAAAAAAGAGAAGTGAACACGCACAAAGGAGAAGTCAAACTCATTTTACCTATCAAGTAAACTATTAAAGCGCACTAAAAATGTTTTTTAAATTGGGTGTTTACTCGAGTACGAAAATTGTCACACAAATGGCAAAAACAATAAATTAGATTGTAAAATTAATTTTGATAGAAAAAAAGCTTAAAGCTAAGTTTATTTTAGTAAGGCAATGAAATATAAACATTCATAGATTATAATGACTTCAAGCAAAAAATTCCCACAATGGTCTAAGGATTAAATTAATGTAATTTTACTTATCTTTTCAATGTTACCATATAAGGATGGGATAGTATTAGTCAATTTCTAGACTAAAACGATTGCCATTTACATTGCCGCTTGGAAAAAGAACCACAAAACTTGATAAAAACATATGTCACTGGAAGCGGTAATGAAGGTACTATTGAGGGTGATCTAATTACTTCAACTCATGAAGTTAGGTTTATAATTGAATATTGGTATGAAAACTAGTTATTTATATCAACAGCCAATTTTTCCATAAATTTTAAGACAAGGTATACTGCTTTCGATATTTTTCATTAGAACATTTCGAATGATTTTAATTTGAATCCGCTGTGAAATCCTAATTTAAGGTTAAGGCAACAAAATCGTCCAAGAATAGCAAACAATGTATTTTCTGAAAGAACAGTTTACAGTTGAGATAAAGACCGAGATGTGGCCTCGAAGGTTTCCGCTTGTTTAGGTTTACGCGTGCCGAGATACCGCCATCTCTGAGTTGTCGTCGCCCGCATTGTCCTATTGTTTAGGAGAAAATACAGGATTAAGTTAATTAAACACAAAGATACAACAATATTGTTAATTTAAATTGTCGGATTCTCCAAAATTTATGTTTTAAATGTAGTTTTCTGTTTTAAAATGTAGTAATGCTATTGTAATGGATTTGTTTTTTTGAAATTTATTGACTTCTTTTTTCTTAAAATTTAGATTTTTTTAATTGATCATTTATACTGCTATAATAAATAGTATATAGAGTTAACTGTGTTTTGTCAAGTTAAGTTTATAATTTTCATAAATAACAATGTGATATAACTTACAAACAGACGTTTAGTGCCATCTACCTCCCATGATAATATAGATATGTAAATAATCCGATTAAAATTCACTATTTACTTTGTTTAACCTAAAATTTTCTTTAAACATAAAATATTTTTGTCTGCCGTTGGATTTTTTTTTTAAGAATCACGAGGTGAAATTGTAGATTTAATAGTCCAATGTGCATTTAAAAAGTAAAAGACTGGTTTTTTACCATTTTTAATTTCTGTAAAAAAAAAACTCTGATTTCATTTGAATGTGTTTTGGGTGTTATTGCTAGATTCAGTTCAAAAATCAGGTTGATAGGACCATAGGGACGAGGTTTTGTGGAATCTCAATAGATTTAAAAATAGATTGTCTGTTTGTTTGAAAATTTAATTGAATTTCATACATTTTACAGGATTTTTAATTGGAAAACCAGTCAAAATTCAGTTTTTCTTTCGTTTACACTTATAATTAACTAATGATAAATCCATTCCATTAAAAAATATACACGTTATGAAAACTCTCTCAAATGGAAATACAAGTGAAGCATTTGTAATACTGATTTAGCCCAGATAGAAATGTCGAAGGCAAGCAATTAGAGGCTGACCGCCAGCTCAGCGCTGGAGACCGCCAAAAATTGATTTCCAGCCCAATGTGTCCAATAATTGAACCATTCCACTTTAGTAAATTTTGTACTTCTCTAACTACTATACATGAATATCTATATTTAATTCTATTTTTATTAGTTAGACCCATTACAAAAAGAAATTGAAATTGTTTTTCCACTTAAAATCTTCTTGAAGAAATTCCAAAGTTCCATAACTTCCAACGAATTTCCATTAAGGTCAAGATGATTTAAACCGCCGAAATTCAATCATATTGAGGTCAAAATGTGCAAATGAGCATTTTTGCACATTGCTCGTGCCTATGATCTCATAAAAAGACCATGTATGATACAACAAGAAGAGCATTTGAAATGTAGGAGACATCCCTCTTGAGAAGTCTCAGAAAAAGGTTAAACTGCCTATCTCTCATCATACACAATTTTAATCATCTGAGCAATGATCGAAAACCCCCGTCGCAGCAGACCTGCGTACAAAGCGAATTTCAAGAGACATATTTCCATCATCAGAGAACTTTGTGGTTATATAATTAAAAATATAATATATTCAATGGCATAATATTTCTAGAATAATTCTTTTTATTTCATAATTCATATATCATATTGCAATGGATAACATTTTAAATAGTAATAAAGGTTGATATCCAAATCTGCTATGCAAAAGGAATTATCTGTTTACAAATTCCAAAACATAAGCATTTCAATTAGGCAAATGCGGAAGACAACTCATCAGCTGACTAATAAGACACATTATTATCTCCATCTCTCTTATTATCATCTCCCATTATACACTTTTTTCCATGGAGAACGACTATTTTTGCTGCCAAGCAGGCTTTTGATCAAACTTTGATTGCTCACCATCTAGTAAAGGTTCATATAAAATTTTACTAAGCTATAGGCTATTGATAAATAAGCGATATATAACTTATTAAAGATTTATTCATAAGAATAACATAGGGAATTTTGTTAGGATTTTCTCCAAAACTAGTTAAACTATTTTAATTATTAAAAATTCTAAATATTTTTGTAAGCTATTTTAAATGATTTAAGTTAGAATTGTCAAATATTAAAAATTAAGTCTAAAAATGGCAAAACCCACTTTTGACCCTTTTGGAACCCAATAAAACCCCGTTCCTATGGTCCGCGATCATGCTGGTTTTCGAACTGAACCTGATGAATGCTGCCCTACATCTCTGATACATATATGAATTTCAACGAACGGTGTTTTTGGCTTCTGGGGATCTCAAAACGGAAAATTAACATGGTCCCGGGTTTAGGTCTTACCGTGACTACTACCGTAATGGCGTATTCCCTATAGGGAAATTCCCTAAAACTCGACCTCGATAGGCTGGTGTAATTATACATTTGATTGATTTTTTTATTATTTACCTTGTCAAAATCATTTGAAACAAAGTTTGTTTGATTGCCCATCATTTTTTACTCGGTCATAATGGAAAGGGAAATTTGTTGCATTGTCCTCTACCAATAAAGACCTTAAATTGTATGTACGGTACTTAAAATAACACACCCATGGTTACATTTACGGTTTTCAAATTTCTTAGTAGGCCGTCTCGTACAAGCTGCAAATGTAAAATTTTAGGCTCCGAAAAGGTTTTTTTCTAAAAAAAAAAAAAAAAAAAAAAAAAAAAAAAAAAAAAAAAAAACACTCAAGAAATTTCACTGTATATATGTGACCATTTCAGTACCTTAGGGACACTATTTTATTACACATGTATTTTGGTGCATTTCTCACAAAATAATATAACTAGTCTCTTTAACAAAAACTGTTTCCTGGAATTAAATATCTTTCAAATTACACGATTTTTGCGTCTTAGTTTCGGATGGTTCTTCGTCGCCGCCGTGAGGCGGTTTTGCGAAATTCAGTTCAATTAAGGGCCACAACTGCGCTCTCTTGCGAATTAATTTCTTCCCCACGCTTGATGAAAACCCGCTAACAGTATTTGCAAACATATTTAGTCGATTCTATTTTCCCATGGGTTAGGCCTACATATTATTATATTTTCAAAACATATTTTTGTAAGTCTTGACTAATGTTGTTTATTTACTTGTTAAACAGTTGTACTTCAATTAAATTGTTATACTTCAAAAACATTTCTACAGAGTAAAAAAATTAGGTTTAATTCTTCATTTTAGTAATTATTTTATTGTATAATAGGTTATCCATCACTGAAACCTTGTTTTAAGACCTTTATTCTTTTCCAAGTCTTAATAAAAACCGAGCGATGCATTTTATCACCTTTTGAATGTGTCATTAGTTTGTAATGGGAATTTGTTTTCAAAGTAACTCTTTGTAGGTTGAAGCGTTCAAAGTAGTGGAGAAACGCGGGAGATGGCTCAGTTCAAGGTCACCTGAGCGATGACGTCATCGAGGTCAATGACCCCACCGATGACGTCATCGATGACGTCATCGATGACGCAATCGATGACGTCATCACCAATTACGTCATTCTGTGACGTCACACCCATGACGTTGCAGAAATGACGTGGCGATGACGTCATCACCCCTTACGTCACCATTATGACGTCATCGATGTCACAAAGGTCAAGGTCACGCTGAAACCTAAAATTTTTAGGCACTTTTGCTGTTTCTCGCACTACGCTCCGAGTTTCAGTCAGGTTTCAATGACCTTGACAACTTGGAGCGAAATTAGACGAGAAACAGCAAAAGTGCCGAGGGAACTCAAAGTTTGCAACGTGACTCTGCCTAAACCGTCATGTGACACCGCTCGAGTGACCTTGAACCGATACAACTCCCGCGTTTCACCATTACTGCAACCGCGATGCGCACCCCACGACAGCCACCGAGCGACTGACTGTCCAGCCCCGCGCACTCTAGGTATATGGGAAGTGGTGGGGGAACTGTGATGACCTCGGGAAACTTGAAAATGTCAAGCTAGGTAGCACCGTTTTGGTGCTACCTTAAATTTACATGTTAAAGTGTGATGACCTTGAGGTTGACTGTGAACCTGGGACTTAGGATTGTCTTTAACAGCTTGACGTTTTTGCCAGAGTTTAAGTGTGGTGACCTTGAACTGGTTAAAATCAAAACTGCACAGCAGACTGCACAACACGGATGTGCACACTACGACAGCCGCCGAGCGACTGACCTCTGGGCCCTGCGTACTCTAGATATATGGGGAAGTGGTGGGGGAAATTTCAAGGTCATTCAAACGGAGTTTTAAAAAAGTCAAAGAGTAGAAAGACTACTCTTGTGAGTCTATAGCGATTTCATTGATAGTGAGTGCTTCTGTATGCCAAGTTGATCTGTATTGACACGCTCCTAAATAATGTTTGCAAAAACCTGCAAAATGATTGTTGCACAATTTGCAGCCAGTTAGCTGTTTTAGTTTGAATTCAATGCAACGTTCAGGGCAACAAGTGTACTTATGCCCTCTCATTTGGTACACATGGAATGTCTTCAACTTCGGTTTCGGCTTCTTCCAAGACTTGCACTTACACATGCACTGACTAAAAGCTTCACATGTTCTACAAGCCAGGCCATCCACCACATCAATGCCATTCGGCCATGAAAAACATTTCTGTTCGCAACAGTAGTTGAGTTGACTCTCCATGTTGCTGCGGTGAAGGTGCGCGATGAAATGATGCTGTAGTCAGTGAGAGTGCACCTTAAATAAACTCAGTGGAGGGGGAAAGTTCAAGGTCATTCAAACGGAGTTTTAAAAAAGATGACTAGTCGTCCTCCTCGTCCGTCGTACTTGGAGAGCTGTCAGACGAAGAGCCCCGTGCAGGTGCTCTCCAGATGAAATGTATATCTATTTGAAAGCGCAGGCCTGGATCTTGTACCATCAACTCCTTTAATCTATTACATACCAATTCCACTTTGTACACATTGTTAATAATCAACACCCAAGGCTTCGGCTGAACATAACGTGTAGTTGAGTCAGCCTCGCAGACAGTTACACCTTCCGGTGATATTGGAGTGTATAAATGTGTAAAATCTCGTTGCTGAGGCTGGCTTGAAGTTGAAGGTTCTGTGCCGACCCTGGTTGCATCAAAATTCAAATCCATTCTACATTCAAGAGGTCCAGGGTTCCCGTTGAATACATTGAGTAATTTTTGATACAAGACTTCCACTTCTGTCGCATCCTGTAAATGAACAGTCCACCGCAAGGGAAATGCTTCGTCCGTAGTGGAGTCAACTTGAGAAAGAGTTCCTTCCGCCATGGCAGCCAAGCAAGGAATGAGGTGAGCTGCAGTCAGTTGTAACATTATTGAAAAGTAGAGGGGGAAATTTCAAGATCATTTAAATTGGGTTTTAAAAAAGGAAGGAGTGGAGGGGGAAAGTTCAAGGTCATCCAAATGGAGTTTTAAAAAAGGAAAACCTAGAAAGTAACATTGAAATCTTCCAACTGATGGTGGCGAGCGTTTTCTTCTGCAACCTTGCCGACGCATGTAACTATGCCGTACAGTATGAACAGTACAACCATGATAAGGCCGAACAACAAAAGATAGCCGTTTACTATCATGATATTTTCTGAGTGGATCTGCTTTCTTCTTATCGCCCTCTCTTGCATCCTCTTCTCTAACTCGTGTACGAAGTCACAGCATGCGTGAGGACATCTTTCATCTGTTGGTAGGTTAGCCATTGTTGATGTTGTAGGTTTGGCCGTTGAAGAAGGAATGAGGTATCTAATTATGTTGTCTCATGTATATCAACAGTGAAGTGGTGGGGGTAGCGAATCAGTGGAGGGGGAAGTTTCAAGGTCATTCAAATTGTGTTTTAAAAAAAACCCTATCTTGTTACTGAGCATATATGTCAGTAACAAGATAGGTGGCTTTGCTCTTTTTACTTCTTTAATATAATAAAGAAATAAACATATTCTACAATTGTAAGGACAAGGAAGACAACCGCTAGTCAGCTGAAGTAATCCAAGTTGTCTGGTTCGGTCTTCATCGACGCCGGTGAGGAAGCTGTCGTTGAAGAGGAATGTCCAGGCTCTTCCTTCGGCTGCCGAAGATTCCGTATATTGCAAGCGTAGACTTGCACGTTTATACGGTAGCCTCTTGCCACCATCAGCTGCAACTCCTTGTACAAGTCGTTCAGCTCCTGTTGCGTTTTGATCGTCACCTCCTCATAGCTGGCACAGCTTACGTTCAGAGACATACTGATGTTGTTCGGTTGGCTGCTGGAGTTGAAATGAAGACGAGGCACAGCACTTGGAGGTATATGAAAAAGTGGTGGGGGTGTTTTGCATTCAAGCAGGTTTGACTTGTAGCGTGGTGGTGGGGGTAACTGTGAAATGCAAAGGTCAAAGGTCAAGGTCACCCGCGAAGTTTAAAAAAAATGCAACATATCAATATGTGACAAACTTCACATATTGATATGTTGCATTTTTCGTCTTTTTGTATTCTTTTTTGTCTTTTATGGTTTATTTATTTATAAAACATTACAATAACATATGTACAACAGTAAAACTTAAATCTAACACTGCTGCTTGTCGGCGATGTGGATGGTCAACTCGGTGGAATTGCTACCCGTGCAACCGTGGGAAACCAGGTAGAGACAGCCGGGTTGGATGGAGCGCAGATCCTCGTTCTGGAGGAGATGGACGAACCGTTTCGGCAGGTAGACTTGGAACTTGGGCTCATCCCCCGGAGTGAATGGTGCCTCGCTAAGACTGCAGCAGATGGCCTCTCCAACTGTAGTCTCCATCTTCTTCATGGCGTGGATAATGTAGTGCTTCTCGTCTTTAAGTTCGGAACACTTCTTGACGGGTAGTATGGTAGATTTGGAGTGAGCATTGAACTGCTCAACCAAAGTTTGCAGGAACTGGTGAGATGCCATGGTCAAGTTATAGATCGTCTTCTTCGTCTTCTTGCTGGGAGATGTTGTCGTCTCGGAATCTCGAGTAATACTCATGCCAGGTCCCGGTCTGCTCCTCACTTATATAACCCCCGTTACCCCCACCACTCCCCATTTCCCCACTTTGAAGGTAAGATGCGAGTTTATAGGCGTTTTTTAAAGCGCAATGTCTATCTTTTTCATGTTCTGGACTTTTAGTACAAATACAAACATTTTCCATCGTATACTTGTAGTTTTTTTATCCAAATCCACATCATTAACCGGAACATGAGTAAATCCTTCGATCCATCTTTTCTTTTCCAGCCCCTTTGTGTAAATATTGGTAAACTTGTCTGAAAAGTGATGCATAATGTGATACAAGTCCGTGTAACTTGTAAAACCATCATACCAATCGATATGATGGAAGTGTTTTGAAATCCATCTGTTGGTAGTAGCGGCTTTACTGGTTAAAGATGAATAAGAACATGGTGGTTTAAATAAAAACGAATAAGGAACACTTGTATTGATGTCGAAAAACACAAGTTCTTTTATGATAAATCTATCATCATTACCCCGAAACGCTTGGAACTCAATTATACCAGGTTTGGACTTTACTTGTTCTTCTTCCTTGTCCATTGCGAAGATCACTCGTCTGCTCATGACGAAGTCCAAAGGTCAACTGATTTCCACACCACGGTAGGTACGACTTTTATACCCGGCCGTACAGTTGTTGGCGCGTTGGTGTATATTTAACGTGGGCACCGTCCCCGGTAGGCCTAACCCCACAAAGTGTTTGACATTGTTTTAAAAATTAACCATTGCTGTGTAGTTAATTGTCATTTAGGTTTCCATCTTTACATTTTCCTTGTTTTCATTTTCATCACTAACACTTGATTCTTCTCCTCCTTCTTCTTCCTCTTTTTCACGTTTTACTGATTTCTTATGTAGTTGAGCGTACTTTTCCAATTGTCTCCACATTTGTACTTCATGAGGAACCCTATTGAATATAGAAGTATCTACAGGTCCGTACAATATAGGTGCGTCCGGTTGTTTGTCCAAAGTGTCTTCCAGATAATCTTTAATAATTGAACTTGAAAACACCAGTTGTCTCAAGTACCTCGTTATTGGTTCAGTTGCACAAGTTAGAATAAAAAACTCTTCTCGATTAAGTTGAATCTTGTTATCATGTCTTGTTGTGTCTCTAAACCGCAACTGATGATCACCACGATGTTTAACAATATCGATTTCCACATTTGAATCCAAAAGGCCTACTCTTGTCTTTCTTCCAAACATGTTACTACTTAAATAGCATTCTAGCAGATGCAAGTGTTTCATAAACGATTCCCAAGCAGTGTCCGTAAACAAAATCATTTTGGGTCCATGAGTTAAAATTACAGTAGGGGAATAATCTGTAGATTTCATAACACCGATTAAAACACTTTTGTCCAAACTGGAAGAGATTGGGTAAAATATTCGCAAGAATACCTCACTTAATATGTTAGGAGAAATATTATCTTCAATATCCCTTTTCCTCTTGTGTGCGTTCTTTCTTCTTTTACCTTTTTCCTCAATATTATTACTGGCGTGGAGTTGTCCGCAAGCGTTGTGTTCATCTCCCTCCGGTTGACCTTGAAGATCTAAAAAGTCGGATATCTCCTTCTCAATATCTACTACATTTTCTTGTGTACCACTAGGAGAAGCCATATTGAATAAGATGCTACCCATACAACAACAGGCAACAAACTGATGAGGAGCGAGCTGAACGCTCTGCTTTTATACTCGCGGAATGCATTGGAATGTAGGAAAACCGGTCTTTTACAATACATTTTTAACAATTCCAGTTAAAGGTGTGTATGTTACGATTTTATCATGTAGAATTAAACAGTATGCAGTTGTATTAGCTGATATAGGCGCGTTGAATTCCATTTCTATTTTTATATCTACACTTGATGATTTTACCGATTCATTTTGTTTAGAACAATCGATTACAACTATAGGGTAACCATCTAAGTATTTTTCTGGTGATAGTAAAGGTGCATTCGTTTTACCATAATATGAACTTTGGAATCTTGCATACATATCGTACAATATGCTGTACTTTTTATTAGCGAATGACACATTTAAATTATCGTATGGAAAAAATTGTGAATTTAAATAAACTTTAATATTTTTCAAGTTGCAATGATCAAATTGGCCTGCATGTTTGGTGATGGTGTCTCTTCTGCCTGTTTGTAAACCAAATATAATATACCTGGCTCGTTCCACATAATTAGATGTTTTAACTGTCCAAGTGTGTCGATCCGTAGTTGGCAAGCTGGGATGTTCATGAAATTCCCAACTTCTAAAAGTAATTACAATATCACGATCAGCCTTTAACTTTCTTAATAGTAGCATTCTATGCTCGTCAGCTAATTTTACATGTGGAACTCTCCATACAATTTTGTCTAATGTTAATTTCCATTCTAAAGTTGCATCTGTTGTACCGTCTGGAGCTTTAATAATATCTTTATCGTTTGAAGATCTCAACAAAACTAATTCTTGTTTAACGTTTAATATTATTTTCCTATAATCTTCAGCAAAACCAAGCAACAAACGTAACGGAATATGAAAATCAAAATTTCCATTTGTATCTGGAGTGATTGTGTCTTTTGCAGGTAAAACCCATCCTGCAGGTTGTATTAAATTGGTTTCATTAGGTGATATAGATGTTAATCCCTTTAAAGTTGTTGCAATACCTACTTTTTTAGTAGAATCAACTGTTACACCTGATATTTCATATCTAATTTCATCAAACAGGAAAGCCATGGGATTATTTATAAATGGAACTGTTGTACCAGTAGTAGTACCGTCCTTTTTAGTAACTTTTCCTTCAATATACAAGTAACTTTCACATGGTAGTGTGTAAATGTCTTGATTTTGTATGGGAATACGAATTTCATCGTTATTGTTTAATTTTGATGAAGTGTAAGGGTTGTGGGTGTGATATTCTTTTTCCCATAGGGTTTCGTCGAATGTTGGACCCTGCGCTATATCCAGTATATCCATAATCGGTTAATTGTAATCCAATTCTCTTTAAGAAACGAATGTTCTCGCGTGTTAACTCCTCCACAGCTGAAGAGCTACTAATGCGGTTTCCCGTAGGTTGTTCGCTTTTAAATATTAAACCCATGATTTTGTATTAAAGTGTCGATTTTAAATGTAATCTAACCGTAATAGGCTCTTCTCGGAAATCTATCAAGTTACCGTCTTGATCCAATACGTTCAACACGATGTCTGAAATGAAAGTGGTGTTCAACGGTAGATATACCAGGTTTTGTGGTTTTTCAACAATTTTAAATCCAGGTGGCACACTGGGGTAAAAAGTATGTATTATATGAGTATTTGCTCCATCTCTGTAAGCTCCTTGTATAATGTTACAAGTTATGTCTATACTATTGACTTTTAATATTGTTACAGTTTGTTTACCAGAATGTGTTTTATTTGGTTCTAAAATTGCTCCATCTTTGGGAAATCCTAATAACTCACCAATTGAGTCTGACTTACTGAAATCTATATAATATTTTGAAGTAAGCTCAGCTTTCATTGTATTGTTATTACCTTTTAGCGTTATATTGTCTTTTCCCATTTTATTTTGCAAAAATTCATTAATATGATCAATTTCATAAGAACCTGTGGGTAGAGTGCAAACTTCCAAGTCTGTAAACTTCCCACTGGCATCTTTTCCTTTATAATAATGCAATAAGTTATTTTTACCTTCCGTAACATTGGGAATAGAGTTGTAAGTTGTAAAATCCAACAGTGCTGCCTCCCAAAATCTTCCTTTTTGCAAGCGTAACGCTGGAAAAAGGATACTTCGTAAAGTGGACGATTTTCCTGTTAATGATACCGTATAGGAAGACATCTCAATAGTGACTGATACTTTTAGCTAGGAATTCCAAACATAAATGGCCGCATATTGAAGTATTATCAGGTTGTTCTCTTTTATAGTTGTAATATATGTTTTTAGCAGATTTAAAGTAATGTTCAAGTTCTTTAGGTGGTGGCAAATTTCCAAAACTATCAAAATAATATACATTACTATTTAGTTTCTTATAACACACCCAATGGGTGCCGGACCCTTCAGTATTATCCAAATTTACGATTCCAGTCTCATTTTTCCATATTTTCTTTGGTAAATTGTCTTTCATAAATACTCCGCGGAAAAATGGTATTTTTAAACAGGAAATATATTTAAATAATTCAACATTAGTCAACGCTTTATGTGGTATAACCAATTGATTTCTTTTATTTAATATGCACGATACGGTCTTAGGTATAGACCAGCCCCGTTTTTTACCATTGACCATATTATCGGTTTTTTGTTATTTTTCCTCGGAGAACGTCTTTTTAGTCTAATATTACCACCATGTTTCTTCATGGTTGATCCTTTTTTATTCCTACCCCTCCTTGTTCCACCTCCTACCGCTGTTTTAGCCTTCATACCTGCTGTTACCGCTAAAGCTGCTGCTTTTTCTGCAATACTAGCGTCACTAGACTTTACTCGTTGCCAAGCTATATTCGCTAGCTTTTTATCAGCTATTGACCTATTCTTTGAATCGGTAAACGTGGAATATGCGATATCGTGTTCTTTACAAGCCTGATCTAACTTATTTATGCCTGGATCGCCTCTTTCCAGTCGTTTTTTCAATTTAGTTCCTGGTCCGCAATACTGATAACCTCCCGGTATGTGAAATTCGTATGGTAAAGCGTCTATTGCTCTATTTACGACAGATCCTACTGGAATACGATTTAAAGCTTTACTTAACAGAGAAACCGCTGTGGACGTGATACCGCCTCCTTTCCGTATAGTGTCTCGATATGGACTGGTGTAATGAAACGCCATGATTGTCTTTTATATTCGAAAAGCGTAACCTATGTGTTACCTCTATGACAGGTTGCACATAAATGATGTAATTTATGGTGTTATTTAATTAAATATCAAAAGTACCCCAATCTGTTGATCTAAACTTTTGTGTATTATGATTAAAAAAGTATTTATAAAGAATTTCTTGTTTAATCCATGCACTTCTCATTTTTTCATCAATAGGTTTATGTTGTCCGGCTGCAATATAATTATGCATATCAAATAATAAATTACCTATTACTTTAACAAGAAAATTAACAGTTACAGCGTTATCAGCATAATCAGGGTCTGCAACATTTGTTAATCGTTTGTTATCACAATTCCACCATTGTTTTCCAGTTGGCTCTAATTGTATTATCTGTTCATAAGTAACAGCATCACCAGGCTTTTCACCAATACCTAAATTTGTCAATGACTTTCCTTTACCATCCCAAACACTATTGTTTTCTTCAAGTAAAGTAAACTTTTTATTTCCCTGTACAAATACATCTCCTTGTCGTGTTACTACTTGGTCTTGTTTCACAAAACCAGATGTTTCTTGTTTTATAGTTTCCTTTATTTGCCCCACCGTTGCACCATCTGATGGTGCAGAACCATCTTTTACATTCGCTAAACAATTACCAAAGCAATCAATAATTCCTACATCACGTGTAATACAATGATCTTTGATGTATTTTAAATTTACAGCATCATTTTCATTCTTTGGATAACCTATATCGTTAATAACAAATTTATAAAAAGAAAACCCATCTTTTGTCTTTTCAGGTATTATAGAATGTAAATAGCGTCTATTTATGCTGTCTTTTTCATCTACAGGGTCTGCTACGTTAGATATACGTCGATTTTCAGCATTATACGTTTTTCCATCGAATTTTAACGTATTTTTCAATTCCGATGATAAATAACCTCTGTTTATTGCATCAGCGTTTTGATTTGGCTTACCAACGTTGGAAATTCTATGATTACCCGCGTTATATGTGTTTTTGTCTAGTTTCAGTGTTGGTAATATCTCTTTTTTTAATACTTTTAAATTTATTGCATCATTTTCATCTGTGGGATCATTAATGTTTTTTAACCGTTTATTACTAATATCATAATCTCCATCAGGTGTTTGTGGTAAGCCAGCACCTCTTTTTAAAGTATTAAAGTAATATAATCCATCCGAGGAATATCGTCCGAACTTGTCAACACTCATGGTGCAACTGAATAACATTCTAGAGTGTAACCCATTTTTATAATATTAGTCTCGATTTCTAACCCGTATCAGTTTTTTATACAAATTCTTAGTCTTTATCAGTTACATTTTCATCGCTCCCGGGACATTTAAAATATTTAAAATTTCCACTAACTAATGCTCCGTCTGATTCATTTCGAAACACATGATTTTTATGAATAAATTGTTCACCAGACAATTTTCTAAATCCGCTAAATGAATTTGGATCTGCAATTAATATATTTTGATAATCATTTACATCCATTAATTTAAATCTTTGCTTATTATAAATAAACTCTTTATTTGCACTGTCATATTGTAATGTTTGTCCTACAGTTGCAGCATCATTTGGATCTCTTCCATTATGCAAGTCTTTTATTACTTTATTTTTACATGTAAAAAATCTAAAAGAATGATCTGGATCTAGATGTACGGTTTGTGATAAAGCAGCTGCATCTTGAGCAGTATAGCCCAATCTCATATTTGATAACCCTTTACCCATGCAATCCCAAGCATTATTTTTGTATGTTAATAAATTAAATTTTTCATTACCTTGAACAAATTCATCCCCTTGCTTTGATACTACTTGATCTTGTTTTACAAAAGAGGTTGTTTCTTGTTTTAAGGTTTCCATCATTTGACCCACTGTTGCACCATCTGATGGTGCCGAACCATCTTTAACATTCGCTAAACAATTACCTAGACAATCAATAACTCCTACATCACGTGTAATACAATGATCTTTTATATATTTTAAATTTACAGCATCATTTTCATTTTTCGGATAACCTATATCGTTAATAACAAATTTATAAAAAGAAAAACCATCTTTTGTCTTTTCAGGTATTAATGAATGTAAATAGCGTCTATTTACGCTGTCTTTTGCATCTTTAGGATCATCTACGTTGGATATACGTTTATTTTCAGCAGTATACGTTTTTCCATTGAATTTTAACGTATTTTTTAATTCTGATGATAAATAACCTTTGTTTATTGCATCAGCGTTTTGATTTGGCTTACCAACATTGACAATTCTATGATTACCTGCGTCATATGTGTTTTTCTGTAGTCTTAATGTTGGTGATATATTTTCTTTTAATACTTTTAAATTTATTGCATCGTTTTCATCTGTGGGATCTTTTATGTTTTTTAACCTTTTATTAGTTATATCATAATCTCCATCAGGTGTTTGTGGTAAACCAGCACCTCTTTTTAAATTATTTGCGTAATATAACCCATCCGAGGAGTAACGTCCGAACTTGTCGACACTCATGATGCAACTGAATAGTAATCTAGGGAGTAACGCATTTTTATGAGATTACCCCACGGTTTCGGAGTTCATCCACTAAAGCCACCCATTCGTTTTCCAATCCAGTATGACCCGCTTCTTTAGCTTCATGTATTAGTTTCATTCTATCCACCAATTTATTGATATTATTGTAATAAATCACATTTGTGTTATATAGTTTCTTCATTAAACCTGTACCCGTAACGGACTTACTTCTTTTTCTTCGTTCCTGAGCACTTACATCCAAAGTGGATGCCATAAATCTTCGTTTTACAGGTTTTCTTTGTGTTAACGGCATTGTTTGTCTTCTAGTTGGTATTAACTTGGATACAAATTCTTTATATTTTAAAGACTTAGATCTAAAAGGAGGCTGGTCAGGTAAATACTTTCTCCTATATGCATTTGTCTGTTCCAAGATCTTTTTATATGCTTCCATGTCTTTTTCTTTCACTAACGATACTGAAGGTATATTTTCAAATAATAATTCAAATAATCCTTTTGTGCCCTTATACCTTTGATCACCAATGACAATATTATCATGTTCGTCAACGTTTAACGGGCTGTTACCTATCATTAAACCATCTTTTGTTAATCTCGCTCCATAACTATGGTAATTCTTATTAGGAATTGTTCCGAGTAACATTTTTACCATGTATTTCCTTCCTAAAGGTCCTTTGTTATGAATGTTTTCACCCAACAAGCTTATGTTTGACGGACCTTCCCTTGCTTCTTCTTCTTTTTCCTCTTCACTAGCAGTTGATACATCTTCATGTCCTCTTTTAGCTTTTACTTCATATAATTCTCTTATACCACTATAGTCTGGTGATTCTAGCTCTCTTTCGGGTTCTCCGCCGGTAAAACCACTATATGTAGAGGATTCCGGGTCTTCGTCACTAAAATCTTCTGATTTTACATTTTCTCTTTCAAACTTTGTAATAGGTGCAATTGCATCTCCTTCCAAAACGGGTTTAGCAAATTTTTTGTTTAATTGTTTCAAGGGTTCAGTAATAGGTTTAAAAGTAGATTCAAGAAATTTCTCCCTTTCGCTAATACCTAATTTTAATGCTCTGTTTTTATCTCGAATAGAATCACTAAGTGATTTTATTTCCTTTATTAACTTTTCTTGGTTAACCATGTTTGTAGCAAGACGTGTTGTACAACAATGAATGTTTTACATCATGATCAGTGTATTAGTATAAATTTATCAAATCCTATCCTGTATCGACCATTGTTTAGCGGTTGTTCCTTCATAATTGTTAAAAACCCATATTTTTCAGCCCAAGCCTTTCCACACAACTCTTTAAATCGTTCAAATGGCATATCCGCACTTACATGGTCATAATATATGTGTTTTAGGTTGGTTTCATCCTGTTTAAATACAATTAACATGTTTGCATTGTCTCTAATGAGCTGTTTCGGTATTTTGCTGTAAGTTTGACCAATATAAATGCTATCTATGTTGTTATGTCGACCCATGGCGAAGTAATTTCTTATTGTATTTTGATTTTCACAAGATACGTCGTCAAATATGAATACTGAGAATGGTTTAGCCTCTTGCGGTTGCATGACACTCTCGCTCGCGTTGAATTTAAAATATTTAACTTCAGGCACATTATTGAGTATTTGTTCCAATAACTGATATTTTGGTTGTTGTAGTGACTTTGAAAATACATATAAATTATTAAAACGTAATCCTTTAGGGTTTGTAATCAAATTGAATACTACATTTGTTTTTCCACAATTGGAAGGACCGGTAACCAGACAACGCACCGTGTTTGGTAACAAAACACCGTGTTACCCAGTATTGAATTGAGAACCATCCACTGTGAGTTCATCTATATTATTAATAGTAAAATTGTCTTTTTGCGGTATTATCTCCATCCTTTGTAATGGTTCAACCCAAAATGATGCTCTATCATTATATTAGATCCTTTTTAGGTATCCAAGAATCTTCCGTTTTATTAAATCCTAACCATCGTACTTTAACCTTATCCTTTTTTCGTTGCAACACCTTTTCAACTAAATATACATCACCTACTGTTGATTTTAACATTTCATGTCCATAAAACCCTCCTTCAAGCAATTGTCCTTTATTATCTTTTAAAATGTAAGTTTCTGGTACTGTAGGTTGCACCTTAAATACGGTAAATACCTCATTTGTCCAGTTCGGAAGATATCTTTTACTGAATACACCTTTGTATTTGCTTATTCGCACTTTATCGCCAACATTAAACCTTTTAGGCTTTAGCTTTTCAACTTTTGGTTTAGTATTCATTTTTATACGTTTTAATACAAGTTTTTCATTTTTATTAGTCACTTGGCTTGGTTTCATACCGATAGTTCTATGAAACTTGTTATTGTAATCGCTTATAAGTTTTGGTAACATATCAATCCATACGTGTGATCCTCTGTTGGAAAACATCTTATACATGGCACCTTTTAAAGTTCTGTTAAATCTTTCAATTATTGATGCTTTTACCTCTGAATTAGTTGAGTAATGGTTAATGTCATGTTTTTTCATTAAATTTGCAAATTCCTTATTAAAATATTCTTTTCCATCATCAGTTTGTAAATGTTTTATAGTATGTTTGTCTCTTTGTATAGCTGTTTCCATTGCTTTTGTAACACTTTTGCCACTTTTATCTTTTAGTGGTAAAGCATCTGCCATTTTTGAAAAACAATTAATAATAGTCAATATGTATTTAAATCCTCTATTTTGTTTACTGTAAGGAATCATTTCGATTAAATCCGCTTGATATAAATCATTTATTCCTTTTATCACTGTATTTCTTCGCGGAAACTTTCTTCTTGCAGGTTTATGAAGCTCGTTGACAATTTCTTGCTTCAAGTTCTTCATATTGCAGGTTTGAATGTTTCATGTATCACATGTATAATCACAATGAATGTTGTCTTAAATATTCACATGATTTATATAGGTCAAGGTCATCCAAACTTGTGTAAAAAAATGGGGAACACGGCGTTGGACTTGCCGTGTTCCCCATTTTTTTACGGAAGGAGAAAGGAATAAGGTCGAAGTTGTATAAGGACGAAGAATAGGTTACTAGTTGATAGGGTTTAGAGAGTAGTGGCCGAAAGGAAGAGTATGGATTTTATCCGGCATAATATGCCTTTTATCATCTTGAGCTGATAGTGCCCTTTTAACTTCAGTGACACTGTAGACCTCATGTTTAAAGCTTCTAATAGTGTTGAACGTTGCAGACATTGTAGAATCTTCAAACAAGCAGGTCTTGTAGTGGTCAAATGTCACATGTTTCTTCAAGTATGATGTTTTGACTCCTTTAGCTTTCTTCACTGTCGGTATGTCATTTTCCATATACATCTTGAAGGAATATAATTTGGACATCAGCGCAACTATTTCCTCCAAAGGCATTCCATTTGCTTCATCTTTAAATTTTCCGATTACTTTTTTATTCTTTTCATTATAATTTGGATGGTTCTTTGGATAGTCAGAGAAGTCAAAGTCGTCTTTGTATGGGAAACTCCTTAGATCTTCATACATGTCCAAAGTCTTTATCCAGTAGATGAACGCGTCGGTATCCATGTATGCAACTCCAATGTTGTCTCTTCCGTAGTGTTTAACCATTTTGTTGTAATGGAAATCATACATCAGAGTTTTACTTATATCCAAAATCGACATTCCAATGTATAACGGACGATCCATCACTATTGTTGTTTTATTCATACTGACAGCAACTAGATTTTCGTTTATAATCATTGATGTTCCGAAATTTGGTTTTTGCACTAATTTTTACAATTTCCTAGGATCACTTACTAATTTTACAATTTTGTGTTTTCTCTTGTTCTCCAATGTCTTCCCAAAGATGGCGTTGTTCATTAATTTGTAGAAGTCCTTTTCAAATGCTGTTGTCGCTGCAGCTCTTCTTGTAGTGTTGGAATCGATATATGGTTTCAACCAACAAGACTGGGTGAATTCAATTGCTCTGTGAATTTTCACTATACGTAGGCCCAATTCAAGTGCTTGTTGAACTACCCAGTAGTGTGCCACATATCGACTCTTATTCTCCAAGGTCATCATCAGCTTGGGCCATCTTCCTGTCGGTGAAACTTCAGTCTTGGCTAGGAGAGGCAGGTCGTAATGATGGTCGTGAAGGTGTTCTGGATATTCAAAATCACAGTCCAAAATATAGCCTGTTTGGCCATCTTTTGGAATCCGTGATATGTCACCGATGGTGGTCGGGTCAATCCACTTGAAGTCTGCGTAGGGAAGTGGATTTGACATCGCCCAACCATAGAGGTTGTTCGCATCAAAATATCCAAGGTAGAGTGATGGTTGTTGCTCGTCGAAGTTGGGGATATACTTGTTGTTGGCCTTAACATGTCTTGTCACAGCTTGAGTCAAACCACCTCGTACACCTGATTCGATCATGAGGACCATATCGATATCTGTTAGAAGTTCCAATCGACAGTTGGTTGACTTTAGCATAGCTTGCCATGCTAATCCTGGAGATGTGTACGAGTGCAGAGGGTCCAGTCCATAGGCGGAGAAGCAGGTGTTTCGAAATTCTTCCATCACATCGCACAGCAGAGTTACGTCCAATTTTATGTAAAAGTCAGAATATTCCCCTAAGGTTTGAATGTTTAGTTGGTTCCAAACATTACAAGCATGATTGTAGTCTTCAACAGTGATTGCACTTTCATTTAACTTGCTATTGAAGGCTTCAATCGGTGGCAGACTGGTTTCTTCAAATTTTTCTGCAGAAGTTATGTAATCATAGGGGAACACTCCTTTACGCATTACTAAGTCCAATTTATCTTCAGGTACAATTTTGCTGGTTTCTTTTAAGTCTTCTCTTCTTAGGTTTTCAGACAATTTGCTCAAACTAGATGACATAAATCTATAAGAGTCTACGAAGCGAAGTTTAATTTTACCTACTGTTTTTGAGAAACTGATGTACTTCTCCAATGTTTCAGCTAATACTTCAATTTTTCCATCATCCCGTCCTAACTCTGGGATAATGAAGTGGGAGTCATAGCCGCTAAGATTGTGTAACACGACAGGGATAAAGTTTGGTAGTTTGTAATTTATATTGCATGAATTACAAGCAGCTCCTCTGTATAACCCTGTCAGGTGATCGTGATCTCTTACTTTTGGATTTTCTTCACTGAAACTCTTTTTGCATAAATAACATCTTGATGCTGAATTGTATTCTTCTTGTTGATTTTGGTTCAAAGGTTCCATGGGTAAAACATTACCGAATAAGCGTTGCACCTTTTCAGCAATATCATACAACTGGTCTACAAAATACTTAGCGGCTTTTTCCCCACGGTAGAGTATTGGAGTGGATGTTAACCCATAGTGTTGTAACTGTTCTTCAGGCAAAGTGGATTTCACCAATAAGCAAAAACTGTTAGGTTGATGCAATTGATATTTGGTTCTTCTAGTCACCTCACCATTCGGAAGCTCCTGTGGTACTAACGTGGATTCGAAATCTGCGTAGACGGCTACTGGAATCCGATATTGGTGAACTGTTTTGTTGAATTGGATGAACGCTCGAGATGGCGGTGGCAGACTAATCTTCACTTCATAGTTGTCATTACAAAGTCTTTGGTGCTCCATCAACCACTCCGATCCTCCACGTCTGAATTCCTTGCATGTAAAACAAAAGCATCTCTTGCATATTGTTATCTTACGATTTTGTTTTGACACTTGTCGTACAACCAAAGATTCAAAGTTTTTAATATAAACATAATGTGAAATCTCACCTTTGGTTATCAATAATAAATCAGTATGGTTACTTTGCTCTACTTTTCCTACTCGTAGTGGATACACATTGTTTGAATCATCTAAACCGAACACGTTAACAGAAACACCTGGATTTTGTTTCTCAAATTTAGTAATTTGATCAAGACTCACAGGATACGACATTCCTCGAAAGTTATAGCGGTGTTGAACAGCTTCGTATGCTATGCTAGGTCTAATAGCATTATGTCCCACGTATTTTGCTAACATTGCATACCGGAAACATTCATTGTCCTCATTTTTCACATTGATACATGATTTAGTATCTCGGATAACCTTTGGTAGAGGGATAAAGCTGCTACCTCTTATACCATATCCATGCTTGTGAATCCTCACATCCATACCTTCAATCGATGATAACGTCCAGCCAGATCCTCTTCCTTCATGTTCTTGGAGTTTCATTAACAGTTCATTCAAACATTCTTCTAAAATTTCGCTGATATCAGATGTGGTTGTAAGGGTTCGGTTTTTAGCAATGAATGCTCTCGGTGAGTTTTCACCATCGCTATTAGTAAACATAGCCTCCAACACCAATCCAAATTTAATAAAGTTCAATCTTGTCAATTCTTCCGTCAATGTTTTTACAACTAGTTTTTTAGCTTGAGTTAGAAAATTTTCCAATTCTAATTGCAAGTTATTAATTTTGAAATGAGTTACAACTGGTCCTGGCAAGGCTGTGGTGCGCAGTTGTCTTATATCTTCCACTTCTTCTGTATCCTCTTCTTCCATATCCTCTTCTTGGGTACGCAGTTGTTTTACATCTTCCACTTCTTCTGTATCCTCTTCTTCCATATCCACTTCTTGGGTACGCAGTTGTTTTAAATCTTCCACTTTTTCTTTCATTTCCTCTTGAATAAATCCTCCAGCTGTAGATGGTCCAGCTCCGGCAAATTGAATAACACTTGGTCTTCTTCTTTGCATTAACTGTAAATAGCTAGCCCAGTCCTCCTTCTGCTTCTGGGGTTTTTCCAAAAACCGATCAATCGCATCCAAGTCTTCTTCACTTACTACAATCTCTTCTTTTCTGTCCTCTTCACGATGCAATTCTCGGTGTAACTGTAGATAGCTATCACAGTCGTCCATCTGCTTCTGGTAGTTTTCCAATAACCGATCAAACGCATCCAAGTCTTCTTCACTTACAACAATCTCTTCTTTTCTGTTCTCTTCATGATGCAATTCTCGGTGTAAAACAAAGATATCTTCATCTTGGAAAAACTCACCACAAATATCGCAAAGAGCCATTTTTTACAGTTTGGCTTTGAGTGTGCACTCGGTGAATGTCCACGCAATAATGAGCAGCGCGCTCAACCGGGTCCCTTTATACCCGAGGTTGAAGGGTGGGGGAAGGTGACGTCATATACATCCAGTTTATCAATCATGTAGTAGATTTGGCTTTTAAACACCCATTTTCAATTTATTCTTCAACAGGTTTGATAAATCAATGATCTTTGGTCTAAATCCACTACTTTGTACAAATTTTTTGTTTGGGCACTTCTCGTCCGGAGCAAAAAACTCTTTGGTCAAGGTCAAAAATTTTTTCTCAAAAAAAAAGTTCGGGGGGGGTCATTACTGTATTTAGGTCAAGGTCACGAAAAAACTTTAAAAAAATTAAGCCCCACCTGGGGCACTTGGGTTGTCATCGCTGTAGCCTCCGAAGAGACCCAACTATGACAACAAGGCAACATCCAATGTCGTGTACCCTTCGCCACGCAAGACTTGTAAACATTTACTGCATTGTCTTTTCAGTAGCTAACAAAGATTCATTTACATAATTTTGTGTTTCCAGAAGGAAACAAACTGAGGACACCCTAGTGGCTTACGTCCTCGTCCGAGTGCAGAGGCCGCCGCAACCTTTTGCATGCCAGCGTACAAACGGACATGCTCCCAAATGCCATCCGCAACCTTTTGCATGCCTGGCAGGAGCCTACCGATAATTAAAATAGGCTTTACACGGGGGCCTACTCCCGTAACCTATCTTTAATATTTTTAATTTACAATGCATTGAATTTTTACAAGTCTTTGTGGGTCAAGGTCACACGGACATTAAAAAATTTCGGCCCCCGTACATCCATGGCGAACCACGAATGTTCGGGGGCCTTGGGGACTAAAAACACAAATATCTAACAAAGATTCATTTACATAATTTTGAGTTTCCAGAAGGGAAACATACTGAGGACACCCTAATGGCTTACGTCCTCGGTCCGAGTGCAGAGGCCGCCACAACCTTTTGCTTGCCAGCTTACAAACGGACATGCTCCCCAAATGCCATCCGCAACCTTTTGCATGCCTGGCAAGGAGCCTACCAATTATTAAAAGTGGCTTTACACGGGGGCCTACTCCCGTTCCCTGACTTTACAATTTACTTTGAGCATTGAAAAAGCTCAAGGGGGGATTGCTAAAACAAGCGTATACACTTTAGAAACATATAACACACTTACAACACACAATTGAGCTCAACGTAGTCAATGCTGGAACAAGCACATACACATTAAACACATATAACAAACAAGACACAAAGGATAAAAGACACAGGAGACATAGGGTACAAGTAAAACACTCTCATATAAAACAATTCGCAATACCCAAACGCAAGCGCAATATCTTACAACTAATACAAGTCTTAAAGTTAGAGTAGACTTCGCTAAACACTGAAGGCGCCATTCAATGTTTAGTGATGCCTATGGCGGTCCGTCCCGATCGTTCACGTTCAACGCGCGGGAGCGGACTGCGAGCCGGCTCTGGCCGGACCCCCTTATATCCCCACCGGGGCTGCCACGCCCAGGATATCAGGGGTGGGGGTGGGGGTGGGGGTGGGGGTGGGGGTGGGGGTGGGGGTGGGGGTGGGGGTGGGGGGGGCACTTCTCGTCCGGAGCAAAAAACTTTTTGGTCAAGGTCAAAAATTTTTCCGAAAAAAAAGTTCTCGGGGGGTGGGGGAGGGGGTGGGGGTGGGGGTGGGGGTGGGGGTGGGGGTGGGGGTGGGGGTGGGGGTGGGGGTGGGGGTGGGGGTGGGGGGGGGGTGGGGGTGGGGGTGGGGGTGGGGGTGGGGGGGGGCACTTCTCGTCCGGAGCAAAAAACTTTTTGGTCAAGGTCAAAAATTTTTCCGAAAAAAAAGTTCTCGGGGGGTGGGGGAGGGGGAGGGGGTGGGGGTGGGGGTGGGGGTGGGGGTGGGGGGGGGGCAATTCTCGTCCGGAGCAAAAAACTTTTTGGTCAAGGTCAAAAATTTTTCCGAAAAAAAAGTTCTCGGGGGGTGGGGGAGGGGGTGGGGGTGGGGGTGGGGGTGGGGGTGGGGGTGGGGGTGGGGGTGGGGGTGGGGGTGGGGGGGGGGCACTTCTCGTCCGGAGCAAAAAACTTTTTGGTCAAGATCAAAAATTTTTCCGAAAAAAAAGTTCTCGGGGGGTGGGGGAGGGGGAGGGGGTGGGGGTGGGGGTGGGGGTGGGGGGGGCACTTCTCGTCCGGAGCAAAAAAACTTTTTGGTCAAGGTCAAAAATTTTTCCGAAAAAAAAAAAGTTCTCGGGGGGTGGGGGATGGGGAGGGGGTGGGGGTGGGGGTGGGGGTGGGGGTGGGGGTGGGGGTGGGGGTGGGGGTGGGGGTGGGGGTGGGGGTGGGGGGGGGGCACTTCTCGTCCGGAGCAAAAAACTTTTTGGTCAAGGTCAAAAATTTTTCCGAAAAAAAACTTCTGGGGGGGGGGCTCGCTAAACTTTTTGTCGGGGGGGGGGGGTCAAGTGGGTCAAGGTCACCCACTACACTTCTACTCTAAGTGTTAGCTATACCCCCTCCACAACCGAGTCCCTAGGCTGCACAACACCGCTCCGCCAGTATGTCTCCAGCTTCCATGCGGTGCACCTCGCTGTTTTCTAACTCTCTATATGTAAGTATTTTTACAAGTCTTGAATATAGGTCACTACACTTTAACTCTGGGACAATATCGACTTGTAGTATTTCAGTGTTTTGACTCAAGGTCATCACACTTTAACTCTAGCACGCCGGTTATCGTACCAGAGGTGCTCACTAACCTAACTTGTAATGTTTAGGGTGGCGTTTTCACACCACGTAGTATCGCCATGAGTGTTCAGTCCAGATTTTAAGTTAGATTAATTTTACTGTGATCTTTTCCAATTCATTTTGCCAAAGGATGAGATTTCTTTTTATATATCGGTATTTCTTTAGAGTTATTGGAGATTTCTTTTAGGTTATTGGAGATTGCAGGGATACAATTAGTTTATTTTACACAACTCTTTATCTTGGAGTTCTTCCACTTTGACTTTACTTCCTCGCCCCTCACAACCTAAGCTGTACAGTAAGGTTTCTTCTAGTGCCAACTCGGGCTGAGAGTACAGTGTGTTGACTGTAGGACAGCTCATGGTGAAGTGATGCGATACTCCAGTGTACAACCTCACCTTCCCCCACCACTGTGACCTTCCCCCACTCCTGCTATTACCCCCTCCACTTTTGCCCTGGCTCATGCGCTACCAACAGTCTCTCAGTATTGTGCGGACTTTTGTGAGGGGAAGCCATGTCGCGAGACACTTTGGGTAAGAAACTTGGCCGTGTTAAGTCTTTATTGGCTGCTCAGTGTCCACCGCTCAAGGTCAAGCGGGTTTCGACTTTAGCTAAATGGCGTAAGCTGTTGCGCGGACACCCTAAGTTTTATACCAAACAGACTAATGTAAGTTTTACTGATGAAGATTTGTTTAGAATATTGGAAGAAATGACTTTTCCTTGCAAAGTTCAGTTAGTTACTCCCATTCCTGACGGTTTAGAGTCTTAGTCTCTCGAGCCAATATACCTAGAGTGCGCGGGGCTGGACAGTCAGTCGCTCGGTGTCTGTCGTAGGGTGCGCATCGCGGTTACAGTAATGATGAAACGCGGGAGTTGTATCGGTTCAAGGTCACTCGAGCGGTGTCACATGACGGTTTAGGCAGAGTCACGTTGCAAACTTTGAGTTCCCTCGGCACTTTTGCTGTTTCTCGTCTAATTTCGCTCCAAGTTGTCAAGGTCATTGAAACCTGACTGAAACTCGGAGCGTAGTGCGAGAAACAGCAAAAGTGCCTAAAAATTTTAGGTTTCAGCGTGACCTTGACCTTTGTGACATCGATGACGTCATAATGGTGACGTAAGGGGTGATGACGTCATCGCCACGTCATTTCTGCAACGTCATGGGTGTGACGTCACAGAATGACGTAATTGGTGATGACGTCATCGATTGCGTCATCGATGACGTCATCGATGACGTCATCGGTGGGGTCATTGACCTCGATGACGTCATCGCTCAGGTGACCTTGAACTGAGCCAGCTCCCGCGTTTCTCCACTACTGTTCAAGGGATAATCAAAAGAATAAAATTCACTCTAGACGAGAATGAGCCTCCCATTGGATTTAGTGTCTAGCTTTGAAGCCAAATTGAATAAAATTAGCAAAAAATTAACAAATAATTAAAAAAAAACAAATAATAACGTGCTAACCAAATAATGTTAAATTGTAAACACAAAGAATAATACGTTTACCACTGTAGTCATAATACTATACAAATTTCAATTGTACAGTATTAAGGTGTATTTTAAGAGTTACATTTTTATTTAAGAGTGAAGTTTTAAATTCTGCCAGGTTATTCTCTTGTTAGAGAATTTTCCTACAGGGACTACACTATTGGGTAGTAGTCACTGCAAGACCTTAACTTGGGACAGAGTTACTTTTTTTATATTTAGAAGTCAAAAGCATCGTTCGTCAAATTGCATATAAGTCTGTAGCGTGCCATAGTTCTGTTTACAAGATAACTTCTAAAAAAACTCTGATTTTGATCAAATGTTATGTAAAGGTGTAGGACAGCATTCGTCTGGTTCACTTAAAAAACCAGAGTACTCATAGGAACGAAGGTGTGTGGGGTTTTGAAAGGGTTCAAAATGAGTTTTCAATTGGCCTTAATTTAAGAAAATTAAAATTGTGAGTAAAATAAGAAGAAAAAAACAAGTAAGTCTTTTGTACAAAAAGTTTAAAAAAAAATAAACTTTGATTTAATGGTTACTGATAAACTTAGAAAGCATGTTTCCTATTCCATTCTTATGGAAAATATAATTTCTCATATTTTTTAAAACATAAAAACTAAATTAATGTTTCCCATTTTATTACATAAAGCTCTCTATGGCACCAAATGTACATGGTGGGGCCTGGATAATTGGTACTATATGTCTGATCTCTTAAAAAGAACAGTTAAAAAGTCCTTATACGAAATTCAGAACTTACTTTTTTAGCTATTAAGATACATTCTAACACACTGCATGAACACAAAATGACATTTAGGATGGACCATCCAAGCAAGCTGTCTTAGTTTCATTGTGAGTTTTGACCCGTTTCCCTCATATCAACAGGGGTTGTCTATAGTGATTTGAAACTGTTTTTAATAAATTTGGATGTGTTTATTTAAAATTTATAGATAGAACTTATAAAATTGTATACATCACAGGTAAAAGTTTGGAAATCCCCTCCGCTTTTTATTTTTAACAGCTGCATATAACAATTTTCTTCTGAGGGGGGTTGGTAACCAATTGAAGAAACTTTTGATGCATCCAAATTTTCAACCCCCTCCCCCTCATTCGCGGTTACCCATTTTTGGAGGCAAGTCAACATTTTTTTTTATAAGAAAAACCCCCATTTTCATGTCAATTTCGGTTTGTATATATGTAATTTTTTAACCTTTGTGTACTTTAACATTTTTCTCCAAAACTAATAGTTAAAGAACTAGGGGTATAGGAATTTAATTTTTCCTCCTATAATATGTGGCAAACTTTCATTTTCTATCCCTCCAAAACCATTCAGTAAAATAAAAATGCTCAAAAGTAAAAATATCTTTTAATGGGGATTTAAGAATATTACTTTCATAAAATTAACTATAATTTGCGTATAAATGAACTTTTACAATATCGCGTGAATCATTTTGTATTACAAAACTGATGTTGTTAAGGAAGAAATGTTCTTAAAGCAAATTTTTAAAACGTTATTTTCATAGTTTTTTTTTAACAGTTTGGGAGATAAAGATAAACCAAGTTTTACCAATTTTATTCTTAAGGGATTAAATTACTTTAAATGCCCCTAGCTTCCACTGTTAAATTTGGAGGGAAATGTCATAATAATTTTTTTTTATTGTTTATCCAATCCAATATTGACATTAAAATGGGGCATTACTATTTTAAAATCTTTAAAACCTCGATTTTGGGGGAGAGGGTTGAACATTTTGGCACATCAAAATTGTTATTGTTTTCGTCACTAGATTTCCCCAGAAGGTTATCTCGTTATCTGCAGCTGTTAAAAAAAATCTGGAACGGGGGTTCAGACTTTTGTCCAACCCAGGAGATGTTTTACACTAACCGACCAAAATATTTTTTGTATGAAAAGTTAAGTAAAGCTACCTATAATATACAGTATTTTTTACAAAATATAAAGAATTCAGTGATAATAAGCTTCAGAGAATAAGATGGACATTTTGAATGCCAATGGGCAAAAATCCTTAGGAAATATTTACTATCCCCTCAAAAATGTTCAGAGAGCAAAATCTTCAATGGTGGACTCACAGTTGTTTCGCCCTGTGGAACTATGCCATCCTTCTATATCTAGTTTTTGTCTTGTTCAAGGTGTTTCTTTTAAAACGAAACCCATAATTTGAAATTTTTAAATGCCAATATAACACATATTTATGATACATTCGATTGTTATTAACATTTCTTATATCTATTTACTACTGGGGTTTGGTGTTTTGTTGTTAATTTTGACGTCTTAACACACCATTATTGACTTTTATGCATGCCCTGTTCTCTGTGGCAAATTTAAGGGCTCCTTTTTCAAAAAAAGATTTTTTTTAAATTAAATTTTATTAAACTTGTTGCCTGGTCTTCAATGTTTGGTGGGTAATTTTCATAAGCCTTACCCTTCTATATATCCCAAAGTATATTATCATGGGGATTAAAATCTATAAAATCTAGAGATCATAAACCTCTTCCTCTCCAATTAGAGGCCCTCTTCCAATTAATTGTTTTGGCGACAGACTAATTGGAAGAACATTGTACGCTTATGAAATAACCAGATTTAAGCTATCTGGATATAGGTAAAGACAAAGTCATGTGAAACAACTCAAAAAATATTGAACTTGAACATAACGTATTTCACGAGTTAAAATTTACCTAGAAATCTATTCCTGATACAGATATAGTTCAGATTGAACAATCAAAGAAATTTTTGCACGAAAGCGTTTTAGGTTTGACAGAATGTTATTAACGTCCTTCGAAGAACTTCATTACTCAACCCACCTTTGACGTCTGCCAGCTGACTTTAATTTGGTGTAGAAGAGGAAATTGGAACGCGTTCTAAGAAAGCGACTTTGTTAAGCGACAAATTTTAATGTAAGTGAGGTCTATGTTTAAACTATGTTTATGTAATCCTACAAATATTAAAAGCAAACTCTACAAAGATTCATTTACATAATTTTGTGTTTCCAGAAGGAAACAAACTGAGGACACCCTAGTGGCTTACGTCCTCGTCCGAGTGCAGAGGCCGCCGCAACCTTTTGCATGCCAGCGTACAAACGGACATGCTCCCAAATGCCATCCGCAACCTTTTGCATGCCTGGCAGGAGCCTACCGATAATTAAAATAGGCTTTACACGGGGGCCTACTCCCGTAACCTATCTTTAATATTTTTAATTTACAATGCATTGAATTTTTACAAGTCTTTGTGGGTCAAGGTCACACGGACATTAAAAAATTTCGGCCCCCGTACATCCATGGCGAACCACGAATGTTCGGGGGCCTTGGGGACTAAAAACACAAATATCTAACAAAGATTCATTTACATAATTTTGAGTTTCCAGAAGGGAAACATACTGAGGACACCCTAATGGCTTACGTCCTCGGTCCGAGTGCAGAGGCCGCCACAACCTTTTGCTTGCCAGCTTACAAACGGACATGCTCCCCAAATGCCATCCGCAACCTTTTGCATGCCTGGCAAGGAGCCTACCAATTATTAAAAGTGGCTTTACACGGGGGCCTACTCCCGTTCCCTGACTTTACAATTTACTTTGAGCATTGAAAAAGCTCAAGGGGGGATTGCTAAAACAAGCGTATACACTTTAGAAACATATAACACACTTACAACACACAATTGAGCTCAACGTAGTCAATGCTGGAACAAGCACATACACATTAAACACATATAACAAACAAGACACAAAGGATAAAAGACACAGGAGACATAGGGTACAAGTAAAACACTCTCATATAAAACAATTCGCAATACCCAAACGCAAGCGCAATATCTTACAACTAATACAAGTCTTAAAGTTAGAGTAGACTTCGCTAAACACTGAAGGCGCCATTCAATGTTTAGTGATGCCTATGGCGGTCCGTCCCGATCGTTCACGTTCAACGCGCGGGAGCGGACTGCGAGCCGGCTCTGGCCGGACCCCCTTATATCCCCACCGGGGCTGCCACGCCCAGGATATCAGGGGTGGGGGTGGGGGTGGGGGTGGGGGTGGGGGTGGGGGTGGGGGTGGGGGTGGGGGTGGGGGGGGGGGCACTTCTCGTCCGGAGCAAAAAACTTTTTGGTCAAGGTCAAAAATTTTTCCGAAAAAAAAGTTCTCGGGGGGTGGGGGAGGGGGTGGGGGTGGGGGTGGGGGTGGGGGTGGGGGTGGGGGTGGGGGTGGGGGGGGGGTGGGGGTGGGGGTGGGGGTGGGGGGGGGGGCACTTCTCGTCCGGAGCAAAAAACTTTTTGGTCAAGGTCAAAAATTTTTCCGAAAAAAAAGTTCTCGGGGGGTGGGGGAGGGGGAGGGGGTGGGGGTGGGTTGGGGGTGGGGGTGGGGGGGGGGCAATTCTCGTCCGGAGCAAAAAACTTTTTGGTCAAGGTCAAAAATTTTTCCGAAAAAAAAGTTCTCGGGGGGTGGGGGAGGGGGTGGGGGTGGGGGTGGGAGTGGGGGTGGGGGTGGGGGTGGGGGTGGGGGTGGGGGTGGGGGTGGGGGTGGGGGGGGGCACTTCTCGTCCGGAGCAAAAAACTTTTTGGTCAAGGTCAAAAATTTTTCCGAAAAAAAAGTTCTCGGGGGGTGGGGGAGGGGGAGGGGGTAGGGGTGGGGGTGGGGGTGGGGGGGGGCACTTCTCGTCCGGAGCAAAAAAACTTTTTGGTCAAGGTCAAAAATTTTTCCGAAAAAAAAAAGTTCTCGGGGGGTGGGGGAGGGGGAGTGGGTGGGGGTGGGGGTGGGGGTGGGGGTGGGGGTGGGGGTGGGGGTGGGGGTGGGGGTGGGGGTGGGGGTGGGGGTGGGGGTGGGGGTGGGGGTGGGGGGGGGCACTTCTCGTCCGGAGCAAAAAACTTTTTGGTCAAGGTCAAAAATTTTTCCGAAAAAAAAGTTCTGGGGGGGGGGGGCTCGCTAAACTTTTTGTCGGGGGGGGGGGTCAAGTGGGTCAAGGTCACCCACTACACTTCTACTCTAAGTGTTAGCTATACCCCCTCCACAACCGAGTCCCTAGGCTGCACAACACCGCTCCGCCAGTATGTCTCCAGCTTCCATGCGGTGCACCTCGCTGTTTTCTAACTCTCTATATGTAAGTATTTTTACAAGTCTTGAATATAGGTCACTACACTTTAACTCTGGGACAATATCGACTTGTAGTATTTCAGTGTTTTGACTCAAGGTCATCACACTTTAACTCTAGCACGCCGGTTATCGTACCAGAGGTGCTCACTAACCTAACTTGTAATGTTTAGGGTGGCGTTTTCACACCACGTAGTATCGCCATGAGTGTTCAGTCCAGATTTTAAGTTAGATTAATTTTACTGTGATCTTTTCCAATTCATTTTGCCAAAGGATGAGATTTCTTTTTATATATCGGTATTTCTTTAGAGTTATTGGAGATTTCTTTTAGGTTATTGGAGATTGCAGGGATACAATTAGTTTATTTTACACAACTCTTTATCTTGGAGTTCTTCCACTTTGACTTTACTTCCTCGCCCCTCACAACCTAAGCTGTACAGTAAGGTTTCTTCTAGTGCCAACTCGGGCTGAGAGTACAGTGTGTTGACTGTAGGACAGCTCATGGTGAAGTGATGCGATACTCCAGTGTACAACCTCACCTTCCCCCACCACTGTGACCTTCCCCCACTCCTGCTATTACCCCCTCCACTTTTGCCCTGGCTCATGCGCTACCAACAGTCTCTCAGTATTGTGCGGACTTTTGTGAGGGGAAGCCATGTCGCGAGACACTTTGGGTAAGAAACTTGGCCGTGTTAAGTCTTTATTGGCTGCTCAGTGTCCACCGCTCAAGGTCAAGCGGGTTTCGACTTTAGCTAAATGACGTAAGCTGTTGTGCGGACACCCTAAGTTTTATACCAAACAGACTAATGTAAGTTTTACTGATGAAGATTTGTTTAGAATATTGGAAGAAATGACTTTTCCTTGCAAAGTTCAGTTAGTTACTCCCATTCCTGACGGTTTAGAGTCTTAGTCTCTCGAGCCAATATACCTAGAGTGCGCGGGGCTGGACAGTCAGTCGCTCGGTGTCTGTCGTAGGGTGCGCATCGCGGTTACAGTAATGATGAAACGCGGGAGTTGTATCGGTTCAAGGTCACTCGAGCGGTGTCACATGACGGTTTAGGCAGAGTCACGTTGCAAACTTTGAGTTCCCTCGGCACTTTTGCTGTTTCTCGTCTAATTTCGCTCCAAGTTGTCAAGGTCATTGAAACCTGACTGAAACTCGGAGCGTAGTGCGAGAAACAGCAAAAGTGCCTAAAAATTTTAGGTTTCAGCGTGACCTTGACCTTTGTGACATCGATGACGTCATAATGGTGACGTAAGGGGTGATGACGTCATCGCCACGTCATTTCTGCAACGTCATGGGTGTGACGTCACAGAATGACGTAATTGGTGATGACGTCATCGATTGCGTCATCGATGACGTCATCGATGACGTCATCGGTGGGGTCATTGACCTCGATGACGTCATCGCTCAGGTGACCTTGAACCTAGCCAGCTCCCGCGTTTCTCCACTACTGTTCAAGGGATAATCAAAAGAATAAAATTCACTCTAGACGAGAATGAGCCTCCCATTGGATTTAGTGTCTAGCTTTGAAGCCAAATTGAATAAAATTAGCAAAAAATTAACAAATAATTAAAAAAAAACAAATAATAACGTGCTAACCAAATAATGTTAAATTGTAAACACAAAGAATAATACGTTTACCACTGTAGTCATAATACTATACAAATTTCAATTGTACAGTATTAAGGTGTATTTTAAGAGTTACATTTTTATTTAAGAGTGAAGTTTTAAATTCTGCCAGGTTATTCTCTTGTTAGAGAATTTTCCTACAGGGACTACACTATTGGGTAGTAGTCACTGCAAGACCTTAACTTGGGACAGAGTTACTTTTTTTATATTTAGAAGTCAAAAGCATCGTTCGTCAAATTGCATATAAGTCTGTAGCGTGCCATAGTTCTGTTTACAAGATAACTTCTAAAAAAACTCTGATTTTGATCAAATGTTATGTAAAGGTGTAGGGCAGCATTCGTCTGGTTCACTTAAAAAACCAGAGTACTCATAGGAACGAAGGTGTGTGGGGTTTTGAAAGGGTTCAAAATGAGTTTTCAATTGGCCTTAATTTAAGAAAATTAAAATTGTGAGTAAAATAAGAAGAAAAAAACAAGTAAGTCTTTTGTACAAAAAGTTTAAAAAAAATAAACTTTGATTTAATGGTTACTGATAAACTTAGAAAGCATGTTTCCTATTCCATTCTTATGGAAAATATAATTTCTCATATTTTTTAAAACATAAAAACTAAATTAATGTTTCCCATTTTATTACATAAAGCTCTCTATGGCACCAAATGTACATGGTGGGGCCTGGATAATTGGTACTATATGTCTGATCTCTTAAAAAGAACAGTTAAAAAGTCCTTATACGAAATTCAGAACTTACTTTTTTAGCTATTAAGATACATTCTAACACACTGCATGAACACAAAATGACATTTAGGATGGACCATCCAAGCAAGCTGTCTTAGTTTCATTGTGAGTTTTGACCCGTTTCCCTCATATCAACAGGGGTTGTCTATAGTGATTTGAAACTGTTTTTAATAAATTTGAATGTGTTTATTTAAAATTTATAGATAGAACTTATAAAATTGTATACATCACAGGTAAAAGTTTGGAAATCCCCTCCGCTTTTTATTTTTAACAGCTGCATATAACAATTTTCTTCTGAGGGGGGTTGGTAACCAATTGAAGAAACTTTTGATGCATCCAAATTTTCAACCCCCTCCCCCTCATTCGCGGTTACCCATTTTTGGAGGCAAGTCAACATTTTTTTTTATAAGAAAAACCCCCATTTTCATGTCAATTTCGGTTTGTATATATGTAATTTTTTAACCTTTGTGTACTTTAACATTTTTCTCCAAAACTAATAGTTAAAGAACTAGGGGTATAGGAATTTAATTTTTCCTCCTATAATATGTGGCAAACTTTCATTTTCTATCCCTCCAAAACCATTCAGTAAAATAAAAATGCTCAAAAGTAAAAATATCTTTTAATGGGGATTTAAGAATATTACTTTCATAAAATTAACTATAATTTGCGTATAAATGAACTTTTACAATATCGCGTGAATCATTTTGTATTACAAAACTGATGTTGTTAAGGAAGAAATGTTCTTAAAGCAAATTTTTAAAACGTTATTTTCATAGTTTTTTTTTAACAGTTTGGGAGATAAAGATAAACCAAGTTTTACCAATTTTATTCTTAAGGGATTAAATTACTTTAAATGCCCCTAGCTTCCACTGTTAAATTTGGAGGGAAATGTCATAATAATTTTTTTTTATTGTTTATCCAATCCAATATTGACATTAAAATGGGGCATTACTATTTTAAAATCTTTAAAACCTCGATTTTGGGGGAGAGGGTTGAACATTTTGGCACATCAAAATTGTTATTGTTTTCGTCACTAGATTTCCCCAGAAGGTTATCTCGTTATCTGCAGCTGTTAAAAAAAATCTGGAACGGGGGTTCAGACTTTTGTCCAACCCAGGAGATGTTTTACACTAACCGACCAAAATATTTTTTGTATGAAAAGTTAAGTAAAGCTACCTATAATATACAGTATTTTTTACAAAATATAAAGAATTCAGTGATAATAAGCTTCAGAGAATAAGATGGACATTTTGAATGCCAATGGGCAAAAATCCTTAGGAAATATTTACTATCCCCTCAAAAATGTTCAGAGAGCAAAATCTTCAATGGTGGACTCACAGTTGTTTCGCCCTGTGGAACTATGCCATCCTTCTATATCTAGTTTTTGTCTTGTTCAAGGTGTTTCTTTTAAAACGAAACCCATAATTTGAAATTTTTAAATGCCAATATAACACATATTTATGATACATTCGATTGTTATTAACATTTCTTATATCTATTTACTACTGGGGTTTGGTGTTTTGTTGTTAATTTTGACGTCTTAACACACCATTATTGACTTTTATGCATGCCCTGTTCTCTGTGGCAAATTTAAGGGCTCCTTTTTCAAAAAAAGATTTTTTTTAAATTAAATTTTATTAAACTTGTTGCCTGGTCTTCAATGTTTGGTGGGTAATTTTCATAAGCCTTACCCTTCTATATATCCCAAAGTATATTATCATGGGGATTAAAATCTATAAAATCTAGAGATCATAAACCTCTTCCTCTCCAATTAGAGGCCCTCTTCCAATTAATTGTTTTGGCGACAGACTAATTGGAAGAACATTGTACGCTTATGAAATATCCAGATTTAAGCTATCTGGATATAGGTAAAGACAAAGTCATGTGAAACAACTAAAAAAATATTGAACTTGAACATAACGTATTTCACGAGTTAAAATTTACCTAGAAATCTATTCCTGATACAGATATAGTTCAGATTGAACAATCAAAGAAATTTTTGCACGAAAGCGTTTTAGGTTTGACAGAATGTTATTAACGTCCTTCGAAGAACTTCATTACTCAACCCACCTTTGACGTCTGCCAGCTGACTTTAATTTGGTGTAGAAGAGGAAATTGGAACGCGTTCTAAGAACGCGACTTTGTTAAGCGACAAATTTTAATGTAAGTGAGGTCTATGTTTAAACTATGTTTATGTAATCCTACAAATATTAAAAGCAAACTCTACTTGGTTCTATAAAGTTAACTTTCATCAAAGGAGAGTATATTTTGTTTTCCTCTGAAACGAAAAGCATTTCATAACAACTTTTTCTGTTGTAATAGTAAAAGACATCTAAATATTTTATAAATAAATATAATATAAAACATTAAATTGACACAAGCTATACTAAATTCATTAATATAATCGTGAACAAATCTTACCCAAGCCCAACTTACCCGGAGCAATTACTGGGCACGTTCAGTTGGAAATTCAATTTCTATTTGTAGCGGTCGCCAGCGCTGACTCGGCGGTCAGACATAATTGACTTCATCTTGCGTTTTTGGAGATTTAATCCAACTAAATTATCCGAACCATGGGATAATTACTGTGCTTGGATATTAAATAATACTCAATTCCATTGAGTAATATTAGTGAAATTATTTTTTTTTTATATTAGATAGATATATGTATTTTTTATACTTTTATGTGTAAAATTTATGATGACACATTACTTTCGCTAATTATGTACTATTGGTGCTACAAATGTACCCATTGCTTACTAATTACATCACTTCCATTAGATTAAATGTTGTAACACCTTTAGTTAAAAACAATAGATATTAATTAGTGCCTGTTTGGAAATAACATAATGTAAATTAATTTATGTAAGTTTTGTGGGAAATGGTTGTGAATGCGTAATAATAGAACGATCTCGGTCTATGAACAATTGTAGTATAATCAGCAAATGGTCTAGTTGATGGCTAAATTATTAGTTTGTGTATATTTTAACTCTAGACTAACTATAGTCGTATAAAGTCAAAAGTATTTGATTACCTAGCATTTGCTCGTTAAATTTAAAACATTCTTTGTAGTCATAGTAATATCAGTCACAGACTGTATGGTAAATCTTTTGGTTGCCCTCTATGACAATTTCCCGTCCATCATCCGATCATGTTCTAGACAGAGGGACAAGCTATGATCAGACTTGCTTGTATGTTAGGATTTCCATGGATCAGATAAGTGGTTCAAAATCGTCAATCAAAACATTTTCAAAACATTGTGATTTTTGCTTGATATATTCCAATACTAAAGAACTACAAAATATAAATAAAATATTAATATGATTTTTGGAGTTCATTTAAAATACGAAATAACTTAGTTGGGAAAATTTCAAGAAATAGGGTTAAAAATTATTATCGCAGAAACTTTTACAAAATATTTTGTTGATACCTTGGATCATTCTTCCAGACATAGACATTAATATTTAAACAAAATCTACAAGATTATTAGAACCAGAAATTTGTTTAAAAAAAAGAAACTAAATATTTAAATGTAAGTTTTTTACGAAATAGTTTGTATAGTTTGTACGGTTTTTAAGAAAGTTTGAAACACAGGTTATAAAGGAATATTAATTCATTATAAATACAACAATAGGTCGAAAATGTTGTTTTTAACAAAACTAAAAAGCCGCACTGTTTAAGTTTGACTTTTACCCAATGTTTCATTTATGTTTAAGGACGTTGTTCGTTTATTGTATAAATTTAAATACTAACCTTACTATTTTAAACAGATTATTTACTCTTGGTAATTTGTTTTAATATTTTACTTGCATTACCAATGAATCAATTATTTCATAAACATACCCAGAGTGGCTTAATTAATCCCCATTCCTTGTCCACAAAGTTCGCTCCTTCACTTTGTCTGTGAACACAACTTGTTGTTCAAAACCGCTAGTGGTTACACCTCTTCCAATGCTTCACTAATGACATTAGAGCTCGCCCGAACTTGCTTCATCAAAAGTTAATTCCGCCTCTAGCATCTAACAATATGCCATCCCACATTGTTATACAACTGTTGAAGACGAAGGTAAAACTTTCAGGAGATTTTGACACACATATAACCATTAAATACTTGAACAGCCCCGAAGGTTTCCGTTGTCAGTTCAACCTTACGCATGCGTTTGAATAGCCTACATAATGAATAATTGTGCTTGATTTTTTTTTTTTTTTTGAGGAGGAGGAAAAATTGCGTTTTCAAGTACTCTAAGGCTCATGTTCCCGAACTAGTGTCGTGTTCCGACGGGCTCAGTGTCCCATCCACTACCGATTAAAAACCCCCTCATCTACTAGGACACTAGCCTGGAACTGTTGAGCACATTACTTCGGGCTAGGTCTTTGTTGTTAGGCCTTTGCCTTTAGGTTTTCTCCTCTCTTAATCGCGGGGCTAGACCGAACAAAATCTACCTTCTTAGCCCTTATTAGACCCGAAGCAAAGTGTCTTACACAGTTTCATGTGTCCTTTCCCTTGAGCATGGGCTCCTACGATAATCTCTGAGGCAGTGATTTCTATGTTAGAACGTCTATATATTTATGAACTACGATCAAACTTTAATGCTTCCGTTTCTGATCAATTTTTTATGTTAAATATTTTTGCATGACGTAATCGAGTCTGTCAATTCGCCACAATTAATGTTGATTTTCAAAACTTAACTCAGAAGCACCTACAGGATGCTGGTGGCATTATTAGGTAAAGGATTTATTACCATATATTGGTTGAAGCATTTACGATACGGTTTTCATTTTAATTTACAAAATATCATTAGAAACTTTTAGCAAGCTGTTAAAGATTTTTCCTCGATTTACTAATGAAATCATTAGGAACCAATGTCCCACAAAGTTGTCCTGATATTCGCGTTATGTTAATTTCTTCAAGTCCCTAATAATGAGGTAATGCGGGATAATAGGTTTTGGCTTATGCGACGTCAATGACTCACGACGTGTAAGACCAAATTGTGAATGAACTCTTTCTTTTTCCACCACTACATGGAAATAATCACATTGCAACACCTGTAAACAGTAAGCAAAAGATTTTATTTCCGAGTCATTCATTTCAATACCACTCTATAGCGGGAATGTTCATTCCCGCACTCTGAATAAAACAGCTATTAAAGTTCAGCTGTTGTTATAAACCATACCACATCTGTTGGTCATTGCTGTCGTTTAGTAATTGCCGTTTTCTTAGTTTGAGGAGTTTGAGGTTATGTTTGATAGTTGTTAGTATGTTAAAACCAACAAGGATTAACTAGATATAAAGAGCTATTATGGTAAGGGAATTTGCTCAATGTTGTTGGCGCCATTTTACCAAGGATTACCTTGTTATAATTTATTTATTTATGTATTTCTCCACGGCATACATCATTAAAAACAATGAATACATATTAATATACAAATGAAATTTTACAACTAATTTATGAAATAACAACCACAAGTGACTAACAATCGTGACATAGAACATAATCATACATTGTATACAATCGTAAATATAACATTGCTAAATAAAAAGTAATACTGTCAAAAAGTATAGTATTCAAATTCAAATTAAAAAATATTCTATTCCACAAAAATAAAAATGAACATAACAGTGTTATTCTTACAGGATATACTACACATCTGTGTGTAGGAATGAGTCTTTCTTTTATCAGTCCACACTGTTTTCCAGGATAACCAAAGCGATTCAGCATGTACAAACTAAATTATTTTACAAAAATAATAAAAATAAGAACTGAAAATTACATAATACTAATGAAATCAACAGAACACACGCAAATACATACTACTTTAGTAAATACGGATCGTAAGAAACTAACCATTGATAAATTAATTGCCTGCTTCTGGAATTTCAAATATATTGCGACTGCATCAGGACCTCCGCGTCATCCGGTCCCATAGGCGGAGTAGCCACTCGCACACCCTCCTTTTGTAAACGGGAACACTGTCACCCCCATCATCAGCTATATCTGGTGGACAATTGCGACGACTAATTGTGCGAAATAAAATGAGCTTGACAAAAATATAGAATGGATTAATCTAGGAATTTAATAATGAACTTTTAGTCTGTTGAGAGTTACGCGTGAATGATCTATTTCAGAAAAAAATTGATCTGTTAATTTTAATGTAGATTTAAAGAGTTTTCAAAAAGATCTGTCTAACTGTAAGAACTTGAAATTCATTAAATAAGAGGTTCATGGGATATCTTATATTTTTATTTAAAATAGTTTTTATAATGCCCTTTTGAGTCACGTTCCATGGTTGGAGCACCGAAGAGGAGGCCACCCCCACCCCAGAATTCCGTGCTGCAAAACTCACTGAAGATAAGCGTAATATGCAGTCTTGCAGTGATCCACGGACAGAACCTGCCTGAGCTGCGAGATGGCATAAATCATCTTTAAGGCATATTTGCTTTAAGTATTTAACTTGTGGAGCCCAACACAATTATGCAAATGTACAATATTGAGTTTTAAACAGACAATGTTTAAGGTAGTAGGTTAAGTGAGGTATGAACATATAGTCTACATCTAAATATGTGTATAGGCAGTGAATGAAAATTCAGTAATGTATGACAACCAAAGCATGTATTAATAAAATCTTGAATTAATATAATTCGATACAGTTCAAGCGATTCTATTCTAATGGTAATATGCTGACTTGAAAATATTTAGTTTCTCTCTTGAACTGTGCTGCACTCACTCCAAACATGTCGACACTGCTGCACATTAAGTTCCCAGTTTGTATCAACTGTTGGATGAAGCTCTGCTGCTGATAAGTGGTTGGGTGGTGTTGTTTTCTGTGTTGGTTCTAACAGAAAAATAAAACATAACCTAAATGATATTTTGTATAGAATAAACTATTAAATCTGTTGTAATTACGATAGGGGCCGTCCATAAATTACGTCATCGCTTTTTGGCCATTTTTGGACCCCCCCTCCCTAAAATCATCATACCATCATACTTTGACCCCCCCCCCCTCTTCTCGAAAAAATGACGTCATTTTTAACAAAACCTTCGTTTTAAGTAAACATAATGCTTTTTAAACACTTCATAATCAACTAAAAAAATTTACCAATCAAATCTGAATTTACCTTCAGAAATAAAGCCAAAATGAATTCCTCAATGGAAAAATAAACTATAAGACAACGCCTTAAAATAGTCTAATGTATTTTATAGACAATGATTAAAGAATAGTTGAGTTGTGTTAGAATTTTTCAATGTGTTACTCTTAAAATTTGATATAAAACATCATATTTAAAATGACGTCATATCAAAGCCGACCCCCCCCCCCTTGCACATCACCTTACCGTCATTTTCAATCTGGACCCTCCCCCCCTATTTTCAGATGACGTAATTTATGGACGACCCCTATGTAGAAAATATATTGTGTGTATTGCGAGCACAAATAGTCATTGTTGCTTTAATGTGCACAGCGAGCACAGAACAGTGGTGAAGCTATGCGGACAGTGGCTAGGCCCCCAAAAGGAGTGGGGGGAACGGTGATTCACTCTAGTCCCGAGCGCTACCGTCAGATTTTAGTTCAGTTGTTTGTAGTGTTCAGTTGTTTACTTAAACCAACTCAAAATAAAAATAAAAGTCAGCTGTTTGTCTCATTTAGCGTGAGTTGCCCTCAAAAGTAAGGGGGAACCACCTTTGATGTTAGTAGGATACGAGTGATCCCTCTATTTCTGTTCTGTGCTTTCTGAATGTGCACTTGGCGTTGCATTCCATATCAAATGTGCATCTCTAGTTTTGTTAAGGAAATAGGCAAACGTTTATTTCTATCAAAACATTGAGTTATATTCCTCTCCTACACCGGCAAAGTGCCTCATACAAGATCAGTTTGTATGCTAATGTGACCACTACATCGGCCTTTGACTTAGTACCGGACATATATGTTGATGTGTTGGACATGTAACTACTGATGTGTTGTAGAAAACAAAGTAACTTTATTTATATTGTCTTCATAATCTAATTGTTATAGAAAACTGGCCAGAAGTGTTAGTGATAAAAACCATATTTAAGATATAAAATTCTTACAATGATGATGCCCCCCTTTTTTGATTAACAAAATTCACTAGTGGCTATCTTTACTATGATATATAGGTATTTTAACTCAACCAATTTTATTATTGCAACAAAGAAACATAATCGATCATATTGCAGTATGGTTAAACTTAATTTAAATACTGCTAAATTGCTGAAACAGTTTGAGTTTTTCGTATAAAGGGCTGCAATCAACAGCCAGAATTATTCTTTCCCAAATTAATTTCTTCTTGCAAAATGACACCAGCGCCTCGCCGTTTATATTGCCAAGAATTAATTGGTTTGGATTAAGTATACAGTGTTTGTTATAAAACAGATTACAGTAAACTGCTTAAATTACTTTAACAAAATCCCATTTTTTCTTTCTTTTCTTTTCAAAGGTTGTTCCCCGTATAACTTTTAACCCCAAAAATTTGTAGGCTGACCATTAGTGTTTTATATGTAAAAGTTTTGTTTAGATATTTTTTTTCTATTTTATTATGAAGCAGTTTGTATATTTAAATAAAGAATATATATTTAAAAAATTAACTTCCACTTTAATACACAGAATCTTTAAGTTTTATTAATATTGTCATTGATGAAACAAGCCAAATAAAATACAGAAAATTTAAAAATGTGGCTTGTGCCGCACGTAATATGCGTTTCAACCATTGTTATAATGCAAACAAAATATCAAAGTTATTTTGCCTTATTAATATTTATGTAAATAAGATCTAATAATTTTAGGTCTAGACAATTTTATAATTTTCTTAATATTAATACAATCCCTCAATGAAACAGTGAAAACTGTTTTCTATCTTAGACAAGTCATTAATAAGTTGATAAAAGCATTTGTATCTTTCATTAACTGCCAGGTAGTAAAGTTGAAGTATAACTTCAGTATGCCAAAATACTTCCACTCGAAATTATTTTACGATATTTTACAGCTTTTTCTTCCACTAAAATATTTTAATTGTTATGTTTTAAATTCAAATCATATAAATACGGAGATTTTTAAGGTTTTGTATAAATAACATGAATTGGGTTGTTTATTAAAATAATTGAATTCATATAAAAGACGCTAAAGTCTTTTGCACAATTCACTTTAAGGGTTATGCTAGACGAATATTTTTCCTAATCATTGGTTGCTCAGGTTTTGCAGATTATATATTGCTTGCATCATTAAAATTTGTTTATTCTGCAAGTAACTAACATTTACTTAAAATAATGAATTTTATTCTAATTTTTTAACCTGATCACATTTTGAAGTATTCCATCATATATGATGATTAATAGAAAACCATTAGACCATATTTCAGTTACAACAATGAGGAAATTTCTGCTGAAACTATTAAAGGAGAACTTTGGAGAGTAGATCTAACTGATATTTAAGTCATTCAATTTGTTTTTTTTTCAACCTTATAAAGCAACTTTTACCTTACGGTTTTGACAAGTTATTTCTATTCCAAGGCTCCAAGGATTATAAAATCCTTTTTTCTAAATAAAAAAATTGATTCTGTGTTATTGAAATTAGTATTATTATACGTTTATACATATAGTTTATCACAATAAAAATTACAATACACCGTTCTCCTAGGAGTAAAACAAAGATACAAAAATAAAACATGGTATTTGTTTCATTTTAAAAGCTCAATGTTATTTTTAATAGGAGAAAAGATAACTAGTAACAATTTTCACTTTTGAATGTAGAAAAATAAAAAATTAATTCAGTATCAAACGCAAACATTATGGTTGCTCGAATGTAAGATTACTTCTGAAATTTAGGACCAACATGTAAGTGGGAGTGTTTTCGCTTTTTGCTCCTTTAGAGCAATATGCTATGTATTATTTATTCTTTAAATTCGACAAAAAATATAATATTTTGCCAAAAACATGTTATTTTTAATTTCTCATTTGTTTTAGAAATCAATTTTTACATTTAATGGAAGTATTACATGTAAGAAGTTTAAATTGGAGTTACCATTAAAACTTAACATGTTTGAACTTTTTTGAAATTTCCTTTTTTACTGTTATATAGTTTATTTCAATCACTTTATAAAGTTCTCATTAAAATACGTTTAAAAAGACTATTTAAAATAAGTGTTTAGTAATAAGTTTTAAGAAGTGCTCAATCAGTTTTATTACGGTATAACTAAAACATAATTAATTTTAATGAAAATGTTTTCTATCGATGGAAAGCAAATGAAGAAAAACAATAACCCTGATGGTTGAGCTCAATATATATGATAATGGACATTTAGTTCCATAATGCTCGATGACTTTCAAATCTCTCGTTTTTATTGACAAAAATATTGTGCTTTGTATATTTTGTTATGTTTAAATAAGACTTCCATCTAATTATTTAACACATTTAGATCTCGGACCACACATTTTGTTTGCAATCTACAATTTACAACGTACAAGGCATAGCCCTTTCTAACGAGTTATAAACATAAACGTTCAAAAATATTAATGAGATATTTTTCCCAAATCATATTATCGATATGATATATTAATGATAATTTATGATAATGATAATTATCATGATAATGATTATTAATAAAAATATTAATGATATTTTTCCCCAAATCAATCAGTTTTACAAATTATCACAAAAATCTGAGCAAATAAAGCCTTCTTCTAGTAAAAGGCATCAAGAATTTCAATTTTGGTTCTCTGAATACATTTCTTTCACTCACTGTGCTTTTTTAATAATTTGAATATACTGGGAAGCTTTTAGCGTTTATGAAATTCTTCCAAGAGACGTTTTATGTAGATCTATTTATAATTCAAATTCTAAATATATATAAAATTATTTTTTCCATTATTAAAACACAGTAAAATATTAATGATACCGTTAATCATGTTAATTTGGTAATTTTTAAGAAACCGTTGTTTTAATTTTTGAAGTACCAATAGTCGTTTAGTATTGTTTCCTTTACGTGTTGGTCAAGACAAAGCTCATATTTTAATTAAAAGTACGTTTTTAGCATTTTTTCTTAAAGAAAAAAAATTATTTACAAACAAGCAAATTTACTTTTAACCAATAAGAGTTGCCTGTGAGATTTATTTCTTTTGCACAACTGAGCCATTTCTAAAGGTTCATAATAATATTTGAAATTGGAATTAATCATTCTATATTTATCCTTTTTCAAAACTCTATGAAAAACTCTATCTTTATTGTGTTTTTGTTCTTATTTCTTTTTCTCCAACCCGGACCATTTATTAAATAATCGCAGTGGAATTATTTTTGTAGGGTTAGTTTTCTTGTTTGTGTTAATTGTCTAGTTATTGTAAAGCATGCGTTTTACAATTTGAATTAACTCTATTCAGTGCCCCCATGTCCATCTGCCCCCCCCCCCTTGCCTCATGCCACCGATGCATCTAGTGCCCATTGTGCCTTCCCATCCTCGCGTCCCCAGGCACTCTATGTTTCCGTACCCCCATGCCCGACGTTGCTCCCCGTGGCGACCGTTACCCCCATACCATCTACCCCTTTTGCCACCGACGCTCCTAGTGCTCTTTGTGCAGCCGCAACACCGCCGCCACGTGCCACAGTACATCCCCATGCCTCCCCAGAGTGCCCCGCACACCCCTACCCTCCATGCTTTGGTTCCCTCATGCTCGCCATTCCTCCCTGTGCTATGTCGCCCATTCCCCCACCGTGCCCCTTATTAGCCCCTTGTCTCCAGTGCCACCGACAACTCTCGTGCCTCTCGTGCACCTCGTGCCCTTCGTGCCCCCATATCCCTGAACCCCCTGTACTCCCCATGGCCCTGTGCTGCCATCCCCGCCGTCTCTTCCCGTACCTCCGTACCGTCCTGTGCCCCCGCCGTTTCCCCTATTTCCCCCATGTCTCCCCCCTGCCCCCATGCCCCCTTACCATCCGTGCCACCGACGTCCCTCATACTTTGATTGAAGTCTATTTCGTCTGTTCGTCAATGAGGCAGAACGATTGATACATTGTTATAGTCCTGGACACTCTTATTGGCAGGTGCCGCGATCAGCTTTTACATTGAAAATAGGAGTTTTTAAATGGAACAGCTGATCGAGGCAGCCGCCAAAAAGCCTTTCCAGGACTATAGTTTTAGCACACTATCATTTACATGAAAAGCTTCCCGTCTCTATGGATTAAAGGGCGTTTATTGTTTCCCTACGACCTACGTAAGAGAGAAAGCAGAGAATGGATAAAACCGAAACAAAATATACGGAGGTTATCCAAAGTTAGTAGTTTCCATATAATGATTCAGTGTAAAATAAACAAACACTCAACAAAACGATTCAACTCCTCAACTCTATCTACTAAATATCCAATATATAAATCAGTAACGTAATAACTAAACGACATTCACTGAGTAAAGACAGTTAACCATTATACCAACCTTGCCACGTCCAGACCAAGTTTATTTTGTATTTTTATGGTGATTATACAAATCATTCTACTCCTGTTTCCTTAATGACACAGATGGGGTCATGAAGATGAAATCTCCTGAGAATCCATAATCGGTTCATGACTATTAGTGTTCTCCTTTTTTATAGTGCATTGCCAATTTAAAAAAGTTATAACTATGTGGTTATCTTAACTCAAAATATCTGCTCAATAACCAGCTGAGTTTATGATAAAACACTGGAACATCTGCTTAATCACACGTGTAGGTCTAAAAATCTTCTTCCCATTAGATTAACATTGGAACTTCAAGGTCCATTGGGGCGAAGCCCGGATAACTTTTGGGAATTCTGATATTTTCCCTTGCGTCCTTGGACCTCAAGCTTTAAAATGAGCCATCATACGTTACCCTACCTTTTTTCTAACTCGAGATATTTCGTGGGGACCGATTCGCTTACGGAATTATATATATAGATTTGTAAGAATTGTAATGTACATATGTTTAGTTTTGTAAAATCATAACCTTTCCTCATTTAAAATTATTCTATATAAAAAGCCTCGGATAAGGCACTAAGAACTCTCACAGTGTGAAGTAAATACAACTGAGATGTAAATAATTCAGTTCCATCTCAATATTCCGAGAAATCCACTTTCCTTACACGTTGACGAGTTAAGTCACTATAACGTTGATAAATAAACCTGTCTCTAAAAATACTTTGGGATTTTATAAAACAAAGTCATATCTCTGAATTCGTGAGACCTTTTTATAGACTAATTGATTTGAATCTATCACGTGCATTGTTCGACAAATGCATTTTTCAAACAAATTTGTAATGCTATGACCAAATTTTAAAAGCTTTTAAGTAATTACTTTGGTTTTAATAAATTAAAATTATACTGTATAACGTCTGTGTGTGCTGTGCACACAAATTGTTTTGTTTGCGTTTATATCCAAATCCAACTCCTCTATGGCATGCGGGTTAGTGATATTACTTCGTATTAAAATAAATAAATACGTCTTCTAGCAACAAAGAATATTTATAATTTGGCTGAACTGCAGTTCCATAAAACACCATAGTCAAAATACTAAAATAAATAAGGTATAATACCTGATTGTTTGTTATCAAGTATAGCTATAAAAGAATCAGGCACTGCTGAAAACCGTGTATTTATTTTGTATTACCATTATGTTAAATCTTATGTATAACACTTCCTAATCTACAGTAAAAGCAGTAAAAAACACACAAATGACATTCCTTGAAAGAACAATTCACGGTTGAGATAAAGGCTAACATACGGGGTGGCCGGTTTTCGCTTGTTTAGTTTTATGCGGGTGGAGATAAGGGTATCTTTGTACTTTCTTCTACTGCATTGCTTTGTAAAGGAATATATTTTTATAAAATGTTGAAGAAACTGTTTTAGAGCTGATCTTATTGTTACGGGCTTTCTTCTATTATTAAAATCTCTTCTTTTAGATAAGTAGTTAATTTATGGGTTAAAAATAGAACAAATTAACTCGCTTGAGGTACACAAGTTAAAAACATATTACAAAATTTAAAATAGGAGTTATTAAATTTATAAATTCGTTGTATTATTAAAATTCATATTATCCTTCTCATGTACAGAAACAATATAACCCAACACCACTGTTCTAGTAAATTGACCACGGCATGTTTCTTTTATGATGTATTCAATACATAACTAAAAGCGTGTTACTCAAAGCCACAACAATTTATGAATGTGAAGTTTGTATCGAGTACCATCGATAACTTTAAGAAATGGAGTTTGGAATATGATTAATAATAAAATAATACATTAATACGTTTTAGAATAATGATATGTTTGATCAATTAAAATATACCAATTAATAATTACAAATTAATATATTTTAAGCTTATACAGCGTGTTAGCAAAAATCGTTTCAGGGGTTTGGGAGATGATTACTTGTAGAAAAAAAAAAACAAAGAAAATAATTAACGTAGACATATGCCTAAAATGGTTTGTTAAGACGGAGATAAATAAAGGGTCAGTCCTAGTGGACGTTGCTGAAACAACCTGAACACATTTTGCATTGTTTACAAGCATACTGAGGGCGAGAAACAATATCCAGTATTTGGTAAAACACTGCGGCTAAAAAAAAAAAAAAAAAAAAAAAAAAAAAAAAAAAAAAAACGCTGCTGGACTTCAGCACGTGTGTGACCCAAGACTCAGGTAGATGACGGTGAAGGAAATTCTGGGTGTATGTTGTACTTCAGGGCCTGCACCCCTAAAACTGGGAAGTTCACTACCCAATCCCAGCTCAAAGTACCGAGTTGGGTAACGGGCGTGGCTCCCTTTATTAACTGAAGTAGGGCAGTTTCGGCTGTTCCGAGCCCTGGCAGAGGTGGTCTTGTGTCAATCGCGCGCTTACTGGGTGTCTCACTCCAGCTCCCCCCAAAAGGGAGGTAATGAGTCAGGATGTCGGGGATCTGGGGCTTCCGTGCCTTCGGGTGCGGTTGCAGTGTAGCCGGCGCCTTTGGCATGCGGGTTTCCAGTGACCTAGTTATTCCGCTTGGGAACCACCCATGACCCAAGTAAAACCTAAAATGGGTACCTCGGGATCCGGTTCAAGCCCCTGGCTTCGGCCAGTCCGGATATTGGGTTGGAATCGAGGGGGTAGAGGTTGTCGGTATGCTCGGCACATAGCTTCGGCTGTGGGGGGCCCTCCAGCCTCATCTGGGGGCGTTGCTCACAAACGAAAGCTGAGAAGTAGCATGGGTAGTGCTGCCACTGTCACTCACAGCGGATGGTCGATTTGGGTTCACTGCCGGTTGAGTACCACAGGCCTAGTGGATTCCGGGTTTTGTGGGGGTCTAATCCGCCTTAATGTGATTTGGGGCAATTGTTCCATAACTCCCTCTGTCGTGGGACAAGTCTGGTATGGCTAACGCTAGGTACGGACTGCCCGTGAGGGTTGGGGGAGCCACCACAAGGTTTACCTTTTGAATGGAGTCGAAAACAAAAAAATGGGAAAAAAAATGGAAAATGAAGGAAATTGGCTGCAGAAAGTTGGCATTTTAATTAATGCAAGCTATTCATTGGATACGTTCATTAGCCTGCGTGCCCAGAAATAACAGCGGCTGCCAACAGAAACTGTCAGTCTCGGGGATCTCGTGGGTCAAAAGTCCAACGTGCAAGGTTCACCTTCTAAAATTTTTTGCCTTTATTTTACGTCCGATAAAAGTTGGAGGGATTATTTAAAAGATAAATATTTGGACTATTTGACTTAGGTTTTATTATTATTATTATTATTATTATTATTATTGATTAATTTCAAGATATAATGGATCAAAGTTTATCCAACTTTGATGCCGAAATTGTAAGGATTTTACAACCAGTAATAGAGTTATTGCAATTTTTCTGTGAAAATGCAATGCAAAATCAATGTTTTTATGCAGATAAAGCACAATAAATTCGTTATTTGCTTTCAAACCTTTACAAACTTAGTATCATTGGTTATATAATTTAATTTTCCAACTTTTGTATCCTTGTCAAGTTTTTTATAAAATTTGCCGGTTTTGAGAAATTTGAGTTAAAAAGGGCCGCCATTTTAAAAATAAACATAAGAAAAACTAATTTTCCTGAAAATGAGCATTGCTGTGATAAAGGTTTGTGCCTAATATGAACTTAATGCAATGATCTGCTACAAAAATAAAAATTATTTAGTGTAATAACTAAATGGTAGCTAGCAGCTTAACGAAGCGTTTTTGGATATTATGTTTACATGTACTTTTTCTTTGTTTTTGTAAAATTAATTATCTTTAAAAATCCTGAAACATTTGTACACCTTGTACATGGATGGGAATTCATTGTTGGAAATACTTTTAAATCAGAGTGTTTAAATTTACTTAGAGGTTTAACAAACACCGACCAAGAGAAGCCAACAATGTATTTTCTGAAAGAACAGTTTACAGTTGAGATAAACGCCAAGATGTGGCCTCGAAGGTTTCCGCTTGTTTAATTTACGCGTGTCGAGATACCGCCATCTCCGTGTCGTCGTCATTGTAGAAAATTATTTTATTTTACAAATAAGAATAATTAAACTATAACTACATAAATATTTTTTTCCAAATATACTACTGGATTTGCTAATATTCTTGATTATTGCATTTTGTACAGTGTTTACCATAGTACTTCGTACTTCTTCCTTATTGAGTAGATAATTCGAGAGACTCTTAACTCACCTTAAATATTGTAATTTATGTTGGTCTGGTGTTGTAACGATATTCATAAATAACTTAAAGAGTGCATTAATGATCATATCAGCTAAACAGAGGCCGTAGCTCAATGCTGGTAGAGTTCTGGATTGTCACACAGCGTTTCCGGGCTTAACTCCAGGTTCGGGACAAAAAAATCTTTCGGTCGATCCCGTGGTCCAGAAGTCACGTTAAGCCGTTGGTCCACATGCATAGAAAACAAAAAAGTGCAGGCCTTTAAGGCTGGGAGAACTGACGGTAAATTGCTGATATCCCTCCACTTAGAGCATTACGATATGCTAACCAAAGTAACACCGACTCAACTTTGATTTATAATTTTTCTCTCATAAAAAATTAATTAAAAGAGAGTCGAAAAAGCCATTTGATTCCAATTTCTAATGCTAATTAGAATATTGTCTAATATTTTCGATTAAACAAATTGCATGCTTTTCATTGGACTACTTCCATTTTAATACAAGGTGATTAGTTCACTATTATATTATTACAGCAAAATTTTAATGTAATTAATGTGTTGTGAGAGGTCATATCACACTGTGTCTTTGAAACTCGATAATGGACTGAATATATTTTTAGTATTTTGGAAATTGGGATCATTTATCCTCTTTTTTCGTGTTTAAACTTTTTCGTGTTTCGTGTTCAATTTACAAAACTATTTACAACCTCTTATATGATGTATAGATAGATACAAGTTTTAAATCATCTACTCATTTCGGACAATACTTCACATACAACTCCTACCTATTTTTCTGACCTACTATATCTATTTTCAGAGCAATTACTGGGCACGTCCAGTTGGAAATTCAATTTGTATTTGTAGCGGTCGCCAGCGCTGACTCGACGGTCAGACATAATTGACTCCATTTCATGATACTTTAGATTTAACCCAACCAAACTATCAAAATAGTAGCAAGATAATTCCAGTGAGAAGAGATGAGGAAGGCTGTAATTTGTATAGGCAAAATTACAAATATAAGAAGTATTGAATATAAGCTATGTTGTTTTCATTTCTAGTCATCCATGGCTTTTGATTTACCCGTTATGGTCATAAATTAAAATTATCATAAATAATATGTTATAATAATGATAAACAAATTTAAACAAATCAAATATTTAAGTTCAAGATAAATTCAATACCGGGACAAGTCTTAGTAGAAACTGTATGCAAAATACTCAAGAAAATACGAAAGAAAAAATGAAGATTAATCTCGAAGTTTCTTAAACTCTGGTCCCTTTGGCTGATGAGCAATTTCAGTGTCTGTGGGTCTTTTGAAAAATATTCATTAAGAAAAGCGTAATTGGTATTCATAGAAGGAAATTAAAGTACATCCGATATTAAAAAATGTACAGATAAATCATAACTAATGACTAAGATAGCAGCATGTAATTAATTAATTTGCATATAAAAGTTATTGATTAAAAACGTAAAAAAATATTACTAACACTTTATTTTATTTTTTATTTTTTTTTATTTTGAGTGTATCTACGCCAGTGGCATTTTTTAACGTTTTTTGACGGGGAACGGTCCAAACCCCAGTCTTGTTACTATCTAACATCGATCAGTTGTTAGAAAGCATCATTAATTAATAGCCCAATGACAAATGGGAACTGGGTCTGGAATCGAACCTTTAAAAAGCTACTAACTTTTCTCAGGATCGAACCGGCTACCTTTGGACTCAAAGGCAAGCACTATAACCACTCAGCTACCCAGACAGTACTTTGTTATTGATTGATAACATTTTACTTTTTGGCAGAGTTATACAAATTTTCAACAAAAATAAATACTACTTAAGTCATTATTTGCATGTTTATATCATTTTATGGCGCTACAACGTGTTTGTTGAATAATAATCCTGAACTCCTCAGAATGATTTTCTTACCAAAGGTTAATTCTTAATGAATAATGTAAGGGCGTTTCAAAAACAGAAGTTTTTCATAGAAATCAAATTAAATATCGTTTAAACTACTGAATTCTTATGTCTTAATTGCGGGTTGTTGTTTGTCGCAGCCGCTAGGCGGTTTTGCGAAATGCAATTCAATTAAGGACTACAACTGTGCTCTCTTGCAAATTAATTTCTTCCCGGAACGTGATGGAAAACACTCTTGAAAAAATGGTAAACACCAGGATATTGTTTGTAATTTTGTAAAATGAATTTTTGTACAGGATTTTTTTCGGAAATGGTAAAATTGTCCTTGGGTCTAAAATTCATGAATATCCTACCGTAAAATTCACTCGCCAGACCGTAGGGTGATGTACTTTGGTATAATATTTCTAAAAAACATTTTAAAGATGTAACAAAAATTGGTTTATTTTATCTACAGTTTAAAATTTTTCATAATATTCTGTGTTGTTTTCCCTCACACGTGGATGTGGATGATACCACCCCTTTAAAAACACTAAAAATATGCCACCGTACTCCCCTGTTTTGGAAACTATTTTAAATATTTTTATTTTGTAAGTATATTTTCTTTTGAATTAATGTTGGACCAAATACTCTATTCTATACCTACTGGCCCTCATACCTGATAAACCAGTGAATTAAATTGTATTATTGAAAAAATCTTAAGTGTAAGGAAAATTTATGTACTTTTCAAAGTCACTAAGAAACTTTTTTGAAAAAACGGAGTACAAAACTGTGGAATAAAGTACCATGTTTTACCCAGTAGCATATGCCACTGCTACTATCCGAAAGGTGAACACTTTTAAGTGTATTTAAGGACAAAGGGTGAATCATTATACTTATTTATTTATTTATTTATTCCTCTACGATATTCATACTGTGAAAAACCTTGACTAAAATTTTACCCAACTCTAAGCTATATCTTAACACCTCCATATCTAAATTACTAAATCACTATTTTCGAGACAGGGACCCTCACATGGTGGGGTTTATAACCTGAATATGAATGATAGATGAGTGTAGGATGATTTTGGTGCGATCTTGTAGTCTTGTTACTGACCGACATTCTTCTTAGACAGGACAAAGGAGTCCAACAGCCCTTAATAGCCAATGGTATCTAGGGACTTACAGTTTAACGTGGGATTCAAACCACAATTTCAACCTCACAAATTGGTATAATTATGAGGATAGTCGTTATGGATGAACGACACATTCACCAGTGCGGACGTTAATCCCCACTATGGAAATCGCATCCACAAGCCATCGTTTATAACTATCCACAATTCGTGACCTCCAAGTAGCTGGACGTCGCCACCGTCCCAGTCCTTGCAAACTAAAAAAAGGAATGTTGACCTGACACAGCAGTTTTTATCTATCACATTAAATTTTTACCAGTAAACTTTTTTTACATTAAACTTCTGGAAGGAAGGGCATACGTCAGGACTATATCGACTTTTGAAATTTACCATGTACATATTTTCATACCTATTTTCTTTAATATCTAACAACAAAACAATTATTTATGTGAAAGCGTTATACTGTAAGTTTCACAGAAGGATTATTAACGTCCTCGGAATAACTTCATCAATGATGCCACCTTTGACATCCCTCAGTTCGACAGAACGCTGACTGCAATTTGAAATTTTACTTTGATTCATAAGGGGAAATAAAAGTGATAAAAATATCTTTTAACGTGAATGTAAATCTCAGTAAATACAGGGGTTATAGTATTTAAATAGTCCTACAATTTATTAACGTATCATGTTAAGAATTCATTACTGTATACAGGGTGTCAGAAAAAAACGTTTCAGGATTTTGGAATATGATTACATAAACAAAAACAAAGAAAAAAGTTTCTTATAAACATATGTCCTAAAACTCTCCGTTAAGCCGCTAATATTAGCTTTAATTTGATGTATATAAACGTATTGGTCGACGAAAGATTTATTTCTTACTACTCTCGGGCCATCCCATCATTTTTAGGCATGTTCCCCACTAGAGATTTTTAGGGGGCATTTCTGAGGGAGGTTAGGGGATGACATAAAACACATTTGGGAAAAATTGGCTGTCCAATTTTCTTTTCATTTTCCAGTCATATTTGACTTCATTTTACTGCACTAATGTGAGTAGTGGCAAAGTGGGGCTGCTGGCTCATGACGTCATCACGATGACGTCAGCAGTGATGACGTCATCAATGACGTCACGAATGACGTCACTAATGACGTCATATGACGTCACATGACGTCACACCTATGACGTCATGGTGACGTCATTACCGCTGACGACATCATGATGACGTCACTGACGTTAATTAGGTCAAGGTCACGCAAGAATACAAAAAAAATTTTTTTTGCACTTTTGCGATTCCTCAAATTTTGTTGAGAAATTGAAATTTCTCGAGGAATCACAAAAGTGCAAAAAAATATTTTTTTTATTCCCTAGCGATCAGACTCTTGACCTAATATATCCGTCAGGGGTCATTGACCCGTCCCAGCAACCCCACTTGAAAAAAAAAAAATAATTTTTATATTTTACTTACCCACCGAGACTGAGAGCCGAAGAATAATTTCTTCAAACACCCGACAGTGCGACAAACGACACGCGATCCGAACAGCACTGCGTCCGAAGACATACTGACTTGGACACAGACGGTATCCCAGGTACCCGGCCCAGTGGTGGGGATAAGGAGGTGGTGGGGGTAAAGTGGTCGGAAGGAAGAAAAATTAAAATTTTTGCAACAACTCATCCGAGTCTGTCCTTTATCGTAACTCGGATTGGAAATATTTCCTGAGAAATATTTATTTTTTATTCTTTCTCAGGTGATCTTGGAACTTGGTCGGGAATTGGAGTCACCAACGTAACCTTACTGGCAAAAGTTAGCTCGTCTAAAAGTTTCTGAAACATTTTATCATCCATAGTGATATTTGTGTCCCTTGAGTAAAATTTAGGATTATTTTTGAAGCAACGTTTCATTTTTGTTAAAATGGAAGTCTTGGACACCTTAACAGAATTATTTTGCTTGGCCAGCAAAAATTTTACTCTTAATAATTTTTCTCGCAAAGTTTCAGCCATACGTGTGTCTCACAGATAGGTTTGGATAAAACTGAAACACTCAGTCAAGTGTTGCTCCTTAGCTGGAAGTAGTAGGGGAACAGGGCTATAGTGGGGGAATGAGTAGTGGAGGGGGTAATGCGGACTGTTGTTGTGAAGTGTAGAAACAGTTTGCTGGGAACTGTCCAAGGAGTAACACGTACTATGCAGAAAAATTAACCGAGAGACTTGTGTATAATTTAACTCCAAGAAATATTTAATGTAAGACTAAAATAGGTAGAGCCAAATGATAAATAATTTTGTAGGAGACGGGCATGGATCAGTTTTGTAGTAAAGTTCAAAATCCACTTGTGTGGGATAAAATTAAATTGTGAGCGAAAAATATTTAGCCACACCTGCAAAATACAAGTGTAGGAAAATATTAGGAGACCTGTATAGCTAAATAAAAATTAATTTTGTATGAAACAGTCTTCCAGCATTTCAGTTTCTAAGTCTTAACAAGTGAGGAATAAAATATTAAATAAGGAGTGGAAAATAATTTGTTAAATAAACGTAAGTGTAGCAGTGTAACAAAAATTAATTTCGTGCAAAACAGGCTAGGTTCTGTTTTGATAAGTTTAATAAGAAGGAAAAATAAAAATTTATATTTTTATAATATATTTACAGAAAAGTCCCGCGGCGGCGAGGTGTGGCGTGTTTGTTGGCTTGCAATAAACTGACTTACTTTCTGTTGAGCTACAGTTGGCCAGCTGGCCAAGAAACCAGTCTGTTATATAAGCATTATATAACCGTCTCTGCCGGCTGTGCTGAATCCGGCAAGCTAAAATATTATTCTATACTAAACCTGACTTGGACTGAAAATATTCTAAGTCCCAAGACCCCTCCCCCCCGAGGGAGGAGGAGGTGGCATAGCCCGAGGCGTTGCCATACCTTGACACGTGTTGTATAATAAGATCCAGTTAGTAATGTATTCAGGTGTGGCTCTTGGAGATTGTCCAATGCCGCAAACAAGTACGTGTCGAGGTCTGGCTGTTTACGTAACCAGGTCCGGTTCCCCCACTCCTGACCGGCTCAGCTTCGGTTCTCTGAGGCTTTGCTTCCTCGCAGTTGGTTTCAAACACTTCAGCTGAGTGGTTGAAGCTCTGCCCTACAGGATTCGCAATGTAATGTTGGCGCCGCATTATATTGGGAATTCTTTTAGTCTAAGGCATGGCATGTGTAGTGTTAAGAAATATTTTATTTTGCGCTTGCTGCTTCTGCTAGGTATTGGTGTTGGATATATTTAGTCTAAGTCTCGTGTGTTGAAAAATATTTCTTTGTACTAATCTTCACAGGTTGTCCCCAAGTAGAAATTTTTCAAAATTCGTATTTTGGAGGTACTCCTCTGTAAATTGACAGTTAAAGTGTTAGGCTTTTGAGACTTAACAGTTTCTGTAAAATAAGAATTTTTCGAGGTTCAGAACCTCAAGAATTATTTGTTACCAACAATAGCATGGCGCCTAACGAGCCCGGGGGTAGGCCCCTGGGGATCCACCCTTAGGCCTCTTTCGGTCAGGGGCACTACTGGACCTCATCACTCTAGATGGGTGGTTGGCATCCTTTAGCACGAGGCGTCGGATCCTGACACTGACCGGTGTGCTAGGCAAAAGTCAGTACCTACGGGTTAAGACGGGATCCTCGGTCATGGTTAGCATGGCCTCTTCCAAATTATTGTAGCATGTTTCTCTTAAGGAAACTCAAAATTAAATAAATAATTTTTTATTAAATCACCTCCCTCTAAATGTTGAGATCCCCCCAACGCCTCTGACCGCCGGCGGTCTTAGGCATCGGGTGGATTTCTTTTTTAACTTTTGGATGACCTTGACCCATACTTGTGTGTGAATAAAATAATATTTTGTTCCACACGATATGTAGGTCAACCATGACTTAGGCGGATTTTTTGCCTGAGTTCTGAGGACTCCTCAGGACTTAGAGCGAGATGCGACTAAGTGTTGGCTGTCCACACTGTGGTGGAACAAAATATTATTTGATGTTGACACATGAGTAAGGGTAGCAGGTATAGAGGGGTAGAGTTAAAGTAGAGTTAAAGTCCTAGGGGTAGGTGACCCCCCCCCCCCCCGAGCCCCGGACGGCAAGTGAGCCCCCCCCCGAAATTTTTTTTTTGATTTTGACCTTTACCAAAAATTTTTTGCTCCGGACGAAAACTGCGCCCCCCCCGGAATTTTTTTTGTTGGGATTTTGACCTTGACCAAAATTTTTTTGCTCCGGACGAAAACTGCGCCCCCCCCCCGAATTTTTTTTTGGGATTTTGACCTTGACCAAACATTTTTTGCTCCGGACGAAAACTGCGCCCCCCCCCGAAATTTGTTTGTTGGGATTTTGACCTTGACCAAAAATTTTTTGCTCCGGACGAAAACTGCGCCCCCCCCCCCGAATTTTTTTGGGATTTTGACCTTGACCAAAAATTTTTTGCTCCGGACGAAAACTGCGCCCCCCGGGGAGGTGGAGCTGCCAAGCCAGTAGTGTGAAATTGTTACTTATACAACAAGTTTAAAATAGTAGTGGCATACTGTTCCCCCACCAGTCTACCACTGAGGTACCTCTGAAGCAAGTTTGACTCATCTCATTCTCTTTCGAGCCGCCAATGGGTTGACATGGATGTTCCACTGTTTTAGATGTAGCATAAGTATAAAGGTAATATTTTGCACAGTGGTGTCATGTATGTATTTTAGTAATGGTTAAATTAGAAAAAAATTTGTTTCAGTTTGTTTGTTTTTGACAAGTTTTAAACTGTGAAATTTTTTAAGGATGAAAAAAATATTTGTAATTATTTAAAATATAGGTAGCACCGTTTTAGTGCTACCTGAAATATAAATTTTAAAGATCTGGATTTTGAAATTTTTTATGCTGGTATTAATTCTGTATTGTGTTTGAGCTAAATTGAATATGCAAGTAACACTTTGGTATTTTTTTTTTTTTTTTTTTTTTGTGGAAACAGTCTTAATTGTGTAAATTTTTTTAGTGTTGCCATGTGTGTCAAAAAAGCATGTGATGAAACAAATATATTTAAAAGTATTAAATTTGTTTCAGTTTGTTGGTCTCTGACAAGTTTTAAACTGTGAAATTTTAAGGATGGAAAATATTTGTAATAATTTAAAATATAGGTAGCACCGTTTTAGTGCTACCTTAAATATACATAAATATCTTAGGGCACCTTGGGTGTGGTCACCCGGTGGGGATATAAGGCGGCTGGGTTGCACGCATTTCTCATTTTAGCTCCAGCTCTCGTGCCGACTGGTTCTAAAAATGTCTTGTCGTACACCTTATGATCCTTCATACTATAATCTGCTTGGTATTAATAGTTTTACAGACAATGAGCAGAAATTGTATAAAAAATTTTGTTGTTTACTTGATAGAACGCACAAACTACCGCCAAATACTTTCACCTACAAGCTACCCCTGATAGACAAGGATGATGTAAGCAAACTAAAAACAATCCAAGTGAAATTTCTGGAAGAAAAAATTCTTGTTTGTGTAAGAGAAGTGTTTCATAATGAATATTCAAAAAGATTGGCTTTTGACTTTATTAAGGAACATGCAGGACATGAAAAAGAACAGTATCCAGGATTATATTATTTATATATTTTTGAAAATGGAGCAAGTGTAACGGTAGAAATAAGTATCAAACTAATGTAATTCTCCCAACCAAGTGTTAAACTAGGACTTGAACTTTAACTTGATTGAGGTTTTGCAGAACAGAGCGGGAAAAATTATTCCTTAACCCTCTTGAAATAAAGATCAGAACACCCCTCACGTTGGAGCTATATTGGACAGAATGTAGTTGTGTAAAAGACTTGTATTTTGTAGTAGAAGATTATTTTTGGAGAGTAGTGATGACGAGGATAGCAGTGATGAAGTTTCACCTTTGTAAATAACTTTTTGTAAATAATTTCTTGTTTTGCATTTTACAAAAATCCAAAAAAAGTATAAAACTGTAAAAAAGAAGAAAAAAAATATGAGCGGGGGATAGAGCAGCAGATGCTCTATCCTCCGCTCAAAATAATAATTTCCGATGGCCTTGAAGTAGTTAGATTTGGTTACTTCTGGCACAGGTCAGCTGCCCCGGAAGCCACGTGCCGGGGCACATAGCTTCCGGTCGTATATTAAATGAGGGGGGAGGAGGTGGGGTGAGCGTTTGAAGTAGATTTACGCATAAATTAAAAGCTAGTTCAAAACTGAAATTCAACAATTCGGAACTGAACTAAATGTGCGCATAAATTAACCGGGTTCAACTAAAACTGCGCATAAATTAAAAGTTAGTTCAAAACCGAAATTCAACAGTCGAACAAAAGTAGAAGTTAGTTGAAAAAGGAGAGGGGATAATTGCTTCAAGGTCATCCGGAGGAAGTTTTAAAAAAGACTGAACACCGATCGCCATACAGGTCAGTCGAAACCGACGAGCGACCGAAGAATAGCTTCAAGATCATTCCTCGCCGTCGAAGATACATCCGAAACTTGGACGGGGCCCTGTGGATTCGGTGAAGGCGAAGTTCTTGGAGGATTCTCTCTCGGGTGGGTAGTAGACGATATTTCGTGAACTTGTACTTGTTCTTGGTTTGTATCCATCTTCGTGTAGTGTGTAATTTAGAGCGGAGTAGTTGTCGGTCAAAGAGCGTATAGAAGAATGAAACAGGAATTGTCGTGAGCGCACTTATATAAAGAATGGTGGGGATGAAATAGAAAAACCTGTTGAACACAGTCGATAGGTGTAACAAGTTCGAAGTTGTGGAAACGTAACATTGAACGCAAAATGTTGTGAATAACACTATCATCAACGTGAACCCGCGAAGTTCTAGCAGAGTATAACGGGTTAAAACTCAATTTCTTCCTTACTTTTGTTAAATTAGTTTTAGTCTTTGAAACCGAAGGTTTGGAAGTATTTCGTAATATATGTTGTGTCCGCAAAAGTTTCAATTTCAAACATTGCGTATCCATCATAAGAAGTATGTCAGATGTGTAGAAGTCAGAACAAGACAGATGAATGAGATATAACGTCGAGCACGCGAAGGTGATTCAAACAGGACGACATGTGCTAATGTAAATGAAATTTCAGGTTAGTAGCAATTAGACTTGTATAATGAAGTTGGCGAAACGTATATATAATGAGTAGGAAGGATGCGAACACGACAAATGCGAGTTAATTAATGGTCACGGCGCGATGAACAATCTCCTTTTATAATGGCTATCGCGTGAGAAGATCAGTTCCGTATGAGCGCCCAAGTGGAACCTCCCGTGTTCACTCAAGCGGAACCCCCCCCCCCGTGACTAATGAAGCGGAACCCCCCCCCCGTGACTAATGAAGCGGAACCCCCCCCCTCATAAAAAATGGAGATTAAAATCCCATCCCGGTGGTCACTCAAGCGGAACCCCGCCGGGTCGATGACCGGTCAATGGCCGGTCACGACCGGTTGCTAACCCCATCTTATTACCACACTTCACATCCCATGCCAGCCATGAACTACTATTGTTTGAATGAAACAGAATTAAACATGGCAGCCACCATGAAAAATTCTAACCTCAAACCTTGGTTTTACGTCACTGCGCATGCGCCGCTCCCACTCCTTCGTTTCATTTTTATGCTGCTATAACTTGTACTGGAGTGAGCCAACTTCACGCTACGGCGCCTATTCATGTTTTACTCACTTTAGCGCTACTGCGAATGCGCCTAGTCTGTATTACTCACTTTAGCGCTGCTGCGAATGCAACGAGTTCTCCGGATCGGAATCACTCCTCGCTATTGCGCATGCGCCGAGTCCTGTATTACTCAATTTAGCTCTACTGTGCACGGAAAGTTCTAACCTCAAACCTTGGATTTTACGTCGCTGCGCATGCGCCACCCCCACTCCTTCGTTTCATTTTTACACTGCTGCGAACTGGAGTGGATTGAAGACCGTACTGGAGTGAAACAATTCCCCCACCACTGCATTAATTACCCCCACCACTCGAAAACCCGAGGAGCGATACGAGCCCGATTTTTGCGTCAGTCGTCAACGAGTTTTCATAGCGAAAAGTCGTTGGCGACTCGGTAAGAGGTTCAAATATATAGTAGGCCTATATATATTTGAACTTCTTATACTACGTTGCGTTCTTTAATGCAATGTGGTATGTGTGTGTGTGTGTGTGTAAATATTAGTTGTAAGTTGCACTTAATTTAAGAATTAATTTGCGCATTGCGATGTTAGTTATAAGTTGTGTTTAGCATTAAGGTGTATTAATTTTAAGAATAATGATGGTATTTGGTTGTGTTGAATTATTTGATATTTAATAATGATGTGTTGTTAGTTTTAAGTGTTGGTATTAATAATTAATGTTGTTGTTTTGCCTTTCAGCTAGATGATAGGGGGTAGATTAAATGTAAATTCAGAAGTTCGGTTGAACTTCACTTAGAAGGGGTGGGACATCCGCAAATTGTAGGTAGCGGACTAGGTTTTTTGCATTTTGTTTAGGAATATGATGGGTGGGATTAGCTTGGGTGGGTGTTAGAGTTGCGTTTCTGCATTAGCTGTTCCAGTTTCCCTTGTAATTAGTGGTTACGCTTGAATGCGGGCCGGGACGTTACGCTTGAATGCGGACGGACCAAAAAAAATTGCGTCGATGTCCCTCGCAGAACGTAACTAGTGAGTTGGGAGTGGGAACCGTTAGGCAAACAGGGTGGTGGGAACAGTTACTACTGTTCCCATCACCTTGGTTCATTATAAGTCTTGAATGACCTTGACCCACTTTCGGAAGGGTCAATGACCCCCCCCTCCAAAAAAATGGAGTCGATTTACCCCCCCCCTTCCCCCTCCACCTCTCTTTCCTCTTCCATCTCCCCTTCCACCTCCCGGGTCCAATGACCGGTCACGGCTTGTCGCTAACCTTTCTCTCATTAGCATACCGTTATAAAAGACGCGACGACCACGGCTAGAGTTTCATTCTGATTCCAGACGTTACGCTGCGAACAGAACTACCACGATGTCATCCCTGCCGACTACAACTTCCACTACAGCCTGCTCTTCTATTACAAGTTCAACTTCTACTTCTACTACGGCTTCGACTCCAGTCAAGAAAACTCTTCGATTGAAAAATGCTCCCGACTGGTATAAGAAGCAACAAGACTCGAAACCTTCAACTTCTGGAGCTCTTCTTCCACTCACTATGACTACTATACTTGGCAACATATTTTCACCGCCTCTATCTTCAAACGACTCCACACCATCTCAACAACAATCACCGCCGCCATCAAACAACATGCCGCCACCACAAACAGTTCCTCGTTCTGATACCACTTCATTTGAAGCTTTTGTTCATGAACTAAGTACACCTATCACTCCACTGTTACCAATACCTCCTACTCCACCACTTATTATGCATAAAGACCACACCTATCCAAAAAATAAATCCTTTAAACCTGCTCCTTCAGAGCGCTTTCAATTATTAAAAGAAGAGCGTCGTAGGGCATTTAGCCGTCCCACTACTTGCCCTGAAGTGCTCACTAGGGGAATTAAGAAAGGATCAGCTTGTGGGAGGAAATGTGTTAAGAACGAACATTTCTGCCGTGTACATGTCGTGAAACATCTTTCCGAACCACAACTGACAGAAACCCCCACTGTTGAATACCAATCCGAAATTATTGCTGTGAAAGGAAATAGGATTAAGAGAAGTTGTCTATATTTTTTTGAAAGTGTTATTGACAACGAACACATTTTAGCAAATTGTAACGGCAAAAAATATAATATTAAAGTTATTGAATCCTTGCGTAAAGAAAAATCTGTTTATGAGTTAGACTCTAAAGACTATCTCTTCAGGCATAAAATGGATGGTATTACAAGGTGGGGGCGTACAAAGTAAATTCACATAGATTTTCCAAATTTTGCTAAAAATAATGGGGGAGAAACACAATGCGTTATAGCGTTGTGTTTCTCCCCCATTATTTTTTAACACTCTAAGTCTCGTGACCTACTTTTCAGAGGTCGTTGTACAGTTATATGACCGCTCTGACTTGCATAGCCAGTGTAGCTTCATATAGCGTGCAAAGAATGGTTCCTAATGAAATCTCATCAGCATTCAAAGACAGAGACTGTTGTTTTGCAAGTTAATTAGTCTTGAAATAATGAAGTAGGAAACGTATATATAATGAGTAGAAAAGATATGAACACGGCAAATGCGAGTTAATTAGTGGTCGCGGCGCGATGAACATATGTCTTCATTATCACACAACGACTATCTCGTGAGAAGATCAGTTCCGCATGAGCACCCAAGTGGAACCCCCCCCCCGTTTTCACTCAAGCGGAACCCCCCCATAAAAAATGGAGATTAAATCCCCCCCCCGAAAATTCAAATGGCTATAACTCGATAATAGTTTGATCGATTACGACAAGCAATACATCATTGAAAAGGTCTATGTAAGACGAACATTTTAGTAAAAGAAGAATTTGGTTATCTTATTTTAGTCAAAAGTTATGCAAATTATTTAAAATAAATATCCCCTCTCCTTCCTTTCCCCCACCTCCCGGGTCAATAATTGGTCACGACCATCTCTTACCCCTCTCATTAGCATATCGTTATAAAAGCGAAGCAAGCATTGTTCACTCCTTCATTCTGCTTTCACGCGCCACACTTGTTGTTTCGTCTCTGCCGTTATTATTTGCTTTAAAATGCTTCCTCACCATAGTGAAAACTTCAATCCTTCCGAAATAGCTGATGTTTTCCAACAGCCTGAAGAAGATGTGATAGATTATTATGATAGTAGCAGTGACAATGAAAATGATAGTAGCAGTGACAGTGAAGATGAAGGTGAAGATGTAATTGAACTTGATGAACAAATGAGACCAATCTACATCGATGAACAATTTCCTTTTGATAAAATAGAAAGATTTATTACGGAAGCACACAAATGGCTAAATTTAGGATTCAATGTTATAATTGGTTCAGCTATTGTGTATAATGACAGTAGGTTCTTCTGTGTAACACCAAATACTAGAGAACGTATGTTGACTTGGCAGGATGATGTTATGAAGTGTTATGAACTCGAAGTTAGCATTGGTGGCTACTTTGTCGCACAAGTGGTCTAATAACCACATTACCCTTCCCTCACCCCCACCCTATCCCCTCCCAATCCTTATTCCTTCCCCCTCCCTATTTTTAAAACTCATAAAAGGCGGACTATGAACCTTCAGGTTTTTAGTCTGTACTTGCACCGTCAAGATGAGTACTAGACTTGATGGTTTTATAGCCAATGATATTAATATATGGAGTTTGATAACAAACTTGCGCATTAAAATTGAAGAAACAATTATGGCAAACAATGGGATAGGAGTTATTGTTATTGTTTCATTACTAAGACATATTGATTTTTTGTATGATATAAAAGTAACAATCAACAATATTAATGAACTATTTCCCTGGACAATATTTATTCGCGATAAAGTTGAAAAGCAGAAAATTACAGTAGATGTGCTAGCAATGAAATATAACCTAGATAGAGAAGAATAACTACGAAACGCTCTCCCCCAACTTCCTTTATGTTGTGCAAAAGAGTGGGGAGTAAAAGAATATAAGACTAAGAAAGCAATACATAGTTCGTTATTCGAGGTAAAAGAAGTGGTGAACAAATATGTTGTCTAAAGATACTCCATTTGTTAAATATTTTGAAGTTAAAAATGTTTATATTAGTACAGACGGAATGGAAGAAGACAATATAGAGGAAAATTATAACGAAACTGATAATTATTCAACGATGGATGAAGAAGAAATGGAACAGTTTGAACAAGAAATCTTTGAAGAAATGATAAATGATAGTGACGAAGACATAGTTAAGGAAGCTATTGATACATTTATATTAGATTCATCGTTGGATTCACCCATATCACCTTTATTGTCTTCTGAATCCGAATCCGAATTGGACTAAGGTAGTTCCCCCACTTTATTATTCAAACAAGTCTTATAAATTGTGAGTTTTGTCATTAGTAAGTCAGCATTTGTTGGAGCTACATGTATGGTTAATAATGTCTCCTAGAGATACTTCTTTTATACAATTAATTGAAATTGTGAGACAACGAAATATTATGTTAGTTCAAGAAGAAGATGAAGTTGAAACAACCGACATAATACAAGATCCTGTAGAAGAAGCAATGGAAGTAACAGAAATTGATCAAGAACCTTCAATGATGGAAATGGTTGAAACACAAAATGAATCTAAAGATGTAGAAGAAACTGTTTCATATTCAGTTTTTTGGGAATTTGCGTCAAATATATTTGTTATAATTCAAATTGAAGCTATTAATTCTGAAGAAGTGGTGGGGGAAACTTCTCCCCACCACTAGCTTAAAGTTGGTGGGGGAATGTTCATAAATGTGTTGGTTATTTGCGTAGAAGCTTATTCGTCAGGAAACTGTCGACTAAAAATGTTCAATCCCAACGCAACTACAGAACCTTCTTCGAGTAACTGTCGAGTACAAACGTTTCGTGCTGTACCTTTTGAACCTTCGTACTATAAAATGATAGGTATTCATGAGATTGCAGTCAATGATCAGAAAATGTTCAAAATATTCTGTTCTCGACTTAATAGAACCTTACGTCTACCACCAAATACGTTCACTTACAGGCTACCTCTGATAGACAAAGATGATGTAAGCAAAATACCAATGATTCAAGTGAAATTTCTGGAAGATGGAATTCTTGTTAATTTAAGAGAAGTATATCATAATGACTATTCGAAAAGAATAGCTTTCAACTTTCTTAAGGAAAATATAGGACGTGAAATATACCAGTATCCAGAACCATTTTACAGATACCTTTTTGAAAATGGAGCAAGTGTAACGGTGGAAATAAGTATTAAATTAATGTAATTCTCCCCACCACTAGCCTAAAGTTGGAGGGGGAAGTGCATAAATGTGTTGGTTTTCTGCGTAGAAGCTTATTCTTCGAGATATCGTTGACCAAAATGTTTCGTCATATTCCTTGTGATCTAACTTCTTCGTTTAGGGAGAATCAAAGATTGAAAAGACTAGAAAAGGAAAAACAAGACCGACAAGATATGAACATGGAGTTCAATCGACTACAATTTCAAATACCTGGAATTGCAATGGGAGCACCAAAATTGAAAACCCTACACTGGGCTGGAAGTTACATCAAGTATTTAAAACTACAAATCAAAGCAAGAGATTTAAAATTGAAGAAAGTGGAAATGGAAAATCGAGAAATGAAGAAACTAATATCACACATGTCTGGTAATACTACAGTTCAAAAAGGTGAAGAAGAAGGAAAAGAAATATTAGGAATCTAAATTATCAACAATCTTCTTAGAGAATGGGGAATAGATCACTTTGTGGTAATAGAATAACATGCCACTTAGTGATCTATTCCCAGTTCTCGCTTGATATCCAATGACCTTGACCTATATAAAAGTGGTGGGGGGAAATCATATAAGAAAAAGGTTTTAGATGTAACTATCAGTATAAGTCTAACACGATGGATAGGTTGTTGGTTCTGTGTTTACAAGAAATTATCAATAATGGGTTTCTTTACCATTACATCATGAGATCAAATGAGTGTGAAATACCTAAAGCAATTCGTGAAATGCTCATTGAATTTAAGAGAGACAATTATGGATTTGCTATTTATCTTGCTTATACTTTTAAAGATGGTACAAAAATGTGTCATGATTGTGGAAAAGCGTCTGTTTTAGATTTTGAACAATTCCAAGATGATGGAGGTAGGTTAGTTCATCTTGTAAAAGGTCAAATAATGAAATTCGAAACATGTAATAATACTTGCGACATTTGTGCACAGTGTTTGTTTGAATTTATTAAGTATCGTGCATTCAAACCATAATACCCCTTCCACATATAAAGGAGAGGGGGAAAAGAGTGGGGGTTATAATTAGGTGGGGGAACGTGTATAAATGCAGGTTGTTTGAAGAGAGTTTTATTATTGTTGCGGCATTAGAATAAACATCATGGAATTCGAAGTGCGCCATTTCAAGATTAAATATGAAGAGTGGACCTCTGTTGCAAATTTCATATCATCGAAAGAGGAAGAAAACAAGTTGATGCAAGTGTATTGTTATATAGAAAATGAGGAAAGCCATCACAAGGTGATGAGCTATCTAAACAGACCGAATGTATCGTCGGGGAGTCCTGAATTTGTCAAATACTTAAAAGAGGAAGACGCGGATGTCATATTGGAAGTATGGTATAAAATTTGAAATGTGAAAAAACAAGTATAAATAACTATGGTTGGGGGAAGAATATATAAGTCGGTGGTGGGGGGAAATGTGATAAAAGAAGTAAAACTTTAGAAAAGGGTTCACTCTGTACGACAACAGTGAAAGATGACTGATCCTTCTGCAACACCAGTATTTTCAACTACAGATTGCCACCAAAACTTAGAACCGAAGATGTATTGCAATACTCCAACAACAAATTATTATCAAGCTCAACGGCCGCAAGTATCTCATTGTACTTCAACATCAGTGTTAAAAATGTCAAAGCCATATCCAGATTGTATGTACGAGCCAATAACACCATCTTCGGCAAGACTAAGGAAAAACCTAAAAATGAGAGAAAGGTGCAAGAAAGAGAAGATAGAATTTGCAAAATTGCAACTAATAGTGCCTTCCATTCAAGTCGGATGTAGCAGACTGAAAACTTTAGAAAAAACCAACGCATATTTGTTACAATTGTTGGAAACTATTGAAGATTTGAAGAAGAAAAATGGACATTCTACCAAGTAATGTTCAAACATTCATTCCCCCCCAGAAAAACCAAAAAAAAGATAAAAATAACAAAAACCCCAAAAAATTAGATGTAGAATAGAGAGCGAGGAATAGATCACTTTGTGTTAATGGACTAACATGCCACTTAGTGCTCTATTCCTCGTTCTCGCGTTAATACCGGATGACCTTGACCTATATTAGTAGGGTGGGGGAAATTGAAAGTGGTGGGGGAAAGTGTATAAAAGACGAGTGTACTATAGTCGAATTATTCTGAAAGCGAACTTGTCACGAGTAAGGACTTGAAGAAAAGTGTTATGGACTTGACTACAAATAAAGATAATAAAAAACTAAAGATTCGGGAAATGGCTAAAGCAAGAGAGTCAAGAATAAAGTTAAAGTTTTACAGACTACAGAGATTGATTCCCGGGGTTAGGTTAGGAGAAATACGAACAAGAACAGTGGACATGGCAGCTGATTACATTAATCAGTTACTTACGGAATTAATGATAAAAGAAGCTAAAATAGAAACGTTGGAACAAACGATAAAACGACACTTTGAAAATTCGAATTGTCAACCTATAAACTACGTAATAAAAGAAGAAGTAAAAGATTGAAATTGAACAAAAATGAACTTGAACTTTGGTTATTGATTGGACACTTCTTAGAGAATGGGGAATAGATCACTTTGTAGTAATGAATTAACATGCTGCTTAGTGATCTATTCCCAGTTCTCGCTTAATCTAAAATGACCTTGACATACTTATCAAAATATCATATAAGCCGAATCACAAAGAGTTATTCCTCATTTACTTGAAATGGCTCCTGTGGACAACACCGATTATCCAAGGAAACCTCTTATTGAAATATTGTATAAAATTCAACTAGACGATTTTAATATGGAAGAAGATGATAATAACAGTGAAACATCAGAAGTAGAAAGTGTAAATGATATGGATGTAGATCTAACAACATCAGAAGTAGGAAGTGTAAATGATGTGAAAAATGAAAATTTGGATATGGATGTAGTAATATCAGAATCTTCATCATCGTTTGAATATGAAGAAGTACATACTGAAACTCCAACTGGAATAGAGAACACAAATGAACAATCAGTTAGTAGAAGATTAATGTTTCGTCCAAGACGTTTGTTTTCCTCTGATAGTGAAGAAGAAGAAGAGGATGATAATGAAATAGTGGTGGGGGAACCGTTATAAAAGCGGGACCGTTAGAGCCCATTTCATTTCTCGGCGAAATTTCAAAGAGTAAACATCGTCAACATGTATCATTGCGATAAATGTTCGGAATCGTTTTACGATGAAATTCTACTAGATATACATAAAGAACTAATTCACAACAACACAGAAGAAGATCAAGAAGAACAAGAAGAACAAGAAGAACAAGAAGAACAAGAAGAAATAACAGCAACATCTTCAACTACTTTACCGAATCTACAAGTATTTGCTTTACCCGGTAAGGTAGTAATGCATCATAAGATTCAAAATGAAAACTTGAACTTAGAAGAATTTATTAGAGAAGCAAAACCAATCGTAAGTAAAACTTTAAAAGAAGAATTGAAAAGATTGAACTTTCTTAAATTTGGTTTACTACTAGAAGCTATGTTTATAAATGCACAAGAAGAATTATCACCAAGAGGATTCATAACAAAAAACCGAACCATCATGGAAAGTTCAAATATTGATTCAATAGTCGAGAATTGTATAGAAGAAATATTAACTAAACTTCAGGAACACGAAGGAAGAGGATCCGGATGGAGTCTTACAAGTATTGAAGTATTAGATATAAGAGTTCACAAACACGGATATGGACTAATGGGATCTAGTTACATTCCTTTGCCAAAAATAATTGAAAATACAAAATCTTGTATTAATGTTCAAAATGAAGATAATGAATGTTTTCGCTATGCTATGACGTCAAAGTTTGTATTAATAAATCCACAAAGACCCAACCAAGAATATGAAGATGCAAGACACAGGTACAATTTTCAAGGAATAACATATCCCGTTTCTACAAAAGATATATCAAAATTTGAAAAGAAAAATCCCGGCACGTCTATTAATGTTTTTGCTTTAGATAGTTCAAACAAAGTGTATCCTTTACGAATTGCAAAAGAAGAGCTACCAGATCATACGGATTTACTACTATTAACGCGAGGAGATGTGTCTCACTATGTGTACATAAAGAAATTCGACTCTCTTGTTAATAAGCAACTTTCAAAAAATCGAAACAAAAAGTTGATTTGCAAGAGATGTTTTAATTTTCAACGAGAAGGAAGACAAGGAAGAGAATGGTTACAAGAGCACAAAAGATTATGTAACAATAATTATGAAGCAAAGATTAATTTACCTTCGGAAAACAGAGCATTCGTTACATTTGAAAAGGTTCATCATCAATACCGTATCCCTTTAGTTGTGTATGCGGATTTTGAATCAACACTTGTTCCAGTTGAAGATGAAAATTGTGAAGCAAGAAAAAGTGTAAAGTATCAAATGCACAAACCAAACAGTTTTTGTTTGATGGTCAAATCAACATTATCAGAAGAACATTTAAACAGATATGGATTAACTTCAGAACCTCTAGTATATCGTGGTGAAAATGCGGAAAAAATATTTCTTGATCACCTATATTCAATAGCTGGAAATACACAAAGATTATATACAAATATTGTACCAATGAAACCGATGGACGAAGAAGAAGAAATTCAACATGAAAATGCGACTCACTGTTTCTTGTGCAAAAATGATTTTACTATTGAGAATTATAAAGTTAAAGATCACGATCATTTAACAGGTTATTACAGGGGTGCTGCTTGTAATAAATGCAACTTGAGCTATCGTTTACCACTATTTATCCCTGTGGTTCTGCATAATCTCAGTGGGTACGACGCTCATTTTATAATACCTGAATTAGGAAGAGACGACGGTAAAATCGATGTGTTAGCTAAAACTTCAGAGAAGTTTATAAGTTTTTCCAAAGAAGTTGGAAACGTCAAACTAAGATTCTTGGACTCCTACCGATTTTTGCCGTCGAGTTTGTCCAAACTTTCTGAAAATCTAAGGAAACAAGATTTAATCGAAACGAAGAAGATTGTAAACAGCGACAAACTGGATCTGGTACTTCGAAAAGGTGTTTTCCCATATGATTACATAGACAGTTTAGAAAGATTTAATGAAACATCACTACCTCCAAAAGAAGAATTTAAAAGTAAACTGTACGACATGGATATATCTCAAAATGATTATGATCATGCATGCAAAGTATGGAACGAATTAGGATTTAGAACATTGGGGGAATATTCAGATTTCTATGTTAAATTAGATGTGACTTTATTATGTGATGTGATGGAAGAATTTAGAAATACGTGTTTTGCGTCATATGGATTAGACCCTCTTCATTCGTACACTTCGCCTGGACTAGCGTGGCAAGCCATGTTAAAAGAAACAAATTGTAAAATACAACTTCTTACAGATATAGATATGGTGTTGATGTTAGAATCAGGAGTTCGAGGAGGATTGACGCAAAGTGTAACACGTCATGTCAAGGCGAACAACAAGTATTTGCCCGATTATGATGCATCAAAACCAACAACATTCCTGGGTTATTTTGATGCAAATAACTTATACGGATGGGCAATGTCGAATCCCCTTCCATATGATAATTTCAAATGGATAGACCCAGATTCAATTGGAAACATAATGGATATACCGAAATATGGAGAAACTGGTTACATATTTGACGTCGATTTTGAATATCCCGAACATCTTCACGACGAACATTATGATTTACCACTTCTTCCGAAGACTGAAATTTCTCCAACTGGAAGATGGCCGAAATTATTGATGACTTTAACCAACAAGTCTCGGTATGTTGGACACTACTGGATGATACAACAGGCCTTAGACTTGGGATTGAAAATTACAAAAATTAATCGAGTACTACAATTCTCTCAATCTTGTTGGTTAAAACCGTACATTGACAACAACACAAGAAGAAGAGCCGCCGCTACATCAAGTTTTCAAAAAGATTTCTTCAAACTAATGAACAATGCAATATTTGGCAAGACTTTGGAAAACAAAAGGAAACATAAGGACATCAAATTGGTAACTGATCCAGTAAAACTACAGAAATTAGTGCAACAACCTAACTTTGGTTCATCTGTAATTATTAATGAAAATCTAGTTGTTATTTCCATGAACAAGAAGTCAGTTCTAATGGATCGTCCTTTGTATCTAGGAATGTCAATCTTGGATATTTCCAAAACACACATGTACGAGTTTCATTATAAGAAGATGGTTAACTATTATGGAAGAGAGAACATTGGTATTGCATATATGGATACGGATGCACTAATTTACTGGATTAAAACAAATGACATGTACGAAGATCTACGCACTTTTATGTATAAAGATGATTTCGACTTTTCCGATTATCCCAAGGACCATCCAAATTACGACTACGACAGAAACAAGAAAGTATTGGGAAAATTTAAAGATGAAACAAATGGTGTGCCGATGATGGAAATTGTAGCATTAATGTCCAAACTATATTCATTTCAACTGTACATAAGCGAAAGGAACGAATATCAAGTCACGAAGAAAGCCAAAGGAATAAAAACCTCTTTCCTGAAGAAGAACGTACAGTTTGAACATTATAAAAGATGTTTGTTTGAAAATGTTGAAACAACTGCAACATTTAACACCATAAGAAGCTTCAACCATCGTCTTTTCAGTGTGAAGCAAACCAAATCGGCATTGAGCTATAAGGATGACAAGAGATACATCCTTGAAGACAACATAAGAACTCTGCCATTTGGACATTACTCTCTAAACCCTATCGACCAGTAAACCTATTCTTCGTCCTCTACCTTCTTCCTTTTTTCCTTTCCGTAAAGAAGAGGGGACATGGCAAGCCCAATGCCATGTTCCCTCTTTTTTACACTAATATGAAATGGCCTTGACCTATATTCAAACTATATAAAAGAGAATGGAACTGTTGTACGGATCAGTATTTTTACAAGCGATGTGCAAGCAACACCTGAAGATGGAAAGTGTGAAGGACAAGATTGTAAATGAACTACATAAACCAGCAAGAAGACGATTTCCAAGAAGAAGTACAATTATTAAGGGAATGAATGATCTGTATCAAGCTGATCTCATTGAAATGATACCGCACAGTAAATTAAACAAAGGTTTCAAATATATTTTAACAATTATAGACTGTTTTACTAAAATATCTGACGCTTTACCATTGAAGGATAAGACTGGTAAAAGTGTTGCAAAAGCTATGGAAACAACGATACAAAGAAATAAATTCAAAATCAAACATCTACAGACCGATGATGGAAAAGAATATTTTAATAAAGACTTTGGAGCTTTAATGAAGAAATATCAAATAAATCATTATTCTACAAATTCTGAAGTTAAAGCTTCAATAATTGAAAGGTTCAATAGAACATTGAAAGGAGCGATGTACAAACAATTTTCAAAACGAGGATCATACGTGTGGTATGACATATTACCACAACTTATAAAAGAGTATAACAACAAATATCATTGTACCATCGGAATGAAACCTATCCAAGTAAACAGCGCAAATGCTAAGGTTGTATTACAACGCATCAGAAATAATACAACACCTAAATTAGAAAAGTTGCAACCAAAAAAGTTTAAAGTCAACGATAAAGTTCGTATAAGCAAATACAAAGGTGTATTTAGTAAAAGATATCTACCAAATTGGACTAATGAAGTATTTACAGTTTATAAAGTGCAACCAACTATACCTGAAACTTACTTATTAAAGGATAACAAGGGTGAATTACTTCAAGGTGGATTCTACGGACATGAATTGTTGAAATCAACAGTCGGTGATGTATATCTTGTTGAAAAGGTATTACAAAGGAAAAAGGATATGGTTAAAGTCCGGTGGTTAGGATTCGATAAAAGTGAAGACTCTTGGATTCCTTCAAAAGACTTGGTATAGTAATTTAATAGCTCATTGTGTGTTTAACCTTGACACAAGATGGAGATTGTAGAACAAAAAGATCGATTTAATATCAATAATATTGATGAATTGACGGTTGACAATGATAAGTTAAATCATGGTAAACATGGTGAATTACTACCAAATACGATAAGATGTTTAATAACTGGTCCTTCAAATTGTGGAAAAACAAATGTTGTTTTTAACCTTATAACTAATCCTAAAGGATTGCGCTTTAACAATATATACATTTTTTCAAAATCATTGCAACAACCAAAATATCAATTATTGGATAAAGTACTTGCAAGTGTACCTGAAGTGAATTTCTACAAGTTTAATGCCAGTGAAACAATTATGCAACCAAATAAAGCTAAACCATTTTCTATTTTTATTTTTGGCGATGTGTCTTGTGAAAATCACGACACTATAAGGAATTACTTCGCTATGGGAAGACATCATAATATCGATAGCATTTATATTGGTCAAACATACAGTAAGATTCCAAAACAACTCATAAGAGACAATGCAAATATGTTGATCATCTTCAAGCAAGATGAAACAAATTTAAAACATATATATAATGATCATGTAAATGCGGATATGGCATTTGAGAAATTTAAAGATATGTGTGGCAAAGCATGGAATGAAAAATATGGCTTTCTCGTTATTATGAAGGAAGAAGATATTAAAAATGGTAGATATCGTATAGGGTTGGATAAATTTGTATTTATGCGTTGAACTACCGATGCTACATCTAGTTACTCGTTGAACTTCACAGTGTAAACATGGTGAATCAAGAAAAACTATTGAAAGAAATAAAATCACTCAGTGATTCTATTAGGATGTAGAATCGTGCATTGAGGATGGGTTTAAGTGAAAGAGAAGAATTTCTAGAGACTACATTTAAACCTATTACGGAACCTTTAAAACAGATATCAGAAACTATTGGTAAACCTCGTTATGAAGGAGATGTTTTACTACCAGTTTCTAAACAAGAAGTACAAGCATTAAAAAAAGAAGAAGATGATGATTCATATACAAGTGCTAGTGAGCAAGAAGAAACAAAAGAAGAAGAAGAACCAATTGTTGAAAAGGAAGAAGAACAGCCAATACCTGAAGCTGAACAATCTATTCCAAATTTAACTCAATTGAGTAGCGATATATTACAACATGGACCTCTTGGAAGAAAATATATAATGAAAATGCTACATGACATGAAATCAAACCCGAATTTAAGTAGATCACACGTATACGGAGCAAGAATTGATGGGAATGAATTAAAGATCGGCGATTCAAAGCTTGAAATAACACAAGACGATTACATCATTATTGGTGAGCATAAATATAAAGGAACAAAAGGACTTTATGAATTAATTTTTAAAAACATACCATTAAGATATTCATCCAAAGATTTAAGTGTTTTTAAGGAGATTCTACAAAATACTAACGCTCATAAAAGAAACTACTTAAAGGATGCAATGATTAATCGTTCACGTGCAACAAAATATAACATTGTTATAAAAAAGTTGTTTCCTCCACGAAAATTGCCAACATTACGTACTGCACCAGCGGTGAGACAACCATTGAAAAGAAAATCTTTATCACTTATGGATTTATCACTTCTTGAACAACATGGTAAAAAGAGTAAAGGAGATACTTCAACATCTGGCAAAGGATTGATGAAAAATCTATACAATACGAATGTGATTTACTACAACGACATCAATAAATTGGTTGATAGAATGAGACTATTGCATGAAGCCATGGAAGCCGGTCATACAGGTTTAAATAATGAATGGGTAGCTCTGATTGACGAACTCAGGAATCGCGGCATAATCGTATAATTGTCCGCGGATATATAAGAGTTGCAGGCGTATAATGTGTCAGTTCTAACATGAGCGTCGACAAGTTCGGACGATACTCCGCGTTAGGAGTGCAAGTTGGAGAAAACAGAAAAAGAAGTGGATTACCGCAAACACCCGAAGGTGACTATAACATAAATAATAAACGTTTAAAGTTTGTTAAGGATCCAGAAGAAGATGGAGATGCAACAAATTTAAAAACAGTAAAGGAGTAAACATCTACAAGTTTAAAACTCGACAACAACCAATTGTATGATGCAAAATCTCACAGGGTTATTAACGTTGCAAAACCAGTCAACAATGGAGATGTTGTTAATAAAGGCTATTTTCTATCTGCGATGGAATACGCTTTACTGTTGGAAAAGACTAAAAGTGGAAAAAGGTACAATGCTTTAAATTATAAAATAACTAATGTGGCAGATCCAACCGAGGATACAGATACAATCAATAAGCGTTATTTGCACTCTGTAATACCAGAAAAGAAAACAGATGGATTTTCCTTCTATAAATATATTATAAACGATATTGGATATCCTAAAGAATAAAGTGATGGTGTTAATATAAAATACATTAAAGATAATTGTATTTTATATAATGGTGCTGTTATTGATTGTCATGGAAAAGTGTTGTCCAATCTGAAAGATGGTTCAACTCCATCGGATGCTGCTACCGTGAGACAAATGAATGAAAGCTTGAAGAAAGGAACATCCGCTTTTGTTAAACAAAATCAGGCGGTGTCAAAGAAAGGTGATGAGTTTATGCAAGGAAGTGAAAAGTTTACCTTACTACAACTACAAAATGACAAGTGGGATGGAAAAAATAAAAGATTGTCAAATATAAGTTTAGGCACGGAAGAACATGATGCTGTTATTTTAACACAAGTACCACAACTATCAGCTACTGGTGTTAATTTTATATGTAAAGGTAAACGATTAACCCAAGTTAAATCTGGTAAAGATGATCAGGATTGTGTTGTTGTAAAACAAACTATAGTTTTAGATAAAATAAATAACGTATATGATGGAAAAAATAGAAGAATATCTAATATATCAGCAGGAATAGCTCCGAATGATATTGCTACTATTAATCAAGTTATAGCAACCTCTAAAAACGATCCATCTGTGTATACATGTAATGGTAAACGTATCACAAATCTTGATAATCCTACACATTACAAAGATGCTACTAATGTAGAGTATGTAATGAATCTTGTAGGTAATGTAGTTATTGATATCCATAATCATTTGATTAGTACATCGATGAAACACAATAAAATTGAAGATTCTCAGAGAAACCAATGGATTAAAGATGAAATTATTGATAGATACTAGTAACATTTATAAATATTTAAGTATAGAATACACAAAAAAAAGGATTCATTATCATAAAGTATTTCATAGAGTGAAGACGTTGGTTACATAAAACAGCATAATGAAGACCTCATCGTTCAGTCGTCGTCAGGACATTGGCAAGAGAGGACGTGGTATAACATCAGCTGCATTATCCCTGCTCAAACGGATTCCTGTTGGTGCTGTTGTAAATCGAGCGATAGACGCTTTACCATACGAATTACATCTGCCCGGAGGTTATCAATATTGTGGACCTGGAACTAAGTTGTCAAAACGTTTAGCAAGAGGAGATCCTGGAATTAATAAATTAGATCAAGATTGCAAAGAACACGATATAGCATATTCAAAGTATAAAGATTCAACAAATAGATCAATAGCGGATAAAATTCTAGCGGAAAAAGCTTGGCAAAGAGTAAAACCAAGTGACGCAAGTATTGCAGAAAAAGCAGCGGCTTGGGCAGTAACTACAGCCATGAAGACGAAAGCTAAATTTGGTGCTGGAAGACGTCGTCGCAGAGGAAGACCTGCAAAGAGAAGAGCTCCCAAAAGAGGTGGAAACATTAAGAAGAGACGTCGTAGAACTCGTAAAGCAACAGTAAAGAAAGCTTCTATTTGGTCAATGGTAAAAAACGGAGCAGGTTTATACCTAAGACCGTACCGTGTGTACTAAATAAGAAGAATCAATTGATAATTCCAAATAAAGCCTTAACAAATCATCAGTTAAATGATTATGTAAAATGTTTGAAAATACCATTTTTTCGAGGAGTTTTTATGAAAGATGCATTACCAACTAAAATATGGGAAAATGAAACTGGAATAGTAAATTTGGATTCCACCTATGGTCCAGGCACTCATTGGGTATGCTATAAAAAGCTCGGACAAACCGTTTACTACTTTGACAGTTTTGGCAATCTACCACCGCCGAAAGAACTGCAACATTATTTTCGAAACTCCAAAAATATTTTTAACAATTACAAAAGAGAACAACCTAACAATACTGAAATATGTGGGCATTTATGTTTGGAGTTTCTAGCGAAGAGTGTCAGTCAGCTTTAAGATGTCATCGTATACAGTGTCACTGAGTGGAAATTCATCCACATTGAAAAGTACGCTGTTCCCAGCATTGCGTCTATCCAAGGAAAGATTATGGGAAGCGGCATTACTTGATTTAACTACCTACAACTTAATCCCCAATGTTACGGAAGGAAAGAACAATTTACTACATTATTATGAAACTAAGGATGCTTCAGGAAAATACTCAGAATTGAAAGTAATTAAATTTCCTACTGGAGCTTATGAAATCGATGATATAAACCAATTACTACAAAAACAACTCGGAGAAGAAAATATCACCGTTAAAGGAAACAATAATACTTTAAAAGCAGAAATAACTTCAAAATATTATATCGATGTCAGCTTGGAAAACTCCATTGGCAGTTTACTTGGATTTACAGATACAAAAAAGAAAATATTAACTCCTGGAACTACTCATTCACGTGATACAACTGTTACAATATTGAAAGTCAATAGTATCGATGTAACGTGTAATATTATACACGGATCGTATATAGAAGGAGTGAATCAGCATATTTTACATACATTTTATCCAACAGTGGCTCCTGGTTTTAAAATTGTTGAGAAGCCACAAAACTTGATATACCTACCGTTAAACACCAGTTTCATTTCAGACATCGTACTGAACATATTGGATCAAGACGGTGTTAGTGTTGACTTTAGAGGAGAAACGATAACTATACGGATACACATCAGAGCGGCAACATAAAGGTCAACATGGGATTATCATTTAAACCGCAACGGAAGAGTCGGGAGCTCAGTAGCTCCTCGACATTGGAAGAGTTAACATCGGACAACATTCGTTTTCTACAGAAGATTGGATTGAAACTTAACAACGATGGATATCCTGGATATATCTCAAGGACCGACATTCGACGAAACACTATGGGAGAAGGAATATCACACGCACAACCCTTACACTTCATCAAAATTAAACAATAACGATGAAATAAGGATTCCCATTCAACAACAAGATATTTACACATTACCGTGTGAAAGTTATTTGTACATTGAAGGACGGGTATTAAAATTGGATGGAAAAACTGCTTCAACAGTTCCTTTTATAAATAACCCGATGGCATATCTTTTTGATGAATTAAGATATGAGATATCAGGGGTGACAGTTGATTCGACAAAAAAGGTTGGTATAACAACGACATTGAAAGGATTAACATCATTAACACCGCATGAGAAGAATTCAATAGTCACCGCCGGATGGGTTGCCCCTGATAAAGACACTATAACACCGGATTCCAACGGTCACTTTGATTTTCATGTACCCTTACGATTGCTTTTGGGATTCGCTGAAGATTACAAACGAATAATAATAAATGTCAAACAAGAATTGGTATTACTCAGATCTTCAACTAACAAGGACTTGATACTTGCAGACCCTACAACTACGGAAGATAAACTGGAATGGCAACTACAATTGGATAAAGTTGTTTGGAGAGTACCTCATGTAAGGTTGGCCGATGAACATAGAATCGTATTATTGAGAAAGTTAAAGTCTGACCGTGATATTGTGATGCCATTCCGAAGTTGGGAATTCCATGAATATCCTACACTACCTCAGACAGAACGACAAACATGGACCGTCAAGACATCAACTTATTTGGAACGGGCAAGGTACATAATACTCGGTTTTCAAACTAAGCGAAAAGATGTTATCACTGCAAATGCCGGTCAATTTGATCACTGTAAAATAAAGAATTGTAAAGTTTTCTTAAACTCTCAATTTTTTCCGTATGACAATTTGAATGTCATGTTCAGCAAAAAACGTTTTTCCATTTTATACGATATGTATGCAAGATTTCAATCGTCATATTATGGAAAGACTAATACACCACTATTATCGCCTGACCAGTGTTCCATATGGTTTAATTGTGTTTATTGTTGACTAAAAATCACATGTTTAGATTAGTTGTTTATAAATAGTTGAAATGTAAACATGGTTACTGAAATTATGTGAATAATAAAAGTGCTTTTAAAATAAATAAAAACCCTTTTATACTTTTAAACATGGCGCAGTCTTTAAGAATTTTATCATTACATTATATTTTTTAATATTATATTTGTAAGTGGTTTTGAAAAGAAACAATGGAATTTAACAAACCTGATGTTTTGAGCCTAGAAGGAAACCTAGAATAGAATTTTAAAACTTTTAAAGAAGAAGTTGAAATATATTTTACCGCGACAGAGACAGGAAAGAAATCAAATGCAATTCAAGCAGCAAGACTTAAAAATCTACTCGGAAAGGATGCTTTGAAAGTATACAAAGACTTTAGACTTGACAATAAAGAAGAAACTGTGGAGACAATACTTGAAGTGTTAGAGAAGTTTTGTACTCCTAGGAAGAATGAAATTATGGATATATTTAAGTTTTTCAAAAGAACACAGCAACCAAATGAACCATTTAATAAATATTACTCAGACTTGAAAAATTTAGTAAAACCGTGTAACTTTGGACAACAGGAAGACAAGCTTTTGAGAGCTCAGGTAACTTTGGGTCTAGCATCAAAGAATGTTCAAGAGAGATTATTAAGGGAAGATGTATCGCTAGAAAAAACATTAGAAGTCTGTAAAATGATGGAACTGACTGAGAAAAACATGAAAGAATTAGAAGTCTGTAAAACAATGGAGCTGACTGAAGAAAATATGAAAGAATTAAATTTGAAGCCAGAAGTTCACCAAGTCACAAGGAACCAAGCTAGGTCAAGTAAGTTGGACCGTTTCGAAAATACTCAATTGGAACAACCGCAAGGTAAGAAATCCTTTAAATGTTTTAGATGTGGAAAGAATCATGCCAAGCTACAGTGCCCAGCCTGGGGTAAAATATGCCTTAAATGTAAAAAAGCAAACCATTTTTCTAATATGTGTAAGTCTAACGATACTTGTAATGAGCTTACAAATAACATCAATCATTCAGTTTTAGGCTCTGTTGCTTATGAAACAGATAATGTTTTTGAGGTTGATTCTATTGAAGATAAAGGAAAAGCTTGGTACAAAACTGTACATATTGAGGGATATAAATTAAGCATGAAATTAGATACAGGATCTGAGGTTGATATAATTCCTTATTCGTTTTTGAAACAAAATGGTTTAACACAGAGAATCAAGAAAGGACATACTAAACTCACATCTTTTGGGGGGTTTCAGATAATTCCTGTATGGTATATTGAAGCTCACTTAGAAACAGAAAATAAAATGGACGTTGTTACTTTAATTGTAGTTAAAGGAGATTGTACTCCAATATTGGGTTTGAAATCTTGCCTGAATTTAAATCTCATCAAAAAAGTAGAATCGGTCATTGGTAATGATCAAAATGTAGACATGTCAGATGTAAATTCTGAAGAAAAGTTTAAGTTGTTTAATAAATATAAGGATGTTTTTGAAGGCGTGGGCTGCTTTCCTGATTTATGTAAAATCAAATTAAAGGAAGATGCTATCCCTCAGGTGAGTGCAGCACGAAGAATCCCTTATAAAATTAAGGATAAATTTCAAGGTGCTTTAAATTCCTTAGTTGAAAATAAAATAATACAACTGGTGGAAGAGCCTGTTGAATGGGTTAATAATATTGTTGTACTTGAAAAGCCAAATGGATCGTTAAGAATTTGTATTGATCCCACTCAATTGAACAAGTATATCATAAGAGAAATGTATTCAATTCCTGTCCTTGAGGACCTTGCTCCTAATCTTACCAATAAAAGATACTATACAATTTTGGACTTGAAGGATGGTTTTTATCACATCAAACTGGACGAAGAATCAAGTAAACTATGCTCATTCAGTACAGTATTTGGAACATACCGATTTTTACGTGCTCCATTTGGCTTATCATGTGTACCAGAAATTTTTCAAAGGTTGGTGCACAAGTATTTCAAAGACATACCAGGTCTCTCAATATATTTTGATGATTTGTGTATAGCTACCGACACGAAGGAAGAAAATGATGCTATTTTAGAACAAGTAATGGAAAGGGCTCGACAGTATAATATTAAATTTAATTTTAATAAAATGCAATATTGTGTAAACAAGGTAAAGTACATTGGTGCTGTATTTAGTAGACAAGGAATGCAACCAGATCCATCAAAAGTAACAGCAATCAAAAACTTTAAAACTCCAAGTAGTAAAATAGAACTACAAAGGTTTCTTGGGATGGTAAATTACTTAAGAAATTTTGTTCCCAATGTGGCTTCTCTTACATCATCTCTCAGGGAATTACTGAGGAAAAATGTTCCTTGGCAGTAGTGTGATTACCATTCGGAAGCCCTTGAAAAAATTAAACTGTCACTTTGTAGTGATCAGGTTTTAGGACACTTTGACCCTTCTCTTCCTATTGAAATCCAATGTGATGCATCGCAAGATTCAGTGGGATGTTGTTGCATGCAAAATGGAAGACCGATCAGTTATTTTTCCAGAAGTCTCACACCAGCAGAAATAGAATATGCTCAAATTGAAAAAGAATTATTAGCTATTTGCTTTTCTTGCAAGAAATTTCACAACTATATTTATGGGCAAGAAAATGTAACAGTTTATACAGATCATCTGCCTCTCTTGTCAGTTCTTAATAAGCCTTTGTGCAAAATTGTTAATAACAGAATCAGAAGACTCAGACTCAAGTTGGTGATCTACAGCTTCAAGTTGAAATATCTACCAGGTAAATACATGCATGTAGCATATTTTTTATCAAGAAATGGTATAAAAGATGAAGTTTTATGGAATGAACCATTAGATGGCATAGTCCATTGCATTGACTCTGCAGAAGTAAAATTCAGTGACGAAAGGTTTAAAGAATTTCAAGAGGAGACAAAAAACGATGAAGTATTAAGTAAAGTTATGCAGTTTTGTAAAACCCAGTGGCCAAAGTCAGTTAAGGAAGGTGTTTTGAATCATTATTTTAAAATGAAAAATGATATTACATTGGAAGGTGGGCTTTTGTACTACAATGCCAGACTTATAATACCGGACAAGCTGAGGAAATTCATGCTTTCACGCCTACATGAAACTCACATGGGAGCCACCAAAACTTTACAAACTGCAAATTTACATTTTTATTGGCCAGGAATGTCATCTGACGTTAAAAATATTGTGTCAGATTGTGCAATATGTATGAAACATCAACGTTCTAAAATGAATGATAAATTGAGACCTCACGATATCCCTCAACTGCCTTTTTACAAGATTGGGGCTGATATTGCTGAATATGCAGGAAATTCTTATCTTGTTACAGTGGATTTTTACTCACGGTGGATAGATGTCTTCAAATTGAAAAACAAAAGTAGTACGTCTATAATCGAAAAGTTCAAAGAGCTATTCTGTCGAAATGGAATCCCAAAATATCTTATAGCCGATAATCAACCATTCAATAGTTATGACATGAAAACATTTTCTCAACAGTGGAATTTTGACATCATTACATCTAGTCCTCACTATCCAAAGAGCAATGGATTATCGGAGAAAGCAGTTGGTATTGTAAAGAATATGCTTAAAAAATGTACTGAAATCAATCAGGATTTTGAACTCTGCCTTTTGAATTACAGAAACTTACCGGTGGCAAATCTGGGTTACACTCCATCTCAACTTCTAAACAGTAGACACTTACGATCTAAATTACCTATACCCGAAAATCATCTTCAGCCTAAAACGGTCCCTCAAGCTGTATACAACGAGATGATGAAAAATAAGGAATATCAACAAGAGTGGTACAACAAAACAGCTCGAAAGACAGAAGATGAATTCCAGGAAGGAGAAGAGGTGTATGTCCAGGATGTAAAAACAAAATTTTGGAGTCCTGCCCTTATAGTAAAAAAGTTAAGTGAACCTAGGTCTTATTTGGATAAAACATTAAGCAATAACAGTATTTTAAGGAGAAACTCGCATTACATCAAGAAAAACATCCTGAATGTAGAATAAATGAAAGACAGTCCAAAATAGATGAAGATCATAGTAGTGCAAAAAGGGCACACCTGGGACATGACGTCATCACGATGACGTCAGCAGTGATGACGTCACCAATGACGTCACGAATGACGCAACTAATGACGTCATATGACGTCACATGACGTCACACCTATGACGTCATGGTGACGTCATTACCGCTGACGTCATCATGATGACGTCACTGACGTTAATTAGGTCAAGGTCACGCAAGAATACAAAAAAAAATTTTTTTTGCACTTTTGCGATTCCTCAAATTTTGATGAGAAATTGAAATTTCTCGAGGAATCACAAAAGTGCAAAAAAATATTTTTTTTATTCCCTAGCGATCAGACTCTTGACCTAATATATCCGTCAGGGGTCATTGACCCGTCCCAGCAACCCCACTTGAAAAAAAAAATAATTTTTTTATATTACTTACCCACCGAGAGACTGAGAGCCGAAGAATAATTTCTTCAAACACCCGACAGTGCGACAAACGACACGCGATCCGAACAGCACCGCGTCCGAAGACGTACTGACTTGTACACAGACGGTATCCCCAGGTACCCGGCCCAGTGGTGGGGATAAGGAGGTGGTGGGGGTAAAGTGGTCAGAAGGAAGAAAAAATTAAAATTTTTGCAACAACTCATCCGAGCCCGTCCTTTACCGTAACTCGGATTGGAAATATTTCCTGAGAAATATTAGAAAAAAAATAATAATAAAAAAAAATATTAGAAAAAATTAGAATTAAAGAATTTTCTTGGTATGTCAAGTTTTCAATATTAAAAGACTTAGCTTGGGACATTGTTTTAGGTTGTTGTTTTATGAAGGAAACGGGACTAATAATTGATCTAAGCAATGATACATGCTACTTTAAATTTTGTCCTAAGGTAAAAATAAACATTACTCAGTACAAGAGGAATCGACATGATTTGTTATGTTTAAATTCTCCGAATTCAGTTGTAGACGTAGGTTGTAGTGATATGAAAGATGACGTATTAGAGTTAGTGAATAAATACCCAAATGTATTTACAACAAAGATAGGAAAAGCGCTAAATTTTGAATTTGATATTAAATTAAAAGATAACCAAGTTGTACATGAAAGGCCGTATCCAGTTTCACCTGCAAAAATGCCTGAAATGAAAACTATATTAAATGATCTATTAGATCAGGGGATTATCAGACCTTCGATTAGTCAATATTCTTCTCCAAGTTTCTTAGTCAAGAAATCTGATAATAGCAGTCGTTTAGTAATAAATTATGCTAAATTGAACCAAAAAATTGTAAGAGTAAACCATCCTTTGGGTAATATGGAGGATAATTACCATTATTTACAAAATGCAGAGTATTTTAGCGTAATTGATCTAAGCAATTCATTTTTACAGATACCACTAACCGAAAGTAGCAAACATTTAACAGCCTTTAGTACTGGTGTTTCATTATTCGAATTTAACCGAGTACCGTATGGTATGCATTGTGGATCTGGTTTATTGAGCGCTTATCTTGATAACATTTTTAGAGACATTAAGTTTGAATTTATGTTAAACTTTGTGGACGATATATTAGTGTATTCTAAGACAAAGGAGGACCATTTGAAACATTTATCTGAGGTAGTAGACCGTTTAAGTAAAAACAATTTAACAGTTAACCCTAAAAAGGTCAAATTATTTTACACCGAAATAGGATATTTAGGGAATATTATTTCAAAGAATAACATAAGAATAGATCCTAGTAGGACAGAAGCAATTCGAAATTTCCAAACGCCAAAAACAGCTAAAGAAGTAGGAACATTTATAGGAATGGTATCGTATTTCTCAAAATATATCAGAAACTATGCAACACTTGCTGCTCCTCTCAATGAACTAAGAAAGAAGAGAATTAAATTTAAGTGGACTGAAGAAAGTAATAATAGTTTTCTAAGTTTAAAGGAGGCAGTTATAAATCCTCCGGTTTTGATGATTCCAGATTTTAAGAAACCATTTTATCTGATGACTGATGCTAGTCAGTATGGAGCTGGATCGGCACTCTTACAGTGCAATGAAGATGGTGATAAATTGCCCATTGCATATTACAGTAAAAAATTTACCGAAAGAGAAAGAAATTTAACGATATATGAGAAAGAGGCACTTTCAGTAGTTTTGAGTATTAAGAAGTTTTATCCATTTTTAGAGCTTCAACCTTTTTACCTTATTACAGACAACCACGCGTTATCATGGGTTTTAAGTCATTTTAGGAAGTTAGGTAAATTAGGTCGGTGGGTGGAACAAATTATAAGTCTGCCATTCAAAGTAATGTACGTCAAAAGTCAATTTAACCCGGTAGCTGATTGTTTATCTAGGATGCACATGGAAAAACCTGATAACATAGAGGTAATTGAAGTAAGTAAAAATGATTGTGAGATAACTGAGTTAAGAACAAAAGATAGCAAAAAGTTAAGATGTGTTAATAACAAAGTTTTAAATCCAGTAGTAAATATGTTGCTAACAGATTTTCCTTTAGCTTACACTCAAATCTCAGAACACCAGAGATTAGATAATGAATGTTGTAAAATATTGCAAAGCATTAAAGATAAGACAAACAAAGAAAACTTTTATGTAAAAAATCATGTGCTTATGTATAAAAGAAATCCTAGGTCTAAAGGTAGAATATATGTTCCGGAAAGTTTGTTAGACTTATTATTTAACTATTACCATGTAAGTAACTATGGGGGTCATCCCGGACAAGCTAGAACTTTAAGCAAAATTACAGATTGTTTTTATAGGCCCAACATTGAGAAAGTAATTAGAGATAAAGTAAAAAACTGTGAAATATGTTTAAAATGTAAACCTGCTCAGAGGAAGTATGAAGGTGAATTAGTATCTGGTCAAGCTAGGCAAGCAATGGACACACTATACATTGATACTGCGGGACCTTTAGTGAGATCAACAAAGGGTAATCAGCATATTATTATTGTTTTAGACGATTTTACTAAATATATTTGGCTTATTCCCGTGAGAAATGTACAGGCGAAAAGTATTATTAAAAAGGTAGAGGAAGTTATATTTACTAATTTTAGTTCATGCAGAAAGATGGTGTCTGATAATGGATCATGTTTTAAGAGTATAGAGTTTAAAAAGTTCATGTTCAAATATGCAATTAATCATTATAAAATTGTACCATACAGACCCAGTAGTAATAAAGCTGAGAGATATTTGAGGGACGTAAAAACCCAAATCAGAGCTTATCACAATAACTGTCAGAATAGGTGGGATGATAATCTTAAGTTTATTCAAATAAGTTTAAACACTGCCCTTAATGAAACAATTAAACACACTAGTTTTCAATTGATGTTTAATCACAAACCTAATCATAGTTTGAGTAATATCTGGAAAATACAAGATTTGTTAAGTGAAAATCAAAGTAAATCTAATGTTAAAACCATTTTTGATAGAGCTATTCAAAATTGTAAAAGATCAGTAAGCAAGAATAAAAACAGAGAAAGGTATAGTGAAGACAGAATAAAACACCCTTTTACTGTTGGATCTACTGTTTATTTAGAGAACCAAAGGCTCAGTAACAAAATTAACTGTTACCAGAGGAAAATGGATTTTAGATATACAGGTCCGTTCACAGTATTGTATTTTCTTAGTCCTGTCTCAGTGCTTATTCAGGCTAATAATGACAAATCGGTAGTGAAGAAGGCACATATAAATCAGCTTAAAATAGGAAAATAAAAAGGAACTTAGTAAAATGTAATATAAGAGTTATATAAGTACTTTAGACAAGCTAATGTCGTTCAGTTTGTAAAAAATTGTGTTTAGCATTTATAAAAAGTTAACAATAAAAATATGTGTATAATCCATAGGTATTTGAGTAATCTTTGTGGTTTGTGATGACAAAACACTGAGTTAGGCCTAACCAATTTGCTAACACTAAAATACGTAACGCTACTTATTGATTTAACTTGACTTACTTAACCGACTTAACTTTATCTTTGACTAACACAACAGACCTTATTTTTACTATACAACAGAGACTTATGGTATGAATGTTGAGTGAATGTGAGCGAAAGGGTGCCTGAATGATTAGTTTTAAGCAATTTACCGTTACTTTACTTAAAACGACCTTGCTTTCGCAAATCACAAAAATTACCTCAAATAAAACATGTAAGACCTAAGGTTGATTAATTTATGAACTAAAATACAAGATTGGGAATATAATTTTTTAATCATATATAAAAAAGTATTATGGGTATGTTTAAAGGCATTGTTAGTAGATTATCTCCTTTCCTTTCCTGCCTTATTCCGATCCTAAAATTCGTCGGTGGCCCGCGATTGGAATCAGCCGATACTGGAGAAAGGACCGAAGTGGGACTACCGTATACCAGCCACGAGATGAACCACAGCCAATAGTGTATCTACAGAGAATCCAACGAACTGTCTATCTTGGTGAAGGGTTTATAGTTTCTTGTTGTGGACTTGTTTGGTAAAAATTTAGAGTAATAATTATGGATTTCATCGAGATGGACATTCTATATATAAATACTTAGTTTTAAGGATTTTGTTGTAAATTTATGCAAAATTTTTAGACAAGAATTTGGTGGGATAATGTACCGCTGTTTTGTATTTTAAATTTTGTCTAAAAATTTTATATAGTATAAGGGAAGGTATTGGTGAACTGGCCGCGTGAGCGGAAGGGGGTTGCAAGACGAAACTAGTTTTATGATAATTGGTCTTTTCCCTTGAGCTCGTCGCAGCGGGCGGACGCAGGCTTAGTGACCCTCTCTGTTGAGGTAAGATTTCAAATTAATTATTCATTTAATATGCAGCTAAAATCGATCAATCTGACAATAATAACTAAATACACCTTCTGTGTGATAATTTTCCAAATTTATTCATTTCTTGAAATTGAAAATTACAATTAGTTTGACTTGTTTGTGCAGGGTTTCACGACTCGGGAGAAATCCGCTCCAATCCCTTTCCTTTCTTTATTTTTATAATTATTAAAAGATTTATGATGTATTCTTTTAAAATTGTTTAAGATTTATAGTATATTTAAGAAATAAAATTTGTTTTCTTGTTCCTGTGTTCTGAATAATAATTTAATAAATATGGTACATTATAACGATAGCATGAAAATTAATTCTGATCCAAAGTGTTTCCTTGCTATTCGATATAAGCTTTACGTCGATATGTTACAAAACCTCCTAATTCAATGACCCACGCAACATTAAAAAAAGTAATTGTTGGAACACTTTGTAAAACTCAAAAATTTCAAATACAAATACAATCAAATGTCAAATCATATGTTAAACTCGTATTAGCACCACCTTTTCCAGAAATTTAAAAGTTTATTTTGTAACAAAACCCAAACTTTGCTGATATAAACATATCTCAAAATCATCCATTTAACGTCTAATTATACGTCTATAAACTTTATAATAGTTTTTGAAACAAATGTTTCAAAAAACATCAGAAATCAACTAAAATGTTGGTCAAGTTTTGGCCAGAAGCGATCTCTAGTTACTATTATTTTACGAAGAAATAATCAACCTAACAATATGGACCCAACCCAAATCTGCTGTATCGGTTGCTTGCTCAAATTGCCCGTACTATTTATCCCAGAGTTTTTCAGAAGCTATTCAAATGCATACATTTAGTTCAGAATGGCGCAGTAGAATTTGAATAAAGCAAAAAATCATTAGCATATTTTAACTTAAGTTTTAAGATAAATATTTAAAAAAATATATTTTTTATTCGAAATTTCAAAAACAGCCTCGGTAAAAAATGTTGTGTGAATTAATATAAAATTGAATAAAACACTTATTACATAAATACTGTAGGCAATTATTCCTTACACAAAAACATATAATAAATGGGGAGAAAATATTTTTGTAGTCCTTAGTTGTAATGTAATAGTAAGGAAAATTGGCAAATTTGTAAATGGTAACATATAAGATTATTTTGAAACAAGCAATAAAAATAAAGTAGGCCAATTTTAATATTACTGTCTTTATAAGAGTAGGCCTACAAATCAAATAAATTAAAATAATAGATTATAAAGAATTATGAATTTTGCACAATTTTTTTATTAATTTGTATTGCTGTCAACACCAGCATTACGAGGTTGTAACAGAATTGCAAGGAGCGAGAAGGAAGTATTTACACTAAGTGCATGTAAACAATATGTGATGCACTCCATGCGATCATCATATACTACATACCTAATAAATACATCTACATTTTTTTCCTCTTAAAATGACATTTCATTTGGCTAGTAATAACGATGTACACTACATCAAATAACAATTTTAGCTAACGGTCGTCTGCCAGCCGTTTGCCATTTGTTATAGAGTTCGAAAATACATATAGTACACTCTCGTTCATCGGACTCAGCGACATCCGAACTCCGCTTCATCGGAACTGGAACTCTGGATATTATTTTTTTTTTCTTAAGAAATAAATAATTTTTCCGTTTTAGCGCCTTCAATTTCCATTCGTTCTATCCGCACAACAGTGAAGTATCACATTTTGCAACAAAAGTCATCAGGCGTTTTCCATAATCTGTACCCATCGATGTGATTTATGAGGCCGTGGAGTATACGCACAAAAATATAAAGAGGAAGGGGGCAAGAAGTGAACATCCGCGTCGACCGCTTCCCAAACTGTCTCGCGTCGTGACTGCACCTGTGTTACGTGAAAGTCAGTTGACTGCTGGAATATGAATATGGAATATGAGAATTAAGATTTTGGATCTTTCCTGCGTTGTTTTTATTCCTATAGGTTCATTGTTACCATGTTCAAAGTTTGATTGCCTTATTTTTATAAAATCTCTTGTGCTATCTTAAAAATAAGAGTGAATATAATCACAATAGGTCACCGTACGGGCGGAAATGATGACTCACGACGGACTCCGCTTTATCGGAATTTTTGACATCTGAACCGGCCGTCCGCCACATTAGTTCCGATGAACGAGAGTGTACTAGTACATTCAAACCTATGAGCCCTTACGATAAATTTATATAAATTTAGTTAGGAACTCTTTTGACAAACCAGAGGTGCCAAAAACAAATTTATACGATACAAATTACTACCTGAGATAGGTAAGTTCAAAAAGTAATGTTTCGACGTTTCAAACGTGGTGGCTACTTGGATTGACGTCGCAAAAAATCTACAAATATTCTATGAGTTATTAGTTGCTGTAACACAACTACTTATCGGTTATCTCTTATTATAATAAGAAGTTTCAGAATATTACCTTTCATATGACATAATTATGTAACCACTTTCAAGTTGTTTTTCACCGGTGTTTTACTAGTACAAAATGTTTAGACGTAGATGACCGTTTCGTGGACGTGGCACTATAAACGGCGTCTCCCACTGCTCTACTTAAATCTTGTCTATTTACTTTATTTTATTTTTTGACCGGGGCCTTTGTAAGCGTGGTCGCACCGCTCGCACCGCCCTAAGGCCGGCTTTGAGGATGGTGTCGTCCACCGAGCGGCGAGTGGTCTGAGCGGCGAACCTCAGGTAGAAAAGGGTCAAATGGAATTTGCGGGGAATTTCTCCCTTCGGCAGGGAGAACCTCCTGAATGGCTTTGTGTACAAGACCAGGTGACTCTGATCTATCGATACACTCGCATTTTCAGTGTCTCTACATTAGGTCACTAATACAGTAAATATAAGATACTGGAGAATATAATTTTACCGATTATGGATAGCCTAGTGATGTGTCAATTGTAAAATTAAGCGCAGTGGAACAAGTGGAACTTGTGTTTGAGAATGTAACCCTCCCCTTATTTGTCTGACCAATTTTATTATTAAAGGTATTAATTATTTGGTTATTTACCACGTATAACCAGTGGGAGGAACAAATATTCAAATATTCAAATACCACGTAAGGTACAATATTCAATATTATTGAATATTGTAAATAGGCCTTAGCATAAGTGTAAGGTAGAATATAGGCTAATGTTACTGACTAAAGATAGCGATGTACCAATTGTAGTACCGCTTAAAAAATCAATAATGATACAATCCAGTGCACTTAGTGAATATTTTCATAGTCCAAATTTCGTTTTAAATATAATGTTATTAGATATTAGAAGAAAAGATATGCATACTTATGTATATTTATATTTTATTGTACTTGTATAAGTCTATATTTTAAATTGTTTTACAACTTTATACTTCTGGGTTAACTTGTACAATACAAGACAGACGTAAACAAAACACTTAGCAATTTAAACAAAAACTTCAGCTGTACGTTACCAAATGTTTAAAATGATCAAACGAATTTCAATGTTATTCTAATGGGAATTTTTCAAATTTTAATTTGTGGATAGCACCCTTATTTTAAGTCCGATTCTCATAAGTTTTTGGCGGAAACAACTACAGACCAAGCCCTATCCAACGACACCAAAAACTTGAAAATCGGTTGAGAAATGTAGGAAGAGTTCTCTACACAAAAAAACCTTAGCGTATTAAATAAGTATAGATGATAGATTTTTAAGGTGCTGAGAAAACGTAATTAATAGGCCTAGGCCTAGGCATGTTCAATAATTTGCATATAGCTTATAGCATATATCCAATTAGTCAACGCCAATTAACTTATTAATGAAGTTTAATAAATTAATAAATAAATATACTTTTATTAAGAAATAAAAGTATATATTGACTACTTTTAATAATAAGACCCTATGCGTCTTGTTTGAATTGGCATTTACAGTGTATTGCATTTACTGTATTAGTGAACTGATGTAAAGACACTAGAAAATGATAGTATAGGCCTATATATAGGTCAGAGTCACCTGAGATGTATTGTACTCAGAGCCTCTCTGGCGTTTCTCCCTGCCGAAGGGAGGAATTCCCCGCAAATTCCATTTGACTCTTTTCTACCTGAGACCTGAGGTTCGCCGCTCGGACCACTCGCCGCTCAAACCACTCGCCGCTCGAACCACGTAACCTTGAGGATCGGTGCCAATCTGACGTGGTGACAATTTGACGCCGGCCGCTTGGGGTGACAATCTGTCGTGACAGTACCCGACAAGTTGGAGCCTCGAGAAAGGATTGGTGCCAATCTGTCGTGGTGACAACCTGACGGGGAGTGTTATTTCAGGGGATCGGATCCAATCTGACGCCGGGTGCTAAAACCCCGTGGTGCCAATCTGTCGTGGTGCCAACCTGACGGCGACCCTTTCATTTGATAGTTCCACCAGGCGTCTGCGGAAGTGCAGCCGTGTGTGTGTGTGTGTGTGTGTGTGTGTGTGTGTGTGTGTGTGTGTGTGTGTGTGTGTGTGCGTGCGTCCGTATTTTTGTCTGTGTCCGTGACCATCTCCATGTCCGTATTTTATTTCTTGAATTTAACTGGTATAATCTTTTACAGGAAAAAGAGAGGACCTATACGTGCCGTTGCAACACTGGTTGCAAGAATACACTGTGTGGTTGTGCTAAACAAGGATTGAGTTGCATCAAAGGTTGCGGTTGTGAGGAAAATTATACAACTTGCCAAAACGTATATGGAAGGTATGTATTAAAAAAATTTGTACGTTTTTTATTAAAAAACCTAAACTAATATAAAGGCTTTAATTTCCTTGGGGATTTTATCAGTCTACTTTGACCTTTCGCGCTATACACATCTGTTGGCTGTCCAGATGTTGCGAATAACAGCATGTCTCTCAAGGTCAAGTGTGCATCATATGACACCACCATCATCACAACTTTTGAAGAGCTCGACAATTTTACTAATGAATTGCGGGTGTTACTTGCCTGTGGTTATCGTTTAAATATTGATGTTTACGCTAACAACATGAGGATGTTTCCTAAACAAAAGTTCTGCCACGAAGAAGTATTTCTTTCCACGCAACCTTCAACTACAACAACACCATCTACTCAAAGTAATGTTAATTTCCAGTAATTTTACTAATGTTTAAAGGTACATTCACACTTGGCTAGATACTAGCTGCAAGTGACAGCTGTATTGAAAAACAATCCAAAAATCCTGCTAATACTCCCTGGTAAGGTAATTTTACATTCACACTACGCTAGTAGCTAGTAGAAGAAGCGAATGTAAACACGTTTTGTATTAAACATATGGTTTATGAAAATTAAATTATAAACAGTAAATTAAGTAGGCCTACTATTTTAAATGAAAGAATATATTATACAAATTGTTTTGGTTAAAGACGATATGTGGGATGATATTTACTATCATAATGCTATTAATCGGATTTATTGGTTTTTAGTTTGTCCCATGACCACCGAAAATGAGCGTGGTGGGACGATCGGCTTCTCCCACAACGCTTAAAAAAATATATTTTCATTTTTATTTGGAACACAGTATTACTTGTGCTTCAATGTTATCTTGCTACAGTTTTATTCGAATTTCTCACAATTTAAATGATTTTAAGGTAGGCTTAAGCGTTAATTTAGTTAGGAGTGTCACGTGCGTCTGACACTGAGATATGTATCTATCTACCCAATAGGGTGAGCTATCATCGCGCGGTAGGCCTACTACTGCTCTTACTGGCCTTTATTGATTTAAAGTATTTTTCTAGGAGCGTCTGACGTCGATCGATTTCTTTGGAGGCAGTTGTAGACGCTAAGACCACGTCACCACGTCTATTCCATAGTGTACACCTCAAATAATGAAAAAGTTGAAAGAAAGTTAAAAAAATCACAAAATGTTTCATTTTTGTGAATATGAAAAATTATTTGGCAAGGCATTAATAAATAACTCGTAATCTTTGACTTTATGATTTGAAGCGCCTACTCTTTTGAGATCCTGTGAGACTTCTAAATAAATACTGCACATATATTATTTGTACGTATATATTTACAAATTTTTTAACATGTGAATGATCATATTTCTTATATACGCTTCTGTAACTTAACAGATTTGAAAACACGCCACATTTCAAATTAATTATTCATTTAATATGCAGCTAAAATCGATCAATCTGACAATAATAACTAAATACACCTTCTGTGTGATAATTTTCCAAATTTATTCATTTCTTGAAATTGAAAATTACAATTAGTTTGACTTGTTTGTGCAGGGTTTCACGACTCGGGAGAAATCCGCTCCAATCCCTTTCCTTTCTTTATTTTTATAATTATTAAAAGATTTATGATGTATTCTTTTAAAATTGTTTAAGATTTATAGTATATTTAAGAAATAAAATTTGTTTTCTTGTTCCTGTGTTCTGAATAATAATTTAATAAATATGGTACATTATAACGATAGCATGAAAATTAATTCTGATCCAAAGTGTTTCCTTGCTATTCGATATAAGCTTTACGTCGATATGTTACAAAACCTCCTAATTCAATGACCCACGCAACATTAAAAAAAGTAATTGTTGGAACACTTTGTAAAACTCAAAAATTTCAAATACAAATACAATCAAATGTCAAATCATATGTTAAACTCGTATTAGCACCACCTTTTCCAGAAATTTAAAAGTTTATTTTGTAACAAAACCCAAACTTTGCTGATATAAACATATCTCAAAATCATCCATTTAACGTCTAATTATACGTCTATAAACTTTATAATAGTTTTTGAAACAAATGTTTCAAAAAACATCAGAAATCAACTAAAATGTTGGTCAAGTTTTGGCCAGAAGCGATCTCTAGTTACTATTATTTTACGAAGAAATAATCAACCTAACAATATGGACCCAACCAAAATCTGCTGTATCGGTTGCTTGCTCAAATTGCCCGTACTATTTATCCCAGAGTTTTTCAGAAGCTATTCAAATGCATACATTTAGTTCAGAATGGCGCAGTAGAATTTGAATAAAGCAAAAAATCATTAGCATATTTTAACTTAAGTTTTAAGATAAATATTTAAAAAAATATATTTTTTATTCGAAATTTCAAAAACAGCCTCGGTAAAAAATGTTGTGTGAATTAATATAAAATTGAATAAAACACTTATTACATAAATACTGTAGGCAATTATTCCTTACACAAAAACATATAATAAATGGGGAGAAAATATTTTTGTAGTCCTTAGTTGTAATGTAATAGTAAGGAAAATTGGCAAATTTGTAAATGGTAACATATAAGATTATTTTGAAACAAGCAATAAAAATAAAGTAGGCCAATTTTAATATTACTGTCTTTATAAGAGTAGGCCTACAAATCAAATAAATTAAAATAATAGATTATAAAGAATTATGAATTTTGCACAATTTTTTTATTAATTTGTATTGCTGTCAACACCAGCATTACGAGGTTGTAACAGAATTGCAAGGAGCGAGAAGGAAGTATTTACACTAAGTGCATGTAAACAATATGTGATGCACTCCATGCGATCATCATATACTACATACCTAATACATACATCTACATTTTTTTCCTCTTAAAATGACATTTCATTTGGCTAGTAATAACGATGTACACTACATCAAATAACAATTTTAGCTAACGGTCGTCTGCCAGCCGTTTGCCATTTGTTATAGAGTTCGAAAATACATATAGTACACTCTCGTTCATCGGACTCAGCGACATCCGAACTCCGCTTCATCGGAACTGGAACTCTGGATATTTTTTTTTTTCTTAAGAAATAAATAATTTTTCCGTTTTAGCGCCTTCAATTTCCATTCGTTCTATCCGCACAACAGTGAAGTATCACATTTTGCAACAAAAGTCATCAGGCGTTTTCCATAATCTGTACCCATCGATGTGATTTATGAGGCCGTGGAGTATACGCACAAAAATATAAAGAGGAAGGGGGCAAGAAGTGAACATCCGCGTCGACCGCTTCCCAAACTGTCTCGCGTCGTGACTGCACCTGTGTTACGTGAAAGTCAGTTGACTGCTGGAATATGAATATGGAATATGAGAATTAAGATTTTGGATCTTTCCTGCGTTGTTTTTATTCCTATAGGTTCATTGTTACCATGTTCAAAGTTTGATTGCCTTATTTTTATAAAATCTCTTGTGCTATCTTAAAAATAAGAGTGAATATAATCACAATAGGTCACCGTACGGGCGGAAATGATGACTCACGACGGACTCCGCTTTATCGGAATTTTTGACATCTGAACCGGCCGTCCGCCACATTAGTTCCGATGAACGAGAGTGTACTAGTACATTCAAACCTATGAGCCCTTACGATAAATTTATATAAATTTAGTTAGGAACTCTTTTGACAAACCAGAGGTGCCAAAAACAAATTTATACGATACAAATTACTACCTGAGATAGGTAAGTTCAAAAAGTAATGTTTCGACGTTTCAAACGTGGTGGCTACTTGGATTGACGTCGCAAAAAATCTACAAATATTCTATGAGTTATTAGTTGCTGTAACACAACTACTTATCGGTTATCTCTTATTATAATAAGAAGTTTCAGAATATTACCTTTCATATGACATAATTATGTAACCACTTTCAAGTTGTTTTTCACCGGTGTTTTACTAGTACAAAATGTTTAGACGTAGATGACCGTTTCGTGGACGTGGCACTATAAACGGCGTCTCCCACTGCTCTACTTAAATCTTGTCTATTTACTTTATTTTATTTTTTGACCGGGGCCTTTGTAAGCGTGGTCGCACCGCTCGCACCGCCCTAAGGCCGGCTTTGAGGATGGTGTCGTCCACCGAGCGGCGAGGGGTCTGAGCGGCGAACCTCAGGTAGAAAAGGGTCAAATGGAATTTGCGGGGAATTTCTCCCTTTGGCAGGGAGAACCTCCTGAATGGCTTTGTGTACAAGACCAGGTGACTCTGATCTATCGATACACTCGCATTTTCAGTGTCTCTACATTAGGTCACTAATACAGTAAATATAAGATACTGGAGAATATAATTTTACCGATTATGGATAGCCTAGTGATGTGTCAATTGTAAAATTAAGCGCAGTGGAACAAGTGGAACTTGTGTTTGAGAATGTAACCCTCCCCTTATTTGTCTGACCAATTTTATTATTAAAGGTATTAATTATTTGGTTATTTACCACGTATAACCAGTGGGAGGAACAAATATTCAAATATTCAAATACCACGTAAGGTACAATATTCAATATTATTGAATATTGTAAATAGGCCTTAGCATAAGTGTAAGGTAGAATATAGGCTAGTAGTGGGGAATGGGGGCTTTTGGCTCAGTTCAAGGTCACCTGAGGGATGACGTCATCGATGACGTCATCGAGGTCAATGACCTCATTGATGACGTCATCGATTGCATCATCGATGACGTCATCACCAATGACGTCACTTCCTTGACGTCACACCCATGACGTCACAAAAATGACGTGCTGATGACGTCATCACCCCTTACGTCACCAAGATGACGTCATCGATGTCACAAAGGTCAAGGTCACGCTGAAACCTAAAATTTTTGGCACTTTTGCTGTTTCTCGCACTACGCTCCGAGTTTCAGTCACAGTTACCATGACCTTGACAACTTGGAGCGAAATTGCGATGAGAAACAGCAAAAGTGCTGAGGAAACTTGAAGTTTGCAACGTGACTCTGCCTAAACCGTCATGTGACACCTCTCGGGTGACCTTGAACTGACCCAGAAGCCCCCATTCGACCATTACTGCAACCGCGATGCGCACCCTAAGACAGACACCGAGCGACTGGCTGTTCGGCTCCGCGCACTCTAGGTATATGGGAAGTGGTGGGGGAATTGCGATGATCTTGGGAAACTTAAAAATGCCAAGTCAGGTAGCACTGTTTCGGTGCTACCTTAAATTTACATGTTAAAGTGTGATGACCTTGAGGTTGACTGTAAATTTGAGACTTAGGATTGTTTTTAAAGATGTATCTAAAGAATCTTCAGATTTGAGTCAACACTTAGAAAAATTTACTCTTAGTACAACTGTTTAATGTGTATTTACCAGAGTTTAAGTGTGGTGACCTTGAACTACCTGAAATTGTCAGGAATCGGAGTAGCAACCACGATGTGCACCCTACGACAGACACCGAGCGACTGACTGTCCGGCCCCGTGCACTCTAGGTATATTGGCTCAAGAGACTAAGACTCTAAACTGTCAAGAATGGGAGTAACCAACTGAATTTTGCAAGGAAAAGTCATTTCATCCAATATTTTAAACAAATCCTCATCAGTAAAACGAACACTAGTCTGTTTTGTATAAAACTTAGGGTGTCCGCGCAACAGTTTGCGCCACTTAGCTAAAGTCGAAACTCTCTTAACTTTGAGTGGTGGACAGTGAGCAACTAATAAAGCCTTAACACGGCTAAGTTTCTTACCTAAAGCGTCCCGCGACATGGCTTCCCCTCACAAAAGTCCGCACAATACTGAGAGACTGCTTGTAGCGCATGAGTCAAGGGAAAAGAGGTGGGGGAAACAGCAGGAGTGGGGGAAGGTCACAGTGGCGGGGGAAGGTGAGGTGGTACGCTGGAGTTTCGCATCACTTCACCATGAGCTGTCCTACAGTCAACACACTGTTCTCTTGGCCCGAGTTGGCACTAGAAGAAACATTTCTGTACAGCTTAGGCTGTGAGAGCTGAGGAAGCAAAGTCAAAGTGGAAATTGTGTTAAACTCCAAGATGAAGAGTCTCCTAAATAAACTAATTGTATCCTTGCAATCTCCTATAACTTTGGAGAAATACCACTTTATTAAGCGACACCTTATACTTTGGCAAAACGAAGCAGAAATGGAAAAGATTACAGTAAAATTAATTTAACTTAAAACTTGGACTGGACACTCATGGCGATACCACGTGGCGTGCAAACGCCACCCTAAACATTACAAGTTAGGTTATTGAGCACCTCTGGTATGATAACCGATGTGCTAGAGTTAAAGTGTGATGACCTTGAGTCAAAACACTGAAACACTACAAGTCGATATTGTCCCAGAGTCAAAGTGTAGTGACCTACATTCAGAACTTGTAAAATTACTTACATATAGAGAGCTAGAGAACAGCGAGACGCACCGCATGGAAGCCGGAGACATACTGGCGAAGCGGTGTTGTGCAGCCTAGGGACCCAGTTGTGGTGGGGGTATAGCCAACACTTATAATACAAGTGTTGTGGGTGACCTTGACCCACTTAACTTAGTCAACCCCCCCCCCCCCGACAAAAAATGCGAACCCCCCCCCCCCGACAAAAAGTGCGCCCCCCCCCCCCCCGACAAAAAGTGCGAACCCCCCCCCCCCCCCGACAAAAAGTGCGAACCCCCCCCCCCCGACAAAAAGTGTGAACCCCCCCCCCCCGACAAAAAGTGCGAACCCCCCCCCCCATAATTGGTAGGCTCCTTGCCAGGCATGCAAAAGGTTGCGGATGGCATTTGGGGAGCATGTCCGTTTGTAAGCTGGCAAGCAAAAGGTTGTGGCGGCCTCTGCACTCGGACCGAGGACGTAAGCCATTAGGGTGTCCTCAGTATGTTTCCCTTCTGGAAACTCAAAATTATGTAAATGAATCTTTGTTAGATATTTGTGTTTTTAGTCCCCAAGGCCCCCGAACATTCGTGGTTCGCCATGGATGTACGGGGGCCGAAATTTTTAATGTCCGTGTGGCCTTGACCCACAAAGACTTGTAAAAATTCAATGCATTGTAAATTAAAAATATTAAAGATAGGTTACGGGAGTAGGCCCCCGTGTAAAGCCTATTTTAATTATCGGTAGGCTCCTGCCAGGCATGCAAAAGGTTGCGGATGGCATTTGGGAGCATGTCCGTTTGTACGCTGGCATGCAAAAGGTTGCGGCGGCCTCTGCACTCGGACGAGGACGTAAGCCACTAGGGTGTCCTCAGTTTGTTTCCTTCTGGAAACACAAAATTATGTAAATGAATCTTTGTTAGCTACTGAAAAGACAATGCAGTAAATGTTTACAAGTCTTGCGTGGCGAAGGGTACACGACATTGGATGTTGCCTTGTTGTCATAGTTGGGTCTCTTCGGAGGCTACAGCGATGACAACCCAAGTGCCTCACACCCCCAAAGGGGGGTGTGGGGATTAATTTTTTTAAAGTTTTTTCGTGACCTTGACCTAAATACAGTAATGACCCCCCCCCCCCGAACTTTTTGAGAAAAATTTTGACCTTGACCAAAAAGTTTTTTGCTCCGGACGAGAAGTGCCCAAACAAAAAAATTTGTACAAAGTAGTGGATTTAGACCAAAGATCATTGTTTATCAAACCTGTTGAAGAATAAATTGAAAATGGGTGTTTAAAAGCCAAATCTACTACATGATTGATAAACTGGATGTATATGACGTCACCTTCCCCCACCCTTCAACCTCGGGTATAAAGGGACCCGGTTGAGCGCGCTGCTCATTATTGCGTGGACATTCACCGAGTGCACACTCAAAGCCAAACTGTAAAAAAAATGGCTCTTTGCGATATTTGTGGTGAGTTTTTCCAAGATGAAGATATCTTTGTTTTACACCGAGAATTGCATCATGAAGAGAACAGAAAAGAAGAGATTGTTGTAAGTGAAGAAGACTTGGATGCGTTTGATCGGTTATTGGAAAACTGCCAGAAGCAGATGGACGACTGTGATAGCTATCTACAGTTACACCGAGAATTGCATCGTGAAGAGGACAGAAAAGAAGAGATTGTAGTAAGTGAAGAAGACTTGGATGCGATTGATCGGTTTTTGGAAAAACCCCATAAGCAGAAGGACTGGGCTAGCTATTTACAGTTAATGCAAAGAAGAAGGCCAAGTGTTATTCAATTTGCCGGAGCTGGACCATCTACAGCTGGAGGATTTATTCAAGAAGAGAAAATGGAAGAAGAAGATACGGAAGAAGAAGTGGAAGATGTAAGACAACTGCGTACCCAAGAAGAGGATATGGAAGATATAAGACAACTGCGTACTACAGCCTTGCCAGGACCAGTTGTAATTCATTTCAAAATTAATAACGTGCAATTAGAATTGGAAAATTTTATAATTCAAGCTAAAAAACTAGTTGTAAAAACATTGACGGAAGAATTGGCAAGATTGAACTTTATTAAATTTGGATTGGTGTTGGAGGCTATGTTTACTAATACCGATGGCGAAAATTCACCGAGAGCATTCATTGCTAAAAACCGAACCCTTACAACCACATCTGATATCAACGAAATTTTAGAAGAATGTTTGGTTGAACTGCTAGTGAAACTTCAAGAACATGAAGGAAGAGGATCCGGCTGGACGCTATCATCAATTGAAGGTATGGATGTGAGGGTTCACAAGCATGGATATGGTATGAGAGGAAGCAGCTTTATCCCTCTACCAAAGGTGATCCGAGATACAAGATCATGTATCAATGTGAAAAATGAGGATAATGAATGTTTCCGGTATGCAATGTTAGCAAAATATGTGGGACATAATGCCATTAGACCTAGCATAGCATACGAAGCTGTTCAACACCACTATAACTTCCAAGGTATGTCATATCCTGTTAGTCTTAATGATGTTGCTAAATTTGAAAGAAAAAACCCAGGAGTTTCAGTTAATGTGTTTGGTTTAGACGAATCAAATAACGTATACCCGTTACGAGTTACAAAGACTGAACGTCAAAATCATACAGATTTGCTGCTATTGACCAAAGGTGAAATATCACATTATGTTTACATCAAGAACTTTGAAACTTTGGTTGGACGACAAGTGACTAAAAAGAAAATTAGAGTAACAGTGTGTAAGAGATGCTTTTGTTTCACAAATAAAGACTTGAGACGTGGAGGATCAGAGTGGTTGTCAGAACACCAACGTCTTTGTAATGACAACTATGAAGTGAAGATTAGTCTGCCACCACCATCTAGAGCATTTGTCCAGTTCAATAAAACAGTTCACCAATACCGGATTCCACTAGTTATCTACGCTGACTTTGAATCCACGTTAGTGCCACAGGAACTTCCGGATGGTGAAGTAACTAGAAGAACCAAATATCAATTCCATCAACCTAACAGTTTTTGCTTATTGGTAAAATCTACTTTACCTGAAGAACAATTGCAAGACTATGGCTTAACATCCACTCCAATACTCTACCGTGGTGAAGAAGCCGCTAAGTATTTTGTAGACCAGTTGTACGACATTGCTGAAAAGGCGCAACGCTTATACGGTAATGTTGTACCTATGGAACCTTTGAACCAAAATCAACAAGAAGAATGCAATTCGGCAACAAGATGTTATTTATGCAAGAAGAGCTTCAGTGAAGAAAATCAAAAAGTAAGAGATCACGATCACCTGACAGGGTTATACAGAGGAGCTGCTTGTAATTCATGCAATATAAATTACAAACTGCCAAACTTTATCCCTGTCGTGTTACACAATCTTAGCGGCTATGACTCTCACTTTATTATCCCAGAGTTAGGACGAGATGATGGAAAAATTGAAGTATTAGCTGAAACATTGGAGAAGTACATCAGTTTCTCAAAAACAGTAGGTAAAATTAAACTTCGCTTCGTAGACTCTTATAGATTTATGTCATCTAGTTTGAGTAAATTGTCTGAGAACCTAAGAAGAGAAGACCTAAAAGAAACCAGCAAAATTGTACCTGAAGATAAATTGGACTTAGTAATGCGTAAAGGAGTGTTCCCCTATGATTACATAACTTCTGTAGAAAAATTTGAAGAAACTAGTCTGCCACCGATTGAAGCCTTCAATAGCAAGTTAAATGAAAGTGCAATCACCGTTGAAGACTACAATCATGCTTGTAATGTTTGGAACCAACTAAACATTCAAACCTTAGGGGAATATTCTGACTTTTACATAAAATTGGATGTAACTCTGCTGTGCGATGTGATGGAAGAATTTCGAAACACCTGCTTCTCCGCCTATGGACTGGACCCTCTACACTCGTACACATCTCCAGGATTAGCATGGCAAGCTATGCTAAAGTCAACCAACTGTCGATTAGAACTTCTAACAGATATTGATATGGTGCTCATGATAGAATCTGGTGTACGAGGCGGTTTGACACAAGCTGTAACACGTCATGTGAAAGCTAACAATAAGTACATCCCAGGCTTCGACGAGAGACAACCATCGGTCTACCTTGGCTATTTTGACGCAAACAACCTTTATGGTTGGGCAATGTCAAATCCGCTTCCCTACGCTGACTTCAAATGGATCGACCCAGCCACCATCGGTGACATCTCACAGATTCCAAAGAATGGTTCAAAAGGCTATATTTTGGACTGTGATTTTGAATATCCAGAGCACCTTCATGATCATCACTACGACTTGCCTCTCTTAGCCAAGACTGAAGTTTCACCAACAGGAAGATGGCCAAAATTGATGATGACCTTGGAGAATAAAGATCGGTATGTGGCTCACTACTGGGTAGTTCAACAAGCTCTTGAATTGGGTCTACGTTTAGTAAGAATTCATAGAGCAATTGAATTCACCCAGTCTTGTTGGTTGAAACCATATATTGATTCCAACACTACAAGAAGAGCAGCAGCAACATCAGCATTTGAAAAGGACTTTTATAAATTGATGAACAACGCCATCTTTGGGAAGACCTTAGAAAACAAAAGAAAACACAAGATTGTAAAATTAGTAAGTGATCCTAGGAAATTGGAAAAATTAGTGCAAAAACCAAATTTTGGAACATCCATGATTATAAACGAAGATCTAGTCGCCGTTAGTATGAAGAAAACAACAATAGTGATGGATCGTCCGTTATACATTGGAATGTCGATTTTGGATATAAGTAAAACTCTGATGTATGATTTCCATTACAACAAAATGGTTAAACACTACGGAAGAGACAACATTGGAGTTGCATACATGGATACCGACGCGTTCATCTACTGGTTAAAGACTTTGGACATGTATGAAGATCTAAGGAGTTTCCCATACAAAGACGACTTTGACTTCTCTGACTATCCAAAGAACCATCCAAATTATAATGAAAAGAATAAAAAAGTAATTGGAAAATTTAAAGATGAAGCAAATGGAATGCCTTTGGAGGAAATAGTTGCGCTGATGTCCAAATTATATTCCTTCAAGATGTATATGGAAAATGACATACCGACAGTGAAGAAAGCTAAAGGAGTCAAAACATCATACTTAAAGAAACATGTGACATTTGACCATTACAAGACCTGCTTGTTTGAAGATTCTACAATGTCTGCAACGTTCAACACTATCAGAAGCTTTAAACATGAGGTCTACAGTGTCACTGAAGTTAAAAGAGCACTATCAGCTCAAGATGATAAAAGGCATATTATGCCGGATAGATTCCATACTCTTCCTTTCGGCCACTACTCTCTAAACCCTATCAACTAGTAACCTATTCTTCGTCCTTCTACAACTTTGACCTTATTCCTTTCTCCTTCCGTAAAAAAATGGGGAACACGGCAAGTCAAACGCCGTGTTCCCCATTTTTTTACACAAGTTTGGATGACCTTGACCTATATAAATGATGTGAATATTCAAGACAACATTCATTGTGATTATACATATGATACATGAAACATTCAAACCTGCAATATGAAGAACTTGAAGCAAGAAATTGTCAACGAACTTCATAAACCTGCAAGAAGAAAGTTTCCACGAAGAAATACAGTGATAAAAGGAATAAATGATTTATATCAAGCGGATTTAATCGAAATGATTCCTTATAGTAAACAAAATAGAGGATTTAAATACATATTGACTATTATTAATTGTTTTTCAAAAATGGCAGATGCTTTACCACTAAAAGATAAAAGCGGTAAAAGTGTTACAAAAGCAATGGAAACAGCTATACAAAGAGACAAACATACTATAAAACATTTACAAACTGATGATGGAAAAGAATATTTTAATAAGGAATTTGCAAATTTAATGAAAAAACACAACATTAACCATTACTCAACCAATTCAGAGGTAAAAGCATCAATAATTGAAAGATTTAACAGAACTTTAAAAGGTGCGATGTATAAGATGTTTTCCAACAGAGGATCACACGTATGGATTGATGTGTTACCAAAACTTATAAGCGATTACAATAACAAGTTTCATAGAACTATCGGTATGAAACCAAGCCAGGTGACTAATAAAAATGAAAAACTTGTATTAAAACGTATAAAAATGAATACTAAACCAAAAGTTGAAAAACTAAAGCCTAAAAGGTTTAATGTTGGCGATAAAGTGCGAATAAGCAAATACAAAGGTGTATTCAGTAAAAGATATCTTCCGAACTGGACAAATGAGGTATTTACCGTATTTAAGGTGCAACCTACAGTACCAGAAACTTACATTTTAAAAGATAATAAAGGACAATTGCTTGAAGGAGGGTTTTATGGACATGAAATGTTAAAATCAACAGTAGGTGATGTATATTTAGTTGAAAAGGTGTTGCAACGAAAAAAGGATAAGGTTAAAGTACGATGGTTAGGATTTAATAAAACGGAAGATTCTTGGATACCTAAAAAGGATCTAATATAATGATAGAGCATCATTTTGGGTTGAACCATTACAAAGGATGGAGATAATACCGCAAAAAGACAATTTTACTATTAATAATATAGATGAACTCACAGTGGATGGTTCTCAATTCAATACTGGGAAACACGGTGTTTTGTTACCAAACACGGTGCGTTGTCTGGTTACCGGTCCTTCCAATTGTGGAAAAACAAATGTAGTATTCAATTTGATTACAAACCCTAAAGGATTACGTTTCAATAATTTATATGTATTTTCAAAGTCACTACAACAACCAAAATATCAGTTATTGGAACAAATACTCAATAATGTGCCTGAAGTTAAATATTTTAAATTCAACGCGAGCGAGAGTGTCATGCAACCGCAAGAGGCTAAACCATTCTCAGTATTCATATTTGACGACGTATCTTGTGAAAATCAAAATACAATAAGAAATTACTTCGCCATGGGTCGACATAACAACATAGATAGCATTTATATTGGTCAAACTTACAGCAAAATACCGAAACAGCTCATTAGAGACAATGCAAACATGTTAATTGTATTTAAACAGGATGAAACCAACCTAAAACACATATATTATGACCATGTAAGTGCGGATATGCCATTTGAACGATTTAAAGAGTTGTGTGGAAAGGCTTGGGCTGAAAAATATGGGTTTTTAACAATTATGAAGGAACAACCGCTAAACAATGGTCGATACAGGATAGGATTTGATAAATTTATACTAATACACTGATCATGATGTAAAACATTCATTGTTGTACAACACGTCTTGCTACAAACATGGTTAACCAAGAAAAGTTAATAAAGGAAATAAAATCACTTAGTGATTCTATTCGAGATAAAAACAGAGCATTAAAATTAGGTATTAGCGAAAGGGAGAAATTTCTTGAATCTACTTTTAAACCTATTACTGAACCCTTGAAACAATTAAACAAAAAATTTGCTAAACCCGTTTTGGAAGGAGATGCAATTGCACCTATTACAAAGTTTGAAAGAGAAAATGTAAAATCAGAAGATTTTAGTGATGAAGACCTGGAATCCTCTACATATAGTGGTTTTACCGGCGGAGAACCTGAAAGAGAGCTAGAATCACCAGACTATAGTGGTATAAGAGAATTATATGAAGTAAAAGCTAAAAGAGGACATGAAGATGTATCAACTGCTAGTGAAGAGGAAAAAGAAGAAGAAGCAAGGGAAGGTCCGTCAAACATAAGCTTGTTGGGTGAAAACATTCATAACAAAGGACCTTTAGGAAGGAAATACATGATAAAAATGTTAGCTGGAATAAATCCTAATAAAAACTACCATAGTTATGGAGTAAGATTAACAGAAGAAGGTTTAATGGTTGGTAATAGCCCGGTAAACATTGATGAAAATGATAATATTATTATTGGTAATCAAAGATATAAGGGCACAAGAGGATTATTTGAATTATTATTTGAAAAAAAGCCTTTAGAATTGTTAGTTAAAGAAGAAGACATGGAAGCATATAAACAGATTTTGGAACACACCAATGCATACAGGAGAAAATATTTAGCTGACCAACCAGTTTTTAGATCTAGGTCTTTAAAATATAGAGTATTTGTATCCAAGTTAATACCAACAACGAGAAGACAACCAATGCCGATAATGCCAAGAAAACCTGTAAAACGAAGGTTTGTGTCATCCACTTTGGATATAAGTGCTCCAGAACCAAGAAAAAGAAACAAATCTGTTACAGGTACAGGTTTAATGAAGAAACTATATAACACAAATGTGATTTATTACAATAATATCAATAAATTGGTGGATAGAATGAAACTAATACATGAAGCTAAAGAAGCGGGTCATACTGGATTGGAAAACGAATGGGTGGCTTTAGTGGATGAACTCCGAAACCGTGGGGTAATCTCATAAAAAATGCGTTACTCATTAGATTACTATTCAGTTGCACCATGAGTGTCGACAAGTTCGGACGTTACTCCTCGGATGGGTTATATTACGCAAATAATTTAAAAAGAGGAGCTGGTTTACCACAAACACCTGATGGGGATTATGATATAACTAATAAAAGGTTAAAAAACATAAAAGATCCCACAGATGAAAACGATGCAATAAATTTAAAAGTATTAAAAGAAAAGATATCACCAACATTAAGACTACAGAAAAACACATATGACGCAGGTAATCATAGAATTGTCAATGTTGGTAAGCCAAATCAAAACGCTGATGCAATAAACAAAGGTTATTTATCATCAGAATTAAAAAATACGTTAAAATTCAATGGAAAAACGTATACTGCTGAAAATAAACGTATATCCAACGTAGATGACCCTAAAGATGCAAAAGACAGCGTAAATAGACGCTATTTACATTCATTAATACCTGAAAAGACAAAAGATGGTTTTTCTTTTTATAAATTTGTTATTAACGATATAGGTTATCCGAAAAATGAAAATGATGCTGTAAATTTAAAATATATAAAAGATCATTGTATTACACGTGATGTAGGAGTTATTGATTGTCTAGGTAATTGTTTAGCGAATGTTAAAGATGGTTCGGCACCATCAGATGGTGCAACAGTGGGTCAAATGAAGGAAACTTTAAAGCAAGAAACATCTGGATTTGTAAAACAGGATCAAGTAGTATCACGGTCGGGTGATGTGTTTGTACAAGGAAATGAAAAGTTTATTTTACTTGAACAAAAAAATAATGTTTGGGATTGCAAAGACATGAAATTATCAAATGCGCATTTAGCTACAGATGCTCATGATGTTCCGATTTTATCACAAGTTTTACATACTAATCCAAACAATTATCATAGAAGTTGGTTGGGTACAAATAGAAGAATAATTGACATATTTCCAGGTATCGATGATTACGATTGTGTTGTAGTAAAACAATCTTTAATATTAGACAAACCAAAAGGTAGTACTTTCAATGCGAAAAATAAGAAAATAGGTAATTTGGCACAAGGAACAGATCCAAAGGATGCTGCAACTGTAGGACAAACATTACAATATGATAGTGCAAATCAAGAGTTTATTTATAATACCAAAAGATTTTAATTAATGGATGTAAATGATTATCAAAATATATTAATTGCAGATCCAAATTCATTTAGCGGATTTAGAAAATTGTCTGGTGAGGAATTTATTCATAAAAATCATGTATTTAGAAATGAAGCAGACAGATCATTAATTAGTGCAGATTTAAAATATTTTAAATGTCCCGGGAATGATGCAAATGTAACTGATGAAGACTAAGAATTTGTATAAAAACTGATATGGGTTAGAAATCGGGACTAATATTATAAAAATGGGTTACACTCTAGAATGTTATTCAGTTGCACCATGAGTGTTGACAAGTTCGTACGGTATTCATCGGATGGATTATATTACTTTAATACTTTAAAAAGAGGTGTTGGATTACCACAAACACCTGATGGAGATTATGATATTAGTAATAAACGGTTAAAAAACATTAATGATCCCACAGATGAAAATGATGCAATAAATTTAAAAGTATTAAAAAAAGAGATAGTACCAACACTGAAATTAGATAAAAACACATATAACGCGGGTAATCATAGAATTTCCAACGTTGGTAAGCCAAATCAAAAGGCTGATGCAATAAACAGAGGTTATTTATCATCGGAATTAAAGAATACGTTAAAATTTAATGGAAAAACGTATAATGCTGAAAATCGGCGTATATCCAACGTAGCAGACCCTGTAGATGAAAAAGACAGCATAAATAGACGCTATTTACATTCTATAATACCTGAAAAGACAAAAGATGGGTTTTCTTTTTATAAATTTGTTATTAACGATATAGGTTATCCAAAAAATGAAAATGATGCTGTAAATTTAAAATACATCAAAGATCATTGTATTACACGTGATGTAGGAGTTATTGACTGTCTTGGTAATTGTTTAGCGAATGTAAAAGATGGTTTTGCACCATCAGATGGTGCAACGGTGGGTCAAATGAAGGAAACTTTAAAACAAGAAACCTCCGGTTTTGTGAAACAAAACCAAGTAGTAACACGTCAAGGAGATGTATTTGTACAAGGAAATAAAAAGTTTACTTTACTTGAAGAAAACAATTATGTTTGGGATGGTAAAGGAAAGTTATTGACAAATTTAGGTATTGGTGAAAAGCCTGGTGATGCTGTTACTTATGAACAGATAATACAATTAGAGCCAACTGGAAAAAAATGGTGGAATTGTGATAACAAACGATTAACAAATGTTGCAGACCCTGATTATGCCGATAACGCTGTAACTGTTAATTTTCTTGTTAAAGTAATAGGTAATTTATTATTTGATATGCATAATTATATTGTAGCAGGACAACATAAACCTATTGACGAAAAAATGAGAAATACATGGATTAAACAAGAAATTCTTTATAAATATTTTTTTAATCATAATACACAAAAGTTTAGATCATCAGATTGGGGTACTTTTGATATTTAATTAAATAACACCATATATTACATCATTTATGTGCAACCTGTCATAGAGGTAACACATGGGTTACGCTTTTCGAATATAAAAGACAATCATGGCGTTTCATTACACCAGTCCATATCGAGACACTATACGGAAAGGAGGCGGTATCACGTCCACAGCGGTTTCTCTGTTAAGTAAAGCTTTAAATCGTATTCCAGTAGGATCTATCGTAAACAGAGCAATAGACGCTTTACCATACGAATTTCATATACCGGGAGGTTATCAGTATTGCGGACCAGGAACTAAATTGAAAAAACGACTGGAAAGAGGTGATCCAGGCATAAATAAGTTAGATCAGGCTTGTAAAGAACACGATATCGCATATTCCACGTTTACCGATTCAAAAAATAGGTCAATCGCTGATAAAAAGCTAGCGAATATAGCATGGCAACGAGTAAAGTCTAGTGACGCTAGTATTGCGGAAAAAGCAGCAGCTTTAGCGGTAACAGCAGGTATGAAGGCTAAAACAGCGGTAGGAGGTGGAAAAAGGAGGGGTAAGAATAAAAAAGGATCAAGCAAGAGAAAACATGGTGGTAATATTAGACTAAAAAGACGTTCTCTGAGGAAAAATAATAAAAAACCGACAATATGGTCAATGGTAAAAAACGGGGCTGGTCTATACCTAAGACCGTATCGTGCATATTAAATAAAAGAAATCAATTGGTTATACCGCATAAAGCGTTGACTAATGTTGAATTATTTAAATATATTTCCTGTTTAAAAATACCATTTTTCCGCGGAGTATTTATGAAAGACAGTTTACCAAAGAAAATATGGAAAAATGAGACTGGAATCGTAAATTTGGATAATACTGAAGGGCCCGGCACCCATTGGGTGTGTTATAAGAAACTAAATAGTAATGTATATTATTTTGATAGTTTTGGAAATTTGCCACCACCTAAAGAACTTGAACATTACTTTAAATCTGCTAAAAACATATATTACAACTATAAAAGAGAACAACCTGATAATACTTCAATATGCGGCCATTTATGTTTGGAATTCCTAGCTAAAAGTATCAGTCACTATTGAGATGTCTTCCTATACGGTATCATTAACAGGAAAATCGTCCACTTTACGAAGTATCCTTTTTCCAGCGTTACGCTTGCAAAAAGGAAGATTTTGGGAGGCAGCACTGTTGGATTTTACAACTTACAACTCTATTCCCAATGTTACGGAAGGTAAAAATAACTTATTGCATTATTATAAAGGAAAAGATGCCAGTGGTAAGTTAACAGACTTAGAAGAGTGCAGTTTACCCACAGGTTCTTATGAAATTGATCATATTAATGAATTTTTGCAAAATAAAATGGGAAAAGACAATATATCGCTAAAAGGTAATAATAATACAATGAAAGCTGAGCTTACTTCAAAATATTATATAGATTTCACTAAGCCAAACTCAATTGGTGATTTATTAGGATTTCCCAAAGATGGAGCAATTTTAGAACCAAATAAAACACATTCCGGTAAACAAACTGTAACAATATTAAAAGTCAATAGTATAGACATAACTTGTAACATTATACAAGGAGCTTACAGAGATGGAGCAAATACTCATATAATACATACTTTTTACCCCAGTGTACCACCTGGATTTAAAATTGTTGAAAAGCCGCAAAACCTGGTATATCTACCTTTGAACACCACTTTCATTTCAGACATCGTGTTGAACGTATTGGATCAAGACGGTAACTTGATAGATTTCCGAGAAGAGCCTATTACGGTTAGATTACATTTAAAATCAACACTTTAATACAAAATCATGGGTTTAACATTTAAAAGCGAACAACCTACGGGAATCCGCATTAGTAGCTCTTCAGCTGTGGAGGAGTTAACACGCGAGAACATTCGTTTCTTAGAGAGAATTGGATTAAAAGTAACCGATAATGGATATACTGGATATAGCTCAGGGTCCAACATTCGACGAAACCCTATGGGAAAAAGAATATCACACCCACAACCCTTACACTTCATCAAAATTAAACAATAACGATGAAATTCGTATTCCCATACAAAATCAAGACATTTACACACTACCATGTGAAAGTTACTTGTATATTGAAGGAAAAGTTACTAAAAAGGACGGTACTACTACTGGTACAACAGTTCCATTTATAAATAATCCCATGGCTTTCCTGTTTGATGAAATTAGATATGAAATATCAGGTGTAACAGTTGATTCTACTAAAAAAGTAGGTATTGCAACAACTTTAAAGGGATTAACATCTATATCACCTAATGAAACCAATTTAATACAACCTGCAGGATGGGTTTTACCTGCAAAAGACACAATCACTCCAGATACAAATGGAAATTTTGATTTTCATATTCCGTTACGTTTGTTGCTTGGTTTTGCTGAAGATTATAGGAAAATAATATTAAACGTTAAACAAGAATTAGTTTTGTTGAGATCTTCAAACGATAAAGATATTATTAAAGCTCCAGACGGTACAACAGATGCAACTTTAGAATGGAAATTAACATTAGACAAAATTGTATGGAGAGTTCCACATGTAAAATTAGCTGACGAGCATAGAATGCTACTATTAAGAAAGTTAAAGGCTGATCGTGATATTGTAATTCCTTTTAGAAGTTGGGAATTTCATGAACATCCCAGCTTGCCAACTACGGATCGACACACTTGGACAGTTAAAACATCTAATTATGTGGAACGAGCCAGGTATATTATATTTGGTTTACAAACAGGCAGAAGAGACACCATCACCAAACATGCAGGCCAATTTGATCATTGCAACTTGAAAAATATTAAAGTTTATTTAAATTCACAATTTTTTCCATACGATAATTTAAATGTGTCATTCGCTAATAAAAAGTACAGCATATTGTACGATATGTATGCAAGATTCAAAAGTTCATATTATGGTAAAACGAATGCACCTTTACTATCACCAGAAAAATACTTAGATGGTTACCCTATAGTTGTAATCGATTGTTCTAAACAAAATGAATCGGTAAAATCATCAAGTGTAGATATAAAAATAGAAATGGAATTCAACGCGCCTATATCGGCTAATACAACTGCATACTGTTTAATTCTACATGATAAAATCGTAACATACACACCTTTAACTGGAATTGTTAAAAATGTATTGTAAAAGACCGGTTTTCCTACATTCCAATGCATTCCGCGAGTATAAAAGCAGAGCGTTCAGCTCGCTCCTCATCAGTTTGTTGCCTGTTGTTGTATGGGTAGCATCTTATTCAATATGGTTTCTCCTAGTGGTACACAAGAAAATGTAGTAGATATTGAGAAGGAGATATCCGACTTTTTAGATCTTCAAGGTCAACCGGAGGGAGATGAACACAACGCTTGCGGACAACTCCACGCCAGTAATAATGTTGAGGAAAAAGGTAAAAGAAGAAAGAATGCACACAAGAGGAAAAGGGATATTGAAGATAATATTTCTCCTAACATATTAAGTGAGGTATTCTTGCGAATATTTTACCCAATCTCTTCCAGTTTGGACAAAAGTGTTTTAATCGGTGTTATGAAATCTACAGATTATTCCCCTACTGTAATTTTAACTCATGGACCCAAAATGATTTTGTTTACGGACACTGCTTGGGAATCGTTTATGAAACACTTGCATTTGCTAGAATGCTATTTAAGTAGTAACATGTTTGGAAGAAAGACAAGAGTAGGCCTTTTGGATTCAAATGTGGAAATCGATATTGTTAAACATCGTGGTGATCATCAGTTGCGGTTTAGAGATACAACAAGACATGATAACAAGATTCAACTTAATCGAGAAGAGTTTTTTATTCTAACTTGTGCAACTGAACCAATAACGAGATACTTGAGACAACTGGTGTTTTCAAGTTCAATTATTAAAGATTATCTGGAAGACACTTTGGACAAACAACCGGACGCACCTATATTGTACGGACCTGTAGATACTTCTATATTCAATAGGGTTCCTCATGAAGTACAAATGTGGAGACAATTGGAAAAGTACGCTCAACTACATAAGAAATCAGTAAAACGTGAAAAAGAGGAAGAAGAAGAAGGAGGAGAAGAATCAAGTGTTAGTGATGAAAATGAAAACAAGGAAAATGTAAAGATGGAAACCTAAATGACAATTAACTACACAGCAATGGTTAATTTTTAAAACAATATCAAACACTTTGTGGGGTTAGGCCTACCGGGGACGGTGCCCACGTTAAATATACACCAACGCGCCAACAACTGTACGGCCGGGTATAAAAGTCGTACCTACCGTGGTGTGGAAATCAGTCGACCTTTGGACTTCGTCATGAGCAGACGAGTGATCTTCGCAATGGAGAAGGAAGAAGAACAAGTAAAGTCCAAACCTGGTATAATTGAGTTCCAAGCGTTTCGGGGTAATGATGATAGATTTATCATAAAAGAACTTGTGTTTTTCGACATCAATACAAGTGTTCCTTATTCGTTTTTATTTAAACCACCATGTTCTTATTCATCTTTAACTAGTAAAGCCGCTACTACCAACAGATGGATTTCAAAACACTTCCATCATATCGATTGGTATGATGGTTTTACAAGTTACACGGACTTGTATCACATTATGCATCACTTTTCAGACAAGTTTACCAATATTTACACAAAGGGGCTGGAAAAGAAAAGATGGATCGAAGGATTTACTCATGTTCCGGTTAATGATGTGGATTTGGATAAAAACTACAAGTATACGATGGAAAATGTTTGTATTTGTACTAAAAGTCCAGAACATGAAAAATATAGACATTGCGCTTTAAAAAACGCCTATAAACTCGCATCTTACCTTCAAAGTGGGGAAATGGGGAGTGGTGGGGGTAGCGGGGGTTATATAAGTGAGGAGCAGACCGGGACCTGGCATGAGTATTACTCGAGATTCCGAGACGACAACATCTCCCAGCAAGAAGACGAAGAAGACGATCTATAACTTGACCATGGCATCTCACCAGTTCCTGCAAACTTTGGTTGAGCAGTTCAATGCTCACTCCAAATCTACCATACTACCCGTCAAGAAGTGTTCCGAACTTAAAGACGAGAAGCACTACATTATCCACGCCATGAAGAAGATGGAGACTACAGTTGGAGAGGCCATCTGCTGCAGTCTTAGCGAGGCACCGTTCACTCCGGGGGATGAGCCCAAGTTCCAAGTCTACCTGCCGAAACGGTTCGTCCATCTCCTCCAGAACGAGGATCTGCGCTCCATCCAACCCGGCTGTCTCTACCTGGTTTCCCACGGTTGCACGGGTAGCAATTCCACCGAGTTGACCATCCACATCGCCGACAAGCAGCAGTGTTAGATTTAAGTTTTACTGTTGTACATATGTTATTGTAATGTTTTATAAATAAATAAACCATAAAAGACAAAAAATGCAACATATCAATATGTGAAGTTTGTCACATATTGATATGTTGCATTTTTTTTTAAACTTTGCAGGTGACCTTGACCTTTGACCTTTGCATTTCACAGTTACCTCCACCACCACGCTACAAGTCAAACCTGCTTGAATGCAAAACACCCCCACCACTTTTTCATATACCTCCAAGTGCTGTGCCTCGTCTTCATTTCAACTCCAGCAGCCAACCTAACAACATCAGTATGTCTCTGAACGTAAGCTGTGCCAGCTATGAGGAGGTGACGATCAAAACGGAACAGGAGCTGAACGACTTGTACAAGGAGTTGCAGCTGATGGTGGCAAGAGGCTACCGTATAAACGTGCAAGTCTACGCTTGCAATATACGGAATCTTCGGCAGCCGAAGGAAGAGCCTGGACATTCCTCTTCAACGACAGCTTCCTCACCGGCGTCAATGAAGACCGAACCAGACAACTTGGATTACTTCAGCTGACTAGCGGTTGTCTTCCTTGTCCTTACAATTGTAGAATATGTTTATTTCTTCATTATATTAAAGAAGTAAAAAGAGCAAAGCCACCTATCTTGTTACTGACATATATGCTCAGTAACAAGATAGGGTTTTTTTAAAACACAATTTGAATGACCTTGAAACTTCCCCCTCCACTGATTCGCTACCCCCACCACTTCACTGTTGATATACATGAGACAACATAATTAGATACCTCATTCCTTCTTCAACAGCCAAACCTACAACATCAACAATGGCTAACCTACCAACAGATGAAAGATGTCCTCACGCATGCTGTGACTTCGTACACAAGTTAGAGAAGAGGATGCAAGAGAGGGCGATAAGAAGAAAGCAGATCCACTCAGAAAATATCATGATAGTAAACGGCTATCTTTTGTTGTTCGGCCTTATCATGGTTGTACTTTTCATACTGTATGGCATAGTCACATGTGTCGGCAAGGTTGCAGAAGAAAACGCTCGCCACCATCAATTGGAAAGTTTCAATGTTACTTTCTAGGTTTTCCTTTTTTAAAACTCCATTTGGATGACCTTGAACTTTCCCCCTCCACTCCTTCCTTTTTAAAACCCAATTTAAATGACCTTGAAATTTCCCCCTCTACTTTTCGATAATGTTACAACTGACTGCAGCTCACCTCATTCCTTGCTTAGCTGCCATGGCGGAAGGAACTCTTTCTCAAGTTGACTCCACTACGGACGAAGCATTTCCCTTGCGGTGGACTGTTCATTTACAGGATGCGACAGAAGTGGAAGTCTTGTATCAAAAATTACTCAATGTATTCAACGGGAACCCTGGACCTCTTGAATGTAGAATGGATTTGAATTTTGATGCAACCAGGGTCGGCACAGAACCTTCAACTTCAAGCCACCCTCAGCAACGAGATTTTACACATTTATACACTCCAATATCACCGGAAGGTGTAACTGTCTGCGAGGCTGACTCAACTACACGTTATGTTCAGCCGAAGCCTTGGGTGTTGATTATTAACAATGTGTACAAAGTGGATTTGGTATGTAATAGATTAAAGGAGTTGATGGTACAAGATCCAGGCCTGCGCTTTCAAATAGATATACATTTCATCTGGAGAGCACCTGCGCGGGGCTCTTCGTCTGACAGCTCTCCAAGTACGACGGACGAGGAGGACGACTAGTCATTTTTTTTAAAACTCCGTTTGAATGACCTTGACCTTTCCCCCTTCACTGAGTTTATTTAAGGTGCACTCTCACTGACTCTAGCATCATTTCATCGCGCACCTTCACCGCAGCAACATGGAGAGCCAACTCAACTACTGTTGCGAACAGAAATGTTTTTCATGGCCAAATGACATTGATGTGGTGGATGGCTTGGCTTGTAGAACATGTGAAGCTTTTGGTCAGTGCATGTGTAAGTGCAAGTCTTGGAAGAAGCCGAAACCGAAGTTGAAGACATTCCATGTGTACCAAATGAGAGGGCATAAGTACACTTGTTGCCCTGAACGTTGCATTGAATTCAAACTAAAACAGCTAACTGGCTGCAAATTGTGCAACAATCATTTTGCAGGTTTTTGCAAACATTATTTAGGAGCGTGTCAATACAGATCAACTTGGCATACCGAAGCACTCACTATCAATGAAATGGCTATAGACTCACAAGAGTAGTCTTTCTACTCTTTGACTTTTTTAAAACTCCGTTTGAATGACCTTGAAATTTCCCCCACCACTTCCCCATATATCTAGAGTACGCAGGGCCCGGAGGTCAGTCGCTTGGCGGCTGTCGTAGGATGCACATCCGTGTTGTGCAGTCTGCTGTGCAGTTTTGATTTTAACCAGTTCAAGGTCACCACACTTAAACTCTGGCGAAAATGTCAAGCTGTTAAACACAATCCTAAGCCCCAGGTTCACAGTCAACGTCAAGGTCATCCCACTTTAACATGTAAATTTAAGGTAGCACCAAAACGGTGCTACCTGGCTTGACATTTTCAAGTTTCCAGAGGTCATCGCAGTTTCCCCCACCACTTCCCATATACCTAGAGTGCACGAGGCCGGACAGTCAGTCGCTCGGTGTCTGTCGTAGGGTGCACATCGCGGTTGCTACTCCGATTCCTGACAATTTCAGGTAGTTCAAGGTCACCACACTTAAACTCTGGTAAATACACATTAAACAGTTGTACTAAGAGTAAGTTTTTCTAAGTGTTGACTCAAATCTGAAGATTCTTTAGATACATCTTTAAAAACAATCCTAAGTCTCAAATTTACAGTCAACCTCAAGGTCATCACACTTTAACATGTAAATTTAAGGTAGCACCGAAACAGTGCTACCTGACTTGGCATTTTTAAGTTTCCCAAGATCATCGCAATTCCCCCACCACTTCCCATATACCTAGAGTGCGCGGAGCCGAACAGCCAGTCGCTCGGTGTCTGTCTTAGGGTGCGCATCGCGGTTGCAGTAATGGTCGAATGGGGGCTTCTGGGTCAGTTCAAGGTCACCCGAGCGGTGTCACATGACGGTTTAGGCAGAGTCACGTTGCAAACTTCAAGTTTCCTCAGCACTTTTGCTGTTTCTCATCGCAATTTCGCTCCAAGTTGTCAAGGTCATGGTAACTGTGACTGAAACTCGGAGCGTAGTGCAAGAAACAGCAAAAGTGCCAAAAAATTTTAGGTTTCAGCGTGACCTTGACCTTTGTGACATCGATGACGTCATCTTGGTGACGTAAGGGGTGATGACGTCATCAGCACGTCATTTTTGTGACGTCATGGGTGTGACGTCAAGGAAGTGACGTCATTGGTGATGACGTCATCGATGATGCAATCGATGACGTCATCAATGAGGTCATTGACCTCGATGACGTCATCGATGACGTCATCCCTCAGGTGACCTTGAACTGAGCCAAAAGCCCCCATTCCCCCACTACTTAGGCTAATGTTACTGACTAAAGATAGCGATGTACCAATTGTAGTACCGCTTAAAAAATCAATAATGATACAATCCAGTGCACTTAGTGAATATTTTCATAGTCCAAATTTCGTTTTAAATATAATGTTATTAGATATTAGAAGAAAAGATATGCATACTTATGTATATTTATATTTTATTGTACTTGTATAAGTTTATATTTTAAATTGTTTTACAACTTTATACTTCTGGGTTAACTTGTACAATACAAGACAGACGTAAACAAAACACTTAGCAATTTAAACAAAAACTTCAGCTGTACGTTACCAAATGTTTAAAATGATCAAACGAATTTCAATGTTATTCTAATGGGAATTTTTCAAATTTTAATTTGTGGATAGCGCCCTTATTTTAAGTCCGATTCTCATAAGTTTTTGGCGGAAACAACTACAGACCAAGCCCTATCCAACGACACCAAAAACTTGAAAATCGGTTGAGAAATGTAGGAAGAGTTCTCTACACAAAAAAACCTTAGCGTATTAAATAAGTATAGATGATAGATTTTTAAGGTGCTGAGAAAACGTAATTAATAGGCCTAGGCCTAGGCATGTTCAATAATTTGCATATAGCTTATAGCATATATCCAATTAGTCAACGCCAATTAACTTATTAATGAAGTTTAATAAATTAATAAATAAATATACTTTTATTAAGAAATAAAAGTATATATTGACTACTTTTAATAATAAGACCCTATGCGTCTTGTTTGAATTGGCATTTACAGTGTATTGCATTTACTGTATTAGTGAACTGATGTAAAGACACTAGAAAATGATAGTATAGGCCTATATATAGGTCAGAGTCACCTGAGATGTATTGTACTCAGAGCCTCTCTGGCGTTTCTCCCTGCCGAAGGGAGGAATTCCCCGCAAATTCCATTTGACTCTTTTCTACCTGAGACCTGAGGTTCGCCGCTCGGACCACTCGCCGCTCAAACCACTCGCCGCTCGAACCACGTAACCTTGAGGATCGGTGCCAATCTGACGTGGTGACAATTTGACGCCGGCCGCTTGGGGTGACAATCTGTCGTGACAGTACCCGACAAGTTGGAGCCTCGAGAAAGGATTGGTGCCAATCTGTCGTGGTGACAACCTGACGGGGAGTGTTATTTCAGGGGATCGGATCCAATCTGACGCCGGGTGCTAAAACCCCGTGGTGCCAATCTGTCGTGGTGCCAACCTGACGGCGACCCTTTCATTTGATAGTTCCACCAGGCGTCTGCGGAAGTGCAGCCGTGTGTGTGTGTGTGTGTGTGTGTGTGTGTGTGTGTGTGTGTGTGTGTGTGTGCGTGCGTCCGTATTTTTGTCTGTGTCCGTGACCATCTCCATGTCCGTATTTTATTTCTTGAATTTAACTGGTATAATCTTTTACAGGAAAAAGAGAGGACCTATACGTGCCGTTGCAACACTGGTTGCAAGAATACACTGTGTGGTTGTGCTAAACAAGGATTGAGTTGCATCAAAGGTTGCGGTTGTGAGGAAAATTATACAACTTGCCAAAACGTATATGGAAGGTATGTATTAAAAAAATTTATACGTTTTTTATTAAAAAACCTAAACTAATATAAAGGCTTTAATTTCCTTGGGGATTTTATCAGTCTACTTTGACCTTTCGCGCTATACACATCTGTTGGCTGTCCAGATGTTGCGAATAACAGCATGTCTCTCAAGGTCAAGTGTGCATCATATGACACCACCATCATCACAACTTTTGAAGAGCTCGACAATTTTACTAATGAATTGCGGGTGTTACTTGCCTGTGGTTATCGTTTAAATATTGATGTTTACGCTAACAACATGAGGATGTTTCCTAAACAAAAGTTCTGCCACGAAGAAGTATTTCTTTCCACGCAACCTTCAACTACAACAACACCATCTACTCAAAGTAATGTTAATTTCCAGTAATTTTACTAATGTTTAAAGGTACATTCACACTTGGCTAGATACTAGCTGCAAGTGACAGCTGTATTGAAAAACAATCCAAAAATCCTGCTAATACTCCCTGGTAAGGTAATTTTACATTCACACTACGCTAGTAGCTAGTAGAAGAAGCGAATGTAAACACGTTTTGTATTAAACATATGGTTTATGAAAATTAAATTATAAACAGTAAATTAAGTAGGCCTACTATTTTAAATGAAAGAATATATTATACAAATTGTTTTGGTTAAAGACGATATGTGGGATGATATTTACTATCATAATGCTATTAATCGGATTTATTGGTTTTTAGTTTGTCCCATGACCACCGAAAATGAGCGTGGTGGGACGATCGGCTTCTCCCACAACGCTTAAAAAAATATATTTTCATTTTTATTTGGAACACAGTATTACTTGTGCTTCAATGTTATCTTGCTACAGTTTTATTCGAATTTCTCACAATTTAAATGATTTTAAGGTAGGCTTAAGCGTTAATTTAGTTAGGAGTGTCACGTGCGTCTGACACTGAGATATGTATCTATCTACCCAATAGGGTGAGCTATCATCGCGCGGTAGGCCTACTACTGCTCTTACTGGCCTTTATTGATTTAAAGTATTTTTCTAGGAGCGTCTGACGTCGATCGATTTCTTTGGAGGCAGTTGTAGACGCTAAGACCACGTCACCACGTCTATTCCATAGTGTACACCTCAAATAATGAAAAAGTTGAAAGAAAGTTAAAAAAATCACAAAATGTTTCATTTTTGTGAATATGAAAAATTATTTGGCAAGGCATTAATAAATAACTCGTAATCTTTGACTTTATGATTTGAAGCGCCTACTCTTTTGAGATCCTGTGAGACTTCTAAATAAATACTGCACATATATTATTTGTACGTATATATTTACAAATTTTTTAACATGTGAATGATCATATTTCTTATATACGCTTCTGTAACTTAACAGATTTGAAAACACGCCACATTTGATAAACAGAAGGAAAAACAAGTAATTAATTAATAAGTACAAATACACTGTGTCCTTGTTGTGTGTCCAAATGTATGTGTCACACGCACATACATTGGAGTAACAAGTTTCTTCTGTCTGTGTAGGGAAATTCTAAGGTTTCTGCTACAGGAAGTCTTCCCATACCGATCCCAAAATCAAACTGATTGACAATGTAAAATACTCCAAAAACTTTATTTGCGTCTTGTAACGGCTCGTGCCGCCAGCACTCCATATAGTAGCGATCCTCGATACAATGGCCACAACGGCGGTATCCGACAGCCTCTTTCTAGAACGTTCTCGAATAGGTTCGCGAAGTCGAAAGATTCTGAGGCTGTCTCTCTCTCACTCCCCGGCCTTCCAAGGGAGAGGTACCTTTTCGGATTCGGCAACATCGCGGCAAAAATGTCTAGATAAGTAATAGTATAAGAGGGGGTTTCCGTTAGGCTAGGGATGAACGGGGGAATGATAATTATTAGTTAATCTCAAGTAATTTTATTATTTAACCAACCAATTAAAACTATAACTTGTTCTGTAGAGGGTAGTCTGGAACCATAACCTTCATGTCCTTTCAGGACATGGCCATTAGCCATAGGATGGGTTTAGATTTCTAGATACAGTTCATTATTAGAAATTCTCCTTGCAATTAATTTAGTATAGGTAGATTATATGGCTCATCAAAATGGTTTGGCTCTGGTCTGTGCTTGGCTGCGATCCGTCTCTGGGTAGTACCCACAGTATGTGCTTCAGATACGTTTCCTAGGTTCAATCAATAAGTCACGAAGTTCCCAGGTATCTCATTTCACGGCATAAACCTCAATCCTCAACCATTTCCATAGTCTCCTTTTAGTTAATCACCTACAGCCTAGAGATGCCCAGTCAGCCCATTCATGTTGTTGCTCGAGCCCAGTAGTCCATCAATTAATTCAGTTTGCCAATAGCTACTCACTATGCTCAATACCACCATAGGTCCACTGTCAGCATATCCGAATACCATTATCCTTAACCAGCCCCCATTATCCATAGGTAATCGACATATTCCCGTTTCAGTCTGTCCGTTAATGATTAGTTATTATGTAATAACTCAATAATGTTGCATTAGATAATCTTAATCATTTCTATTAATTTAATTTAATAAATTTTAGGTACAGTAATACTTAGTTATTTTTATTTTCAAAACATCTTTGCTTATGGCTGAAAGCACTTAGTAAAATGGTCGAAATTTTACTTGGCGGTACTCTAAATAACAAAGACAATGACTAGATCAAAACTGTCACCCGTTGTTTGTATCAAAGTGTAATATCCAGTTTTGTTTTTGGGGTGATCGCTTTTCTTTGTCTTTTTATATCTGATTTCTTTAAGGGTGTTAAAATATCTAATTTTTTTTATTTTTGTTAAGGCATTCGCATTACCCTTTAAAATGAATGAGGATCTTCCACTGTCAGCTCACCAAATAGCATAGATGAAGCTCCAAGTTCATCTCTTCAACCAATCCAGAGTCTCACTCACCATATTCTCCGTCTTTAATTTGTTACATATAAACCTTCTTTAATTTATTTAAATTTAGTACCTTTGCTTAGTATCAAATTTTATTGTAACTCCTTATGGGCCAACCCCTCATTTTTGGGCATGATCTACATATGGAATATAGGGGACTTTTCGAAGGAAGGTCAGGGGATATCATAGAACACATCTCAAAAGAAATTGGCTGTCCAAAAATTATTTCATTTTTCCCGACTAATTTCACTACAGTAGTAATTTCCAGTTTGGTTTTCAGGACGATTGCTTTTCTTAGTCTTGTATCTGATTTCATTACTAAGGGTGTCATAATATTTAAGAGCTCATCAAATTTTTGTAAACACATTCGCATCAACCTCGGAAATGAATCAGGATCTTCCACACTCAGCTCATCAAATTGCGTAGATGAAGCTCCAAGTTTCTTTCTTCAACGAATCCAGAGTCTCACTCACCATATCCTCCGTCTCCTACACTAATATATTTTCTTACACAACTCGGAAATTGCATTTCTTAATGTTGTATTCATTCCTTTCTTTGAAATACCTCTGGAGGACATTTTAAAATATTGTTATTCCTTTTAAGGGTTAAAAAAACAATAATATAATGAATATCACAGCTGAAGTCAGTCCATTGCCACAAAGTGATCTATCCCCTGCTCTGTATTCCACACAAGTCCCTGTCTTTACACACACACCCTAGTCATTTACTAAGTCCTCCCTGCCAATTAAAAGTTCACCATGTTTTCCACTATTTTCTATTAACAGTTCCAAGTCCCAAAACACAATGTCCAAGTACACCAAGTTATGCCGTCCAATTCCAAACACAGTGTTCCTCCCAAAGTCACTTGTTTCAACTCTGTCACCTGTAAACAACTTCTTCTTCCACCCCAAAATAACTACTCTAACTTCTTCGACAACCACTCTTCTTATACTATTGTATACCTTCTCCAAAATCCCTCTACAGTTCAGATAGTTAATATTCACATACTCCCAGTCTGCACCAATGATCAATGATCCACTCATGTCTAGACGTTCTACTTGATATCTGGAATGCTCAAAGCAGAATGAAAAGGAGAAGTGGAGAGCCCCCTCTTTTATAGCAGTTGAGCCGGATGTCCTTGGTTTAAAGTGGGTCAAGTTCATTCAAGGACATTTCCAGAACGGGGGATAGAGCACTAAGTGACATGTTAGTCCATTGCCACAAAGTAATTTATCTCCCGCTCTGTATTCCACATACAAACACACACACACACACACACACACACACACACACACACACACACACACACACACACACACACACACACACATACACCCGACATCACTCTGAAAACCACTTTTTTGGACTCAGGGGGCACCAAAATGGATAAATCCACAAACAACTCAAATTCGAAAATTTTGACGAAAACAATACTTTCTCCATATACTATGGTATAGGGGGAGAAAGTAAAAAATCAGGCTAATAAAAAATGTTTAATAACAAATTTTATTCTGTTTGGGAGATTTGAAATGGATTGACCCAATAATACATATAAAAATAAAATTTTGTACCTTTTAAACGTATAAGAGACACAAGGAAAATCCTTGTTACCTCTTTTTGGTAAATTATTTATTTATAAAATAAAAATTGTCCATGTTCATGAATGACAAAATGACCCAATGAAATTGTTTTACCCAGGGTTAGCAACACCCAGCAAGGGCTTCCGTCCTTGGGACGAGACCTCCCCCTCAAGCCCGAAAAGCCCAGTAGCAGTCCCCCCCGTCTCCCCTCACACATACTCACCACTGCTATTTGAGAGCATGGTCACCGAGACGGGACAGCAGGAGATGACCGTGGATACTTCCACTCCTGGTCAGTCACACATATTCTATGTCTATAAAAAGAGGGTGTATTTCCTACTCAGTTTAAATATATAAATATATATATAAGTATGTTGCCTATAGACTCTGAAACCGCTCGACAGATTGTAATGAAACTTTCAGGCATTATTAAGTATTATTCAAGGATGGTCTGTGTGAAGTTTGGTGCAATTCTGCCCAAAGGGCTCTGACCCATAGGGCATACAATGGTGCAGTGTCAGGTTTTAGAAATTTAATGTTTACAAAACTAAGATAATTAATTTTAAAAAATTGAAAGTTTCACTATAGCAAATGTTTATAATCATTGGAGGGTAGCTGTTAAGTATAATGCATATGTCTATGTTGTCTTTACTTTTGGGCTCCGCCCCACAGAAGCTAACAATTACTGTAGTAGCCTATACTTGGTGAAATTTGACATGGGCGATTCTATTTGCACATTGAGATACACTCACTAAGAAACGGTTTTGCAAATATAAATTTTAAGCACTTAAGGGCTCAGCCCCACTGGACTTCAGAATTACTTTAGGGCCACCGTTTATTGAAATTTGATGGACGATTGATTCTCTTTGTTCATAGGTGCTCACTAAGAAACGGTTTTGCAAATATAGTTTTTTAAGCACTTTAGGGCTGCGCCCTACTGGACTTAAAAATTACTTTAGGACCTTTGGGATTGAAATTTGACATGGACGATTTGTTCATGAATGACAAAATGACCCAATGAAATTGTTTTACCCAGGGTTAGCAACACCCAGCAAGGGCTTCCGTCCTTGGGACGAGACCTCCCCCTCAAGCCCGAAAAGCCCAGTAGCAGTCCCCCCCGTCTCCCCTCACACATACTCACCACTGCTATTTGAGAGCATGGTCACCGAGACAGGACAGCAGGAGATGACCGTGGATACTTCCACTCCTGGTCAGTCACACATATTCTATGTCTATAAAAAGAGGGTGTATTTCCTACTCAGTTTAAATATATAAATATATATATAAGTATGTTGCCTATAGACTCTGAAACCGCTCGACATATTCTAATGAAACTTTCAGGCATTATTAAGTATTATTCAAGGATGGTTTGTGTGAAGTTTGGTGCAATTCTGCCCAAAGGGCTCTGACCCATAGGGCATAAAATGGTGCAGTGTCAGGTTTTAGAAATTTAATGTTTACAAAACTAAGACATTTAATTTTAATTACATTTTTTTATTACTTGGTGAAATTTGACATGGACGATTCTCTTTGCACATTAAGGTACACTCACTAAGAAACGGTTTTGTAAATATAGTTTTTAAGCACTTTAGGGCTCCGCCCCACTGGACTTCGAAATTACTCTAGGACTTCCGAGTTTGAAATTTGACATGGGCGATTCTCTTTGCACATTGAGGTACACTCACTAAGAAACGGTTTTGTAAATATAGTTTTTAAACACTTTAGGGCTCCGCCCCACTGGACTTCGAAATTACTCTAGGACTTCCGAGTTTGAAATTTGACATAGACGATTATCTTCGCTCATAGTTACTCGCTAGGAAACTGTTTTGGAAATATAGTTTTTTAAAGCTTTTTAGAGTTCCGCCCCACTGGACTTCAAAATTACTTTAAGGCCACCAAGGTTGAAATTTGATGGACGGTTCTCTTTGCTGCTAGGTGCTCACCAAGAAACAGTTTTGCAAATATAGTTTTATGAAACTCTTTAGGGCTCCACCCCACAAGTCTTGAAAATGTTTCTATTGCCCACGGGGTTGAAGTCTTACATGGACTTTTTCCTCTTTGCTCATAGGTACTCTTACATTTGAAATTACAATCAATAAGGCACAAGGGCAATCTTTGATTATTGCGGGTTTTAATTTGGACAGTACCCGTTTTTCGCACGGTTTGTTATACGTGGCATGCTCACGAGTTTTTACGCCTGAAAATTTGTTCATTTATACACTGAATCAAAATACAAAAAAAACACTGTTTATTCTTTGGCCTTACAATAAAATTCCTTTGAATTTTTTTGTTATATTAAAAAAACTGTTAAAATAGCTTTATTTTTGTAAACAACTTAATTTGCGCGCCAGGTAACTACTAGTAACTAATATTTTTTCATGTATGTATTATTTAGATTTAATTTTTCTCAATAAACCAATCTTGAAATCTCCCACTTGCAAAATATTTTGTATCATAATGATAGTAAAAAACATTAATTTTACTAATTTTAAATTAAAAACTAAGATTTCAATCAAAACAAATTTGGTTTTAAATTTTAAATTAGAATAAATTAAATTTAATTAGAATTCCAATAAGAAGAGATTTCCAAAATAATTTTGATTTATTTCAAACAAGAATGAACCCTCATGTCTTTCAGTTCAAAATTCAAATTTTTAAGACCTCAGTAGGGTCATCCATATCATGTGGTCCAGAGGTGGTTGCTTCAACATTTTATTTATTTCTTAAGCGAATTTCCCATAGGGAATAAGCTATTACTGTAGGTCTCATGGTAAGACCTAAGACCGGGATCATGTTACTTTTTCATTTTGTGGTCCCCAGAAACCAAAAACACCATTCGTTCATTTTCATATATATGTATCTATCTTCTTATTTCTATAAGGGTTTTGTCTGTTACGTCCCTTTTTTCTCTCGACCTACTGAACCGATTTTTAAGATTGAGGTGTCATTTTAAAGCTTAGGATAAACCGCAGTGACAAATTGCAATTAAAAAGGTCATATTGTTTCGGGCTTCATCCCCCTTGAATTTGATTCATTTCTAGAGGCGCTTTAAAATGTTGACCAACTTTTAATGCAAGTTCTTTAATGTAAAGTGTAATTTAACAGCTGATAACCTTCAGATGAATTTAAAAGCCAGATAGTAAACAAAAATAGATCTCTGTCACTTCATAATGAACATTCGCGTTCTGTAGGTGTGTTTCACTTAAACACAATCATAAAATGCGCAATTTGCGCACGGGCCACCTCGTATATACAGGGTGATTCAGACCACCCGTGCACTATTTATAGCAGAAGAACGGTTTGAGTTAAAATCATGGAATAAAGTTTTTTACCACTAAATCGCATATGGGCTTTCCAATAAAAATATTTTCATCAATGCCAGTATACAGGGTGTTCCAAAACTGTAGGTCACGGGTTCGAATCTCAAAATTTTCTTCAATAAGCATGCAGATTTTTTTTACATAACTTTAAACGTATTAGTGAAAGGAGCATTTTGGTGAAAACAGAATGAATTTATCTTTTTCCGTTTCAAAATGGCGGCCATTTTTGTAAGAAAAATCAACATTTACGGAATACCCTGTAATTCTTGTATTATTTGCCATAAATGACTTCTGATTCAATATACTTATTTGAAATAAGCTAAGCTTTGCAATGATTTGCCACAAGACCACATTTATTAAAAAACTAAAATTTTCTAAATTATTAAATTTTGGAAATTTTATTGGAAAGCCCATATGCGATTTAGTGGTAAAAAACTTTATTTCATGATTTTAGCTCAAACCGTTATTCTGCTATAAATAGTGCACGGGTGGTCTGAATCACCCTGTATATATGTGTGTCCGTGGTACTGATAAATTTTGAAGGTGACCTCCGATTTTTATGAAATTTGGTATGGAGGTGTAAGACCAGGTCTATTTTCATGAGTTCGCGAACCAGCATGATCGGGCTATGGGAACGGGGTTTTTAAAATTTTTTGACGTAAAATTTAAAATTTAAAATTGACGTAATTTATGGACGGCCCCTTATGGGGCTTCAAAGGGGTAAAAAATTGGTTTTTTTCATTTTTGCACCTCAATTTTCAAAATTCAACAATTTTAACTAAAACCGTTTAAAAGAGCTTAAAAAACAAACAATTTATCATTTCGAATTTTTAACTTGGCTTAACAGGTTACGGAGAAAATCCAAAAATAGGGTTTCCTTGTTATTCTTATGGGGAATTAACAAAACCCTCTATCTCACATATTTATTGACATAACTTGATAAAACTTTTTATGTACATTCACTAGGTAGAGTTTAACTGATATTTGCTTACAACACCCAAATGGCGGCAAACCTACATACTCCCCCCATAGGGTTTATGGGAAAAATTAAATAGTGCTGATAACAACAGCCCATGGCAGCAAACCTACATACTCATTTCAATAGTGTTTATGGAGAAAATACAAAATTTCAAATTCCTTTGTAAATTCGCTGAGTACGCAGGTCTGTTGCGACGGGGGTATTTTGTTTGAAGACAGGACTTGAACCCGGACCTGCTGACTGATAAAATTGATACAGCCACTGTGTTTTTTATTGTTTTTTACATGATAAGCCTTTATTGATTTACCGCTCATTGAGCTAAAATATTCAGTTTGGAAAAAATTTTTGTTTTGTTTTGCGAAGCAAAAAAATGGAGGCAGCTTACCAGATTTTTACTTTCTCCCTTTATACCATAGTATATTTTAGAAAGTATTGTTTTCGTCAAAATTTTCGAATTTGAGTTGTTTGTGAATTTATCCATTTTGGTGCCCCCTGAGTCGAAAAAATTTGTTTTCAGAGTAATGTCTGTGTGTGTGTGTGTGTGTGTGTGTGTGTGTGTGTGTGTGTGTGTGTGTGTGTGTGTGTGTGTCTGGATGTAAACAGAGCTAAAGAATGCCCCAATAGTCCGATTTTGGTGAAATTTGGTATGTAGGTCCAAACTCACAAGAATTCCAGGCGTTTTTCATTTTTTAAAATTTTTTATTTTTAAGGGTATTTTACCCAAAAAAACCCTCAAAAATTGTGAAAAATCAAGATTTCTCAAAAACGGCTCTAACGATTTTGATTAAAATTTTGTGGTTTATTAAGATTAAGATAAAATGACACCATCCGCATCTCTGAGAAAATGCGTGTTCAAAAGTTATACAGTTAAAAGTGTTTTACAATTCAATTTTTTGGATTTTTTAAATACCTGTTATTTTGAAATAAATTTTACTTATCACCATTAAATCAAGCTCAAAAAACTAAATAATCCAGTAGTTTAAATTATTGCTCTTGAAGTGGTTGAGGAGAAAATTCAATTTTTCGTTTCGTGGTAAACGCAGTACGTTGTTAAAAGTCACAGACGTGCGTATATGGTCAGACTCGCGCTGCTCAGCTGGTAGCTATCCGACTGAGCCATTAAGACATTAATGTTTGAAGCTTTTAACGCCTTTTTTATATTGTTGGGAGAAAGTATGTGTCAGTTATCTGATACCGTTTATTTAATTAAACGTTGAACTAGTAAGAAAAATATGCATTTTTTTACATAGAATATAAAGATTAAATGTATGTTCAATGATCACCATTTAGATGACAATGGGAACACATCCCGATATAGGGTTTACCTACTACTATTGATAAATTATTTAAAATCCTAATGACTTTGTATTTTTTTATTTCAGAAGATATTCTAAATCTTGCATTCATCGACAGTTGGCGGGAGGCTGAGTTTGATGAGTGGTAAGAATATTTTGTGTTTGCAAACCTTATACTGTATATTACTTACTACCTCACTGTGTACTGTGTGTCACTGTGTTACTATTACTGTATATTACTCACTTACCTGTATATTCCTGTTAGTACTTACTTTCTCAGTAACCACTGAACTAAAAAAGAAGTTTCAAAAAGGATGAACAAGAAATAATGTCATTAATAAAAATGTAAGATATTTTTATTATTGATATTATAACCCCGTAGTGGAGAACGTCTATATAGCTACAGTAGACTCCCTCTTAACCGGCCACCTTTTAACCGGTCTCCGCTAAAACCGGCCTACCCGACACAAAAATAACATGTTTTTAACTGGTCATTTTTTATCTCATCATCGCTTTAATTGGCCGTATTTCGCCAGAAACATTGTTTTCTTATCTACTATATCATTCAATTCAACGTTATATCATATTGGCGTTCTCAAACCAATTGAAATGTACTGTGTCCTGGCCGGAAGTGAAGCGTTAGGACCCACTATCCAGTAGACCACAATAAAGAAAGGAACTATTATTAGTTTAGGCTGCTTGTGGATTTCATGTGTGTCAGATGTTAGCTATACCGGTACAGTGATGTTTTTTAAGTTTTTTTCAAGTCATAATTGTATTCAGGCCATATAAAATTTTAGGTTGGCAATTTTAAATGTACATCGGTTTAACCGGCCAATTCATTATCCAGCTGCGGTCTGGTCCCGAGGTGTGCGGTTAAGAGGGAGTCTACTGTACTAGTCTCTTCATGGTGGCCTCCCAATGGTCAAAACTATGATTAATCCATGGATTTTGAAAACCATGAAAATGTATTGAATGAGTTATAAATTTTTCTGTCAAACCCTTAAAACTAAGCTTTAAAACCTATTGTGTTTAAAGTCAATTTTGCCTAATATGTTCAAAATCAAGATTCCATCAAAGCACAATTAATAGGGGCATGTAAGAGAATAATTTATGTTAAAAGGAATATTTTCGAAAAAAAAAATTGGTAAAGATGAACTTGCTTGACTCTCAAAGAAGTCTTATTCAGCAATTTTCTGGAAATTGCTCTACATTAAATTTTAACCTACTTCATTATTAGCATGAAAGTATGCTACTTACATGATCAGTTAATTCCAGAATGGTAACCTCTTTTTTAATTAGGTAAATATTGAGTTGTTTGTTTTCATTTAGTAACCTTTGATATAGGAAAATTTCCATTTACAATTCACTGCCTACCCAGAGTGGCTGAAGACCACATTTGTCCTTAGAGACAGGGGTGGACTGAGCTGCCGGGACACTGGGAAAGTTCCACTGGGAAAAACTGCCCTCCCCATCAAGGCGCCCCTTGGACAATTTTTTTTTCATTATAAGGAATTTTAAAAAAATTTTGAAAGTACAACTGTTAACATATGACATAAGTGTAAACGTCAAACACATACTATTTTATATTTTAGTGGCAACTAGGGCTATATAAATAATTTTGTAAAATGTAAAATAGAAATTAATATGTCGAGTAATGCAATAGTCTTGAAAAAGTCTGGAATTAGTCTTGAATTTTGAAAGAGAAATAAACTAGACACCCTGAGAACGGTTAAAACGGGAAGTGATCTAAAAATGTAAAATACAATGAAATAAAACTTGTTATTGATACCTTATGAATAAATAAAAAAAATGCTCACGTACTTTATGTCTACACCCAACGCAAGATACAATAAAACTAATGTTTGTGAATGTTCGACAATTTTATCGGCTAAATTTTGGGTTTCCTATGTCATCTATATTATAATTAAACCCTGAATGTATGTGTTTTTATTTCAATAAATTTATAAGGATAGGAACGGAAGTCTCAATTCCACGAAAAAGCCGGTTAAAGCGGCTAATTTTACAAGTCAGGGCAGTTAAACCGATCTCTCTTTTTCCCACAGCAGAGGCGGTTAATCTGGGCACTGGTTGATCCAGGGCCGGTTAAGAGAGGGTCTACTGTATTAGCAGGTTTTATTGGTATTTTGAAAATATGTTGAATTGGTCAAAAATGAAAAATAAACTTTTCTTACAGGATTAACATGAGGAAAATATGACGTTCCTTAGCTAAAGTGCTCAATTCCGGATGTGTTATAGGTTTACCTTTTCTTGACAAATTTACAGTCTTTTTTGACAGATTTAACGGTCTTCTTTCACTTGTTGAAGGAGTTGAATAATCCCAAGATTCAGCCATTTTTATATGGTATTCTTCTTGTAAATGGTAGTAAGCGAATAACTCCTGCTGTGTATAAACCTTGTTTTATACACTATTCTCCCACCATTCTTATTCCCCCTCTACCAAGTTCTTTAAACATAAAACCAAACTTCTAATTCCGCATTAACACTGTTGTCTTTTAAAAATTTAACAAAGTCCGAGCTGGAAGTTGATATATCTCTATTTCTCAAATAGTCTCTTACTATTTCTTCATCCCCTTCCTCTAAAATGTAACAAAAAACCTTCATTAGAGTTCCATTATCTTCTTTTGAATGAATAAAATTTGAAACCGTTGTCCACTCCTCTTCAACTATTTTAAAGCTTGCCACTTCTAGTTCAAAAGTCATTTTTTTTACTAAATTACAGGTTACTTATTCAAACAATATAACAAGACTAAAGAAATCGGTGTACATCGAGCAACATATATATAACCAATACCCCCACTTCTATTTTCCCCCACCATTCTATAAATTTCCCCACCATAGTGTTACATTAAACAGTTTTTTTTTAATATGATCTACACCTAATAAATCTAAATAACAGTTGTGCACAGATTGTACATTTTTCGTTCATGATTTCAAACCTTATTAGTGGTGCCTTTACACGATGGTCTACATATCCTCCTTCAAGATCAAATTCATCCCAATCATCTATAACTGCTCGTGCACAATCTTGACAAAGAGTCGTTCCATCCGCAAATTTATAAGCAACAATAATGCCAAACCCGTAATTTTGTCTTCGGTATTCATGAATAGCTTCTCTAATGCTGTTTGGAATAACACATTCTCCTGATCTTATTATATGGTTAAATAAAAAACCATCACAAATAATTTTCCTCAAGTAAAGTTCAAATAGAGTATCCACCATGTTTTATAAAAGAGATTAATATTTCAACTGAAGTGTTTACACATGTTACATCCGTCTTAAATACTTTATCCCCACCATATTTTATATATGTCAAGGTCAAATTATATTAATGCGAGAACGGGGAATAGAGCACTAAGTGACATGTTATTCCATTGCCACAAAGTGATCTATTCCCCGCTATCTATTCTATATCTAATTTTTTTATATTTTTTTATTTTATTTTTTTTTTATTATTTTTGTTTTTTATAAGTTTATACAGATGTTTACACTTCTTTCTTCAGATTCCCAATATTTCATTTCCTTCTTCTGCACCCTCTTCAACTACGACTTCATTATTTCCATTTTTCAAGAGCAATAGTTCATTTTTCAATTTCTTCATTTCATCTTCTAATTTTGTAATTTTAGACTCTTTATCTTCCAATAATAATTTCAAATACTTAATATAACTACCAGCCGCATGTACAGTCTTTACTCTGTTTTCTCCAAGATGCATGCCTGGGATTTTGATTTGTAGCCTATAATACTCCATATTGACATTAGACTGAATTTGTCTTGCTCGTTCGCTTTTCTTCCTTCTAGCTTCGGCTTCTTCATGAGAGGCAACCAAGTCAGACAAAATTGGACGATACATTGTTGATGAATGATTTTACAAGAGTGAGAAACTATCCGGTTCAACAACACATTTATCTACTTTCCCCCACCACTATCACGAGTAGGCCAAAAATGTTGAATACATATTTCAATAGTTACACTGGCACCATTTTCAACTAAAAATTTATAAAGAAAATATGGATACTCACTGGGTTTATATTCATATTGTCCATCATAAAGTTAAACGCCAATCTTTCCGAATATTCATTGTGATATTTTTCAGTGACACCAATTAACATTCCTTGTTTTTGAAATTTAAAACCAATGTCTGGAATTTTTTTACAATCCTCCATGTCCAAAAGTGGGAAATAATATGTAAAAGAATTTACCGGTGGAACCCAGGGTTCTTCCTTACAAAAAGCTTTAAACATTGCTTCTCGGTCCTCCATTATCAAATGATTTTAAAACTGTTTTCTTTCCTGCTTAAATAACCTAACCCCCCACCATTTTATTCAGATTCTTCTTCTTCAGATTCGGTCAACTCTTCCGGTTGATGCATCATTGATATATTTCCAACACTATTATTTCCAGTTTCATTAGTTGTTTCTTGGTTTAAATTTATAAATTCTTCTACTATTTCTTCTATTAACTCTCCAACTGTAACATTCATCTCTTGTTCTAGTTCTTCTTGTTCTTGTATCTGACGATGTGTAATAATTTCAGTGGTGTATATAAAGGTATTAGCTCTTGGAGACATAGTTTAATAAAGTGTATGGCTTCACTAACAACACAGCATATAATGAATAAAAAACCTGATCAACTCTTGCTTTTATATAAAAACTTTGCTTTTATATGAATGGAAGGCGGGGGGGGGGGGGGGGTTATTAGTCAAAAAAAAAACACTGACATATCATTGGTCCAATTCAGAGTCTGAAGATTGTATAGGGGATATCAATGTATCAGTTGATGAATCTAAAATGAATGTTTCAATTGCTTCTTTAACAATTTCTTCATCACTATCATTTATTAGCTCTTCAAATATTTCTTGTTCAAAGGATGAAATTTCTTCTTCTTCCAATATAGAATCATCCAGACTGTTATTCATTTCTTCTTCCAAAACTTCATTTGTCTCTTCCATCCAAGTTATATCTTCAATTGTATTAAACAGATTTTTTACTTCAAAATAATTTAAAAAAGGTGTATCCTTAAAAACCATTATTAACTTTTTCTGTTCACACCGAAGTAATATCTTATGACAAAATGATACTGAGTATGAAGTTGCTGTCTTATATATTCTCTAATATATTCCATTTTCCCCCACAATATTTCATATAGTTAAACATCTGTAACATAATACTATTACTCTTCTTTATCAAGCTTATAATGCATTGCTGCTACTTGCAACTCAAACTCCATTTCTTCTACAAAATCACGTAACTGCACCATCCAAGGAAATAAATTATTCAAATTTTCAATTCTAACCGTGCATGAACACAATAATTTATAATCACCTCGACGATATACAAGCACTTTAACCCCTACACCCATATCTTTCAAAATTGTTTCTTCAATTTTTCTATGCAATCCATATAATAGTGGCCAAAGTTCTGTATGTTTAGCAAAGAATGAATCCAATCTTTTATACATGTTCACTATATGGCAGCTTGTTAAATTCTAAGCAAACATATCAGCTGCGAGCTTTTATAATGCAACTTAACAAAATTTGGGAGGGGGAGGGGGTTAAGTTCAAGTTCAAGGTCAGGGTCAAGGTCAACAAACTTTAACTTATGTAGTAACCAATTACCTAAACTGTAGTAACAGTTACCATATGAGTCAAATAACTCATATGGTTAATTGGTGTATTAGGTGGCTCTAAAAGAGCCTTTTTTGGGTTTTAAAAAACCCTGCTTATCTCAAACAGATATTGAACCAGTTATTATACTCCTCATTTCCCCTAAAATCCTCAAACAACTCCGCCCATTGCCAGAGGTATTCGGCATTGTCTGCAGTCACATACAAAATTGGGCTACCAAGAAACAACACTGGCGATATGATTACTATTGTCCTGCCCAACTGCAACCAGTCCAATGCTTCCCACATGTATGGGTCAAGACTTTCTTCCAGGTCCAAAGTTACACAACGCAAATATTCAAATATTAATTGTTCATCTTCCTCAACTTCTTCCATTTCCTCTAGCTCAGATTCATCTTCCTCCACTTCTTCCATTTCCTCTGGCTCAAATCGCCTGTTGTAAAAGTTTGAACCATCCAGCGGAGCCATGTTCACTGTACACCAGGTAAGCAATCAATGTTCCATACCCAGTTGCACAGCAGTTACTTATATAAGGCAAGAGAAAGTTGTCGGGGGGGGGTTATTTAGTAATTGGGGGGGGGGTCAAGTTCAAGGTCATGTAAAAGTAGGTCACGGGACTTAGAGTGACCAAAAAATAATGGGAGAGAAACACAGCGCACTGTTATATAGCGCTGGTTTCTCTCCCATTATTTTTCTAACAAAATTTGGAAAAAGCTAATTCTTATTACTCTTTACTACGACCCCAGCGAGTCCAACCATCCGCACCTTTGTAGAGATAGTCTTTCGCATCAAGTGTTTTGATTGCTTTTTGGTTTCTCATAGGTACGGAGAGCTTAATTACCCATTTGTAGCCGTTACACCCTATTATAATTCTATTGCTCTTTTCTGTTCTACTTACAAAAAAGTACCTTAAACCTTCTCGCAATCTCTTCAACTTAGTAGCGGGGTAGGACTTACTGGAAATCACAGTCGGTTGTGGCACAGAAATATGTTTTACAAGATGTACACGGCAATACTTTTCGTTAAAAACACATTTCCTACCACAGACCGATCCTTTTTTAGAACCCCTAAGAAGCTTCTCAGTGCATTTACGAAGATTTTTAAATGCCCTGCGACGCTCTGCTTTTAATAATTGAAAACGCTCTGAAGGAGCAATTTTGAAAAATGATTTTTTTACTTTTGGAATAGAAATGGTAGGATGAGAGGGGTTGGGTTCCGGAATTGGTGAAATTAGTGAAGGTAATGAAGAAATTTCATGGATGGATTTAAGAAGTAAGGGAGTATCTGGACGAAGAGACTCTGTTCTTGGAAGCTCCTTCTGTGGTGGTGGCACTGGTGTAGACGGCTCATTAGTTGGTGATGGAGGTGGTGAGAAAATGCTTCCAAGAACCGCCATGGCTTGAAGAAGTATATTTCCCGGAGCAGCAGTACTTGATGTAGATGGTGGTGTTTCCATCCTCCGTAGCATCGACTCCGGGACATTCTTCAAGCGAAGTCTCTTCATCGGTCTCTCATTGGAAGCAGCCGTAGAAATAGTAGAAGGAGCAGGTGAAGTAGTAGCAGCAGCAGAAGTAACGGGCAGCGACATAGTTCCAATGCAGCAACGTAAGCGGCTGAAATCAGAATGAAACAGCATGTTAGCCAGTCCGCTTATATAGTCCCAAAAGTGAAAGTGGGGCAGGGGGGGGGTTAATTGCCTTTGGGGGCAGGGGGGGGGTCATTAACTTAATTGAGGTCAAGGTCACCAAAAAATGATAATAAACCAAAGTGATGGGGACGGCCTTAGCCATCCCCACCACTCTGTTTGCCTAACACTTCCCCAAATCCCAACCCGCTACAGTTACGCCTTGCGAGGGATCCCAATTTTTTGCCCACACGCACATGGCGATCCAGTTTGGTGGGCTGTGATACGGGCGGCCGGCCTCGGGCCTGGGCACTGGACCTGACCATTCCAATTTTACAATGGGGACTCTGGAACAGCTAATGCAAGACGCAACTCTAACCTCCCACCCTTAATCTAGACCCACCCAAATATAATTATTTCCTAATCAAAATTTAAAATTTTAAAGCATTAAAAAATATGCGCTACCTACGGCACAACGCGCATGTCCCACCCATATTTAATGAAGTTCAACAGAACTTCTATAATTTAAATTTAAATTTAATCTACCCTCCTAACAGCTAGCTGTGAAAGGTTATTAGTACATACACACAAATACACAATAGTTACATCAACACTCAACATTAAATGCATAAAACACATTTTTTAAACATTAGCAATAATATAACACACCTTAATGCTAACATCGCAATGCGCAAATTAAAACTTAAAAATAACGCAACTTAAAACTAAAAAAATAAATAACATTTTACACACACACAGTCACACACAAAAAATATTAATATTAAAACCCTAACAGCAAGGGTAACTCAAATATATATCGGCCGCCTATATATTTAAGTTACCCTCTGAGTTCGTCCTGATCCTCCGCGTCCGGAGTTTCAGTACGAACTGATTCTAAAATTCTCGACGGAATATTCGTAAACTTCCAAAGTGGTGGGGGAACTTGTAGGGGTTCGAGGGGGTTACAACGTTCAACGTACGACTTCAGTAGAAGGTTTTCAAGCAAAACTGTTTCATACACGTAGCGGCGGTTATTACAAGTAGGTCGTCGATAATTTAAGTGTTGGGTTGCGGCTTTCAATAATGTTGGCTAACATCTAATTAGGTTCTCCACTTAATCCAGCCACGACTTTCCTTATAGCATTACACCATAGTTGATAACTGCTATTATTTTAATAACAGTAGGAAGTTATATGTTCCCTTTCGCCGCTCAACTATAGTTATTATCTATTGCCAACAGCAGACCTAAATTGCCATTACTCTATCAGTTTAATTTATCTTAAGTATATGTTGTATTATCCTAACCACAGCAGTTACCGTTTGCTAACACCAAATTAGTATTACACAAGCTCAACTACTATTACCATTTCAACATAAAATAAAAGTGAAGGGGGGGGGGTTAATTACCTATTTTTTTGGGGGGGGGGTCAATTTCAAAATAATTACCACCTGCTGTTATAAATACCGTTACACAGGCAGCTGCGCCTCTTTCCACTCGCGGGACCCGCAGCTAACACAACACCTTGGTAAGTCGCTACCGTCTAATAATATTATATATGCTTTTTTTAACTTACTCCAATTAGGTCTGCTTGTTTTTAACACTCCATGAATCACTTAGTTTTTAACTATTTCTTTTTATTTACTACATACACATATTACTCTCCCATTACCATTTTTTTTATTTTTTATTACTGCACAAATTAACCTTGCATCGACATTATTTTTTATTTGCTTTATTGTTACTTAATATTTATATTCACCTACTGCTAATTATTCATTTTTTACATCTGTATTTTTTTTTATTTAGCTCTTAATTATATTTACACCTTTCAAACACTTATAATATTACATTACTATTGATCTTATCCATGGTGTTAACTTACCGTTTTACACATTAATAACACTTATAATTATTGCTAAACTATAATATTTGTACAATTACTAGCTCTTACCTCATCAACTTATTAACAGACTATTGTTTACACTTGTACAACTCATAGCCAATTCATATAAAATAACAAATTCCTTTTTTCACCTCGAATATTATCTTAATATTTTTAACAAAGTAATTTTTAAAATGTTTGCCTCTCCCATTAATACAAACTATCGCAACGCTACCAAACAAATAACCGGGGTGACCACTATCCCACCCTTTTATCCCATCGGCTTAGGGGGGAGGGTTGAGGAGGGGTTGCTCGTGACTCACAAATTGCTTAAATACGGGGTCAGCGCCGCGCGCGTCTCATTTATTCGCCGGGTTCCGTACAGTAAACTTCGGTCTTTACTTTTCTAGCAATTTTCTAACTTATATTTCTTACTCTAAAACACACTCGCAAACACTAACCATTTATCAATTGTTTTTTACACAGTGCACATTTACTCACCACTATTATAATGGCTTCCCACACTTTGCAGCTGAAACTTTTACGCACCAAACATATTTTACAAAAACAGTCTAACTACACAGTTTCAAGACCTAGTAATACATTCGCTAAACTTAAGAAACAGTTCAGCTTTCACCCCTTGTATTTTACAAGATCCAACCTTCACAACAGTTATTCTACTGACACTATTTTGCAAACAGTCTTAACTGATATGCTGAAATATCAACATTACAATCTTGTCACACCTATTGATGATGTTATCCAGTTATTTTTATTTACTATATTACCTGGTTTATATAACCGCTCTTCATCACACACATCTCTCATTCTGCTCTATCAACTCACAATATAAACATCTAACAGCTCTCGTTTATTTCAAATATGGACACACAACAGGGTTCACCCGTACAATCTCCTGTAGTGACATCCACCACTAACGATAACAACGGCAGTCTTCCCACACAAAATTTGGCTACAAATACTAACACTGCCAACTCCCAACCCGTGCAGAGCAATGAAATCAACAGTACGGCTGCAAACGACTTGGAAGCTATCCTACGATCATTAGTGGGCTTTGATGAATAAATTTATTTCCCACAGCCCCACGCCCCCGTCCGCTCCCGCCGCACTCCCGCCCGCCATTGATCCCCAGACTCCCCACCTTTTTTAAAACCCCCTCCGGATGACCTTGACACACTTACCAACCCCACCCCAAACCCCCAAAAACACCCCCAAATCAACAACACACACCTGCCAGTTACAACCGCTGACCTTGACCTGCGCCAGGACCGGCAAAATCCATCTACTAAGGGCCCGTCCGACAACGTTCGAATAAAATAATTTAGTACTAAATTAACTGAAAGGAACAGTAAACAAAATTTCAATAAAGCATAAATACGGGGTTTTAGGAAACTGAAGGTCGCTGGTTTGAATATCAGGAAATTAAAATATAAACATTTATCATACTTAAATTAAGCAGCTGATATTTGTCAGTAACAAAGCTACTCATGTGATCCATCGCAATCATCACACTAACCCCTTCAGTTATACTCACTTTAAAATACGCACCATAGAGTGCGTCGGTGTTTTAAATAAAGTATCTAAAGTACATAGGTTTAAAGCTTTTTAATAAAACTAGGGGACCTGTATGGCAAAGTTCCCATTTCTAATTTTGCAAGACACTCTCATACAGTACAAATTAAAGGAATTATATAAGACTTTTAAAACAATTGATGTTGATTATGCACTGACAGACGATATATTTTTGTTTATAATCTGACCTGAAAATTAATCTGAAGCTAATCAGCTGCTTAGTTACAATTCACATTAAAAATTTTTTGTAGTGAAATTTGGTTAACATTTTAAAGCGCCATCGAGAAATAAATCAAAGGCTAGGGGTGTGAAACCCAAAACGAAATGACCTTTTTAATCACCATTCGTCAACGCGGTAGATCTTGAGCTTTAAAATGACACCTCGACACCTCAATCACAAAAATTGGTTAAGTAGTTCGAGAGAAAAAGGGATGGATTATACAAAACCCTTATAGAATTAAGAAGATAGATATTTAGATGAATTTCTATACCTTACTGTATTCCAATATGAGGGATATTTTTTTGTTCAAAAAGCTTAGATACGAATACCCTTTAACTTTATTGTACCGCTGTTTTGTATTTTAAATTTTGTCTAAAAATTTTATATAGTATAAGGGAAGGTATTGGTGAACTGGCCGCGTGAGCGGAAGGGGGTTGCAAGACGAAACTAGTTTTATGATAATTGGTCTTTTCCCTTGAGCTCGTCGCAGCGGGCGGACGCAGGCTTAGTGACCCTCTCTGTTGAGGTAAGATTTCAAATTAATTATTCATTTAATATGCAGCTAAAATCGATCAATCTGACAATAATAACTAAATACACCTTCTGTGTGATAATTTTCCAAATTTATTCATTTCTTGAAATTGAAAATTACAATTAGTTTGACTTGTTTGTGCAGGGTTTCACGACTCGGGAGAAATCCGCTCCAATCCCTTTCCTTTCTTTATTTTTATAATTATTAAAAGATTTATGATGTATTCTTTTAAAATTGTTTAAGATTTATAGTATATTTAAGAAATAAAATTTGTTTTCTTGTTCCTGTGTTCTGAATAATAATTTAATAAATATGGTACACAATTTTGCGCCACTCTGCTGGCGACAGGAACTGTCAGGCAAAGTGTAACATGTAGTTTCATGTTCATGTTATTGATTGTCAAGACCGATAATGATTGTTTTGATTGTGTGATACGTTTAGAAATATAAATGTGTGTTATTTAGAAATATTATGTAAAAATGAGTTTGAAAGTAGATCTATTAACCAAAGACGAGTTGGTGTACGAACTCCAACTACGGAACCAACCGGTAGATGATAAAAGTGTTGTTAGTGATTTAAGGAAACTTTTAAGAAAATGTATTGCAGAAAATACACCTGTGTCATGTCAAAACTTAATTGGTAAAATTACGATACCTGGGGAAATAGAATTGATAACGACTAAGATAGAATTAAGCCAAGAGAAATTATCGGAGCTATCTACTGATAGTAGGCCGATCGATGTAGCTCGTTTGGAAACAAAAATTGAACATTGTAGAACTAGATTAAATAATTTAGTTAAGTTTAAAATGTCTGAGGAAGAGAAAGAAAAGTGTGTAGATTTGATTAAACAGATTAAATCATTAAGTGACGAATTCAATAAAATAGAGTTTGATAAGGAACTTATTAATAACTCTGTAAGGAAATTGAGCGAAACAAACATTGAGGAGGAAAACTTGTCTGATGTATTTTTAGATAACAAAACTATCGATATAGGGAATCCATTAAGCGTTCCATGTGAAAATAAAGCTGAACAACCATCCCAGCCTCTTTTTGACACTAACATGTACCAAAAGCTGCCAAATCCAATCGAAAAGTATTTGACTGATGTTAAAATTAGTAACGGTTTAGCCATTAATGATTTATTGGAATTTTTAAAAATGCTATTCAAGGTCAGTAGGGAAACTAATCTTTCCGATAGACAGATAATAGAAATATTTATTCCTAAAGCGTTGAACCCTTTGCAGAGTCTAATGTTATCAAACAAACACAGTAGCCTAGATAACTTAAAGACACAAATACTTAGATGTTTCATTCCTGTAAATTTAAGAGAAAATCTTATCAGTAAGTTTGTAAACAGACCTCAGGGTAATTTCGAAGCATTGCCATTGTACATAGAGAGTATAAAGGAATATTCTATGATCTTGAATTGTAGCTATTCAGAGCAAGATTTGTTAGATCTAATTAAGGTAGGAATGAATCAGCAATGTAGAGCAAACTTAGCCTTAGTAGGAAACATTAGTACCTTGTCTGATTTGGAAGCTGCCTGTATACATAATCAAAGTGTGAACTACAGCAATTACTTAAGAAATAGTCAACCGTCAAATTGTAATGCAAGCAGGGTAAATAGCAATTTTCCGCAGAGTTCAGTAAATAATGTAAGAAAATGTTATAATTGTAATCGTGCAGGCCATTTAGCAAAAGATTGTTTTAGGAAGAAAGGTACAAAAAACTAAATAGTTGGGAAAATTTTTCTTGGTTAAATAATACTTTCAGTAACCAAAATATCGATAAAACATGTGCAAAAGAAAAATTTTCCCATTCAATTAAACAATGTAATGTAACACAAAAAATGTTAAATAATATTATAAACGAAAATAATAGATTGAGTAGGAAACAAAAAATCAAAGCAAAACGCCAACAAAACAGAATAATGAAGAAATTAAATGCTAGGTTTGATAATAATAGATTTTCTCTGTTGCCTTCAATTTCAGTGACACTAAACAAGCATTGTAATAATGTATTGAGGGTGGATGCACTTTTGGATTCAGGGGCATCGGTAAATGCAATCAGTTATAGTATGTTTAAAAAGTTAATAAAATATAATTTGGTAAAACACCATTTGAGTTATGTGTCAAAATGTTATTCTGCGAATAACAAAGTAATATCGATAATGGGGAGTTGTGTTGTAAAAATTAGAATTAAAGAATTTTCTTGGTATGTCAAGTTTTCAATATTAAAAGACTTAGCTTGGGACATTGTTTTAGGTTGTTGTTTTATGAAGGAAACGGGACTAATAATTGATCTAAGCAATGATACATGCTACTTTAAATTTTGTCCTAAGGTAAAAATAAACATTACTCAGTACAAGAGGAATCGACATGATTTGTTATGTTTTAATTTTCCGAATTCAGTTGTAGACGTAGGTTGTAGTGATATGAAAGATGACGTATTAGAGTTAGTGAATAAATACCCAAATGTATTTACAACAAAGATAGGAAAAGCGCTAAATTTTGAATTTGATATTAAATTAAAAGATAACCAAGTTGTACATGAAAGGCCGTATCCAGTTTCACCTGCAAAAATGCCTGAAATGAAAACTATATTAAATGATCTATTAGATCAGGGGATTATCAGACCTTCGATTAGTCAATATTCTTCTCCAAGTTTCTTAGTCAAGAAATCTGATAATAGCAGTCGTTTAGTAATAAATTATGCTAAATTGAACCAAAAAATTGTAAGAGTAAACCATCCTTTGGGTAATATGGAGGATAATTACCATTATTTACAAAATGCAGAGTATTTTAGCGTAATTGATCTAAGCAATTCATTTTTACAGATACCACTAACCGAAAGTAGCAAACATTTAACAGCCTTTAGTACTGGTGTTTCATTATTCGAATTTAACCGAGTACCGTATGGTATGCATTGTGGATCTGGTTTATTGAGCGCTTATCTTGATAACATTTTTAGAGACATTAAGTTTGAATTTATGTTAAACTTTGTGGACGATATATTAGTGTATTCTAAGACAAAGGAGGACCATTTGAAACATTTATCTGAGGTAGTAGACCGTTTAAGTAAAAACAATTTAACAGTTAACCCTAAAAAGGTCAAATTATTTTACACCGAAATAGGATATTTAGGGAATATTATTTCAAAGAATAACATAAGAATAGATCCTAGTAGGACAGAAGCAATTCGAAATTTCCAAACGCCAAAAACAGCTAAAGAAGTAGGAACATTTATAGGAATGGTATCGTATTTCTCAAAATATATCAGAAACTATGCAACACTTGCTGCTCCTCTCAATGAACTAAGAAAGAAGAGAATTAAATTTAAGTGGACTGAAGAAAGTAATAATAGTTTTCTAAGTTTAAAGGAGGCAGTTATAAATCCTCCGGTTTTGATGATTCCAGATTTTAAGAAACCATTTTATCTGATGACTGATGCTAGTCAGTATGGAGCTGGATCGGCACTCTTACAGTGCAATGAAGATGGTGATAAATTGCCCATTGCATATTACAGTAAAAAATTTACCGAAAGAGAAAGAAATTTAACGATATATGAGAAAGAGGCACTTTCAGTAGTTTTGAGTATTAAGAAGTTTTATCCATTTTTAGAGCTTCAACCTTTTTACCTTATTACAGACAACCACGCGTTATCATGGGTTTTAAGTCATTTTAGGAAGTTAGGTAAATTAGGTCGGTGGGTGGAACAAATTATAAGTCTGCCATTCAAAGTAATGCACGTCAAAAGTCAATTTAACCCGGTAGCTGATTGTTTATCTAGGATGCACATGGAAAAACCTGATAACATAGAGGTAATTGAAGTAAGTAAAAATGATTGTGAGATAACTGAGTTAAGAACAAAAGATAGCAAAAAGTTAAGATGTGTTAATAACAAAGTTTTAAATCCAGTAGTAAATATGTTGCTAACAGATTTTCCTTTAGCTTACACTCAAATCTCAGAACACCAGAGATTAGATAATGAATGTTGTAAAATATTGCAAAGCATTAAAGATAAGACAAACAAAGAAAACTTTTATGTAAAAAATCATGTGCTTATGTATAAAAGAAATCCTAGGTCTAAAGGTAGAATATATGTTCCGGAAAGTTTGTTAGACTTATTATTTAACTATTACCATGTAAGTAACTATGGGGGTCATCCCGGACAAGCTAGAACTTTAAGCAAAATTACAGATTGTTTTTATAGGCCCAACATTGAGAAAGTAATTAGAGATAAAGTAAAAAACTGTGAAATATGTTTAAAATGTAAACCTGCTCAGAGGAAGTATGAAGGTGAATTAGTATCTGGTCAAGCTAGGCAAGCAATGGACACACTATACATTGATACTGCGGGACCTTTAGTGAGATCAACAAAGGGTAATCAGCATATTATTATTGTTTTAGACGATTTTATTAAATATATTTGGCTTATTCCCGTGAGAAATGTACAGGCGAAAAGTATTATTAAAAAGGTAGAGGAAGTTATATTTACTAATTTTAGTTCGTGCAGAAAGATGGTGTCTGATAATGGATCATGTTTTAAGAGTATAGAGTTTAAAAAGTTCATGTTCAAATATGCAATTAATCATTATAAAATTGTACCATACAGACCCAGTAGTAATAAAGCTGAGAGATATTTGAGGGACGTAAAAACCCAAATCAGAGCTTATCACAATAACTGTCAGAATAGGTGGGATGATAATCTTAAGTTTATTCAAATAAGTTTAAACACTGCCCTTAATGAAACAATTAAACACACTAGTTTTCAATTGATGTTTAATCACAAACCTAATCATAGTTTGAGTAATATCTGGAAAATACAAGATTTGTTAAGTGAAAATCAAAGTAAATCTAATGTTAAAACCATTTTTGATAGAGCTATTCAAAATTGTAAAAGATCAGTAAGCAAGAATAAAAACAGAGAAAGGTATAGTGAAGACAGAATAAAACACCCTTTTACTGTTGGATCTACTGTTTATTTAGAGAACCAAAGGCTCAGTAACAAAATTAACTGTTACCAGAGGAAAATGGATTTTAGATATACAGGTCCGTTCACAGTATTGTATTTTCTTAGTCCTGTCTCAGTGCTTATTCAGGCTAATAATGACAAATCGGTAGTGAAGAAGGCACATATAAATCAGCTTAAAATAGGAAAATAAAAAGGAACTTAGTAAAATGTAATATAAGAGTTATATAAGTACTTTAGACAAGCTAATGTCGTTCAGTTTGTAAAAAATTGTGTTTAGCATTTATAAAAAGTTAACAATAAAAATATGTGTATAATCCATAGGTATTTGAGTAATCTTTGTGGTTTGTGATGACAAAACACTGAGTTAGGCCTAACCAATTTGCTAACACTAAAATACGTAACGCTACTTATTGATTTAACTTGACTTACTTAACCGACTTAACTTTATCTTTGACTAACACAACAGACCTTATTTTTACTATACAACAGAGACTTATGGTATGAATGTTGAGTGAATGTGAGCGAAAGGGTGCCTGAATGATTAGTTTTAAGCAATTTACCGTTACTTTACTTAAAACGACCTTGCTTTCGCAAATCACAAAAATTACCTCAAATAAAACATGTAAGACCTAAGGTTGATTAATTTATGAACTAAAATACAAGATTGGGAATATAATTTTTTAATCATATATAAAAAAGTATTATGGGTATGTTTAAAGGCATTGTTAGTAGATTATCTCCTTTCCTTTCCTGCCTTATTCCGATCCTAAAATTCGTCGGTGGCCCGCGATTGGAATCAGCCGATACTGGAGAAAGGACCGAAGTGGGACTACCGTATACCAGCCACGAGATGAACCACAGCCAATAGTGTATCTACAGAGAATCCAACGAACTGTCTATCTTGGTGAAGGGTTTATAGTTTCTTGTTGTGGACTTGTTTGGTAAAAATTTAGAGTAATAATTATGGATTTCATCGAGATGGACATTCTATATATAAATACTTAGTTTTAAGGATTTTGTTGTAAATTTATGCAAAATTTTTAGACAAGAATTTGGTGGGATAATGTACCGCTGTTTTGTATTTTAAATTTTGTCTAAAAATTTTATATAGTATAAGGGAAGGTATTGGTGAACTGGCCGCGTGAGCGGAAGGGGGTTGCAAGACGAAACTAGTTTTATGATAATTGGTCTTTTCCCTTGAGCTCGTCGCAGCGGGCGGACGCAGGCTTAGTGACCCTCTCTGTTGAGGTAAGATTTCAAATTAATTATTCATTTAATATGCAGCTAAAATCGATCAATCTGACAATAATAACTAAATACACCTTCTGTGTGATAATTTTCCAAATTTATTCATTTCTTGAAATTGAAAATTACAATTAGTTTGACTTGTTTGTGCAGGGTTTCACGACTCGGGAGAAATCCGCTCCAATCCCTTTCCTTTCTTTATTTTTATAATTATTAAAAGATTTATGATGTATTCTTTTAAAATTGTTTAAGATTTATAGTATATTTAAGAAATAAAATTTGTTTTCTTGTTCCTGTGTTCTGAATAATAATTTAATAAATATGGTACATTATAACGATAGCATGAAAATTAATTCTGATCCAAAGTGTTTCCTTGCTATTCGATATAAGCTTTACGTCGATATGTTACAAAACCTCCTAATTCAATGACCCACGCAACATTAAAAAAAGTAATTGTTGGAACACTTTGTAAAACTCAAAAATTTCAAATACAAATACAATCAAATGTCAAATCATATGTTAAACTCGTATTAGCACCACCTTTTCCAGAAATTTAAAAGTTTATTTTGTAACAAAACCCAAACTTTGCTGATATAAACATATCTCAAAATCATCCATTTAACGTCTAATTATACGTCTATAAACTTTATAATAGTTTTTGAAACAAATGTTTCAAAAAACATCAGAAATCAACTAAAATGTTGGTCAAGTTTTGGCCAGAAGCGATCTCTAGTTACTATTATTTTACGAAGAAATAATCAACCTAACAATATGGACCCAACCAAAATCTGCTGTATCGGTTGCTTGCTCAAATTGCCCGTACTATTTATCCCAGAGTTTTTCAGAAGCTATTCAAATGCATACATTTAGTTCAGAATGGCGCAGTAGAATTTGAATAAAGCAAAAAAATCATTAGCATATTTTAACTTAAGTTTTAAGATAAATATTTAAAAAAATATATTTTTTATTCGAAATTTCAAAAACAGCCTCGGTAAAAAATGTTGTGTGAATTAATATAAAATTGAATAAAACACTTATTACATAAATACTGTAGGCAATTATTCCTTACACAAAAACATATAATAAATGGGGAGAAAATATTTTTGTAGTCCTTAGTTGTAATGTAATAGTAAGGAAAATTGGCAAATTTGTAAATGGTAACATATAAGATTATTTTGAAACAAGCAATAAAAATAAAGTAGGCCAATTTTAATATTACTGTCTTTATAAGAGTAGGCCTACAAATCAAATAAATTAAAATAATAGATTATAAAGAATTATGAATTTTGCACAATTTTTTTATTAATTTGTATTGCTGTCAACACCAGCATTACGAGGTTGTAACAGAATTGCAAGGAGCGAGAAGGAAGTATTTACACTAAGTGCATGTAAACAATATGTGATGCACTCCATGCGATCATCATATACTACATACCTAATACATACATCTACATTTTTTTCCTCTTAAAATGACATTTCATTTGGCTAGTAATAACGATGTACACTACATCAAATAACAATTTTAGCTAACGGTCGTCTGCCAGCCGTTTGCCATTTGTTATAGAGTTCGAAAATACATATAGTACACTCTCGTTCATCGGACTCAGCGACATCCGAACTCCGCTTCATCGGAACTGGAACTCTGGATATTATTTTTTTTTTCTTAAGAAATAAATAATTTTTCCGTTTTAGCGCCTTCAATTTCCATTCGTTCTATCCGCACAACAGTGAAGTATCACATTTTGCAACAAAAGTCATCAGGCGTTTTCCATAATCTGTACCCATCGATGTGATTTATGAGGCCGTGGAGTATACGCACAAAAATATAAAGAGGAAGGGGGCAAGAAGTGAACATCCGCGTCGACCGCTTCCCAAACTGTCTCGCGTCGTGACTGCACCTGTGTTACGTGAAAGTCAGTTGACTGCTGGAATATGAATATGGAATATGAGAATTAAGATTTTGGATCTTTCCTGCGTTGTTTTTATTCCTATAGGTTCATTGTTACCATGTTCAAAGTTTGATTGCCTTATTTTTATAAAATCTCTTGTGCTATCTTAAAAATAAGAGTGAATATAATCACAATAGGTCACCGTACGGGCGGAAATGATGACTCACGACGGACTCCGCTTTATCGGAATTTTTGACATCTGAACCGGCCGTCCGCCACATTAGTTCCGATGAACGAGAGTGTACTAGTACATTCAAACCTATGAGCCCTTACGATAAATTTATATAAATTTAGTTAGGAACTCTTTTGACAAACCAGAGGTGCCAAAAACAAATTTATACGATACAAATTACTACCTGAGATAGGTAAGTTCAAAAAGTAATGTTTCGACGTTTCAAACGTGGTGGCTACTTGGATTGACGTCGCAAAAAATCTACAAATATTCTATGAGTTATTAGTTGCTGTAACACAACTACTTATCGGTTATCTCTTATTATAATAAGAAGTTTCAGAATATTACCTTTCATATGACATAATTATGTAACCACTTTCAAGTTGTTTTTCACCGGTGTTTTACTAGTACAAAATGTTTAGACGTAGATGACCGTTTCGTGGACGTGGCACTATAAACGGCGTCTCCCACTGCTCTACTTAAATCTTGTCTATTTACTTTATTTTATTTTTTGACCGGGGCCTTTGTAAGCGTGGTCGCACCGCTCGCACCGCCCTAAGGCCGGCTTTGAGGATGGTGTCGTCCACCGAGCGGCGAGTGGTCTGAGCGGCGAACCTCAGGTAGAAAAGGGTCAAATGGAATTTGCGGGGAATTTCTCCCTTCGGCAGGGAGAACCTCCTGAATGGCTTTGTGTACAAGACCAGGTGACTCTGATCTATCGATACACTCGCATTTTCAGTGTCTCTACATTAGGTCACTAATACAGTAAATATAAGATACTGGAGAATATAATTTTACCGATTATGGATAGCCTAGTGATGTGTCAATTGTAAAATTAAGCGCAGTGGAACAAGTGGAACTTGTGTTTGAGAATGTAACCCTCCCCTTATTTGTCTGACCAATTTTATTATTAAAGGTATTAATTATTTGGTTATTTACCACGTATAACCAGTGGGAGGAACAAATATTCAAATATTCAAATACCACGTAAGGTACAATATTCAATATTATTGAATATTGTAAATAGGCCTTAGCATAAGTGTAAGGTAGAATATAGGCTAATGTTACTGACTAAAGATAGCGATGTACCAATTGTAGTACCGCTTAAAAAATCAATAATGATACAATCCAGTGCACTTAGTGAATATTTTCATAGTCCAAATTTCGTTTTAAATATAATGTTATTAGATATTAGAAGAAAAGATATGCATACTTATGTATATTTATATTTTATTGTACTTGTATAAGTCTATATTTTAAATTGTTTTACAACTTTATACTTCTGGGTTAACTTGTACAATACAAGACAGACGTAAACAAAACACTTAGCAATTTAAACAAAAACTTCAGCTGTACGTTACCAAATGTTTAAAATGATCAAACGAATTTCAATGTTATTCTAATGGGAATTTTTCAAATTTTAATTTGTGGATAGCGCCCTTATTTTAAGTCCGATTCTCATAAGTTTTTGGCGGAAACAACTACAGACCAAGCCCTATCCAACGACACCAAAAACTTGAAAATCGGTTGAGAAATGTAGGAAGAGTTCTCTACACAAAAAAACCTTAGCGTATTAAATAAGTATAGATGATAGATTTTTAAGGTGCTGAGAAAACGTAATTAATAGGCCTAGGCCTAGGCATGTTCAATAATTTGCATATAGCTTATAGCATATATCCAATTAGTCAACGCCAATTAACTTATTAATGAAGTTTAATAAATTAATAAATAAATATACTTTTATTAAGAAATAAAAGTATATATTGACTACTTTTAATAATAAGACCCTATGCGTCTTGTTTGAATTGGCATTTACAGTGTATTGCATTTACTGTATTAGTGAACTGATGTAAAGACACTAGAAAATGATAGTATAGGCCTATATATAGGTCAGAGTCACCTGAGATGTATTGTACTCAGAGCCTCTCTGGCGTTTCTCCCTGCCGAAGGGAGGAATTCCCCGCAAATTCCATTTGACTCTTTTCTACCTGAGACCTGAGGTTCGCCGCTCGGACCACTCGCCGCTCAAACCACTCGCCGCTCGAACCACGTAACCTTGAGGATCGGTGCCAATCTGACGTGGTGACAATTTGACGCCGGCCGCTTGGGGTGACAATCTGTCGTGACAGTACCCGACAAGTTGGAGCCTCGAGAAAGGATTGGTGCCAATCTGTCGTGGTGACAACCTGACGGGGAGTGTTATTTCAGGGGATCGGATCCAATCTGACGCCGGGTGCTAAAACCCCGTGGTGCCAATCTGTCGTGGTGCCAACCTGACGGCGACCCTTTCATTTGATAGTTCCACCAGGCGTCTGCGGAAGTGCAGCCGTGTGTGTGTGTGTGTGTGTGTGTGTGTGTGTGTGTGTGTGTGTGCGTGCGTCCGTATTTTTGTCTGTGTCCGTGACCATCTCCATGTCCGTATTTTATTTCTTGAATTTAACTGGTATAATCTTTTACAGGAAAAAGAGAGGACCTATACGTGCCGTTGCAACACTGGTTGCAAGAATACACTGTGTGGTTGTGCTAAACAAGGATTGAGTTGCATCAAAGGTTGCGGTTGTGAGGAAAATTATACAACTTGCCAAAACGTATATGGAAGGTATGTATTAAAAAAATTTATACGTTTTTTATTAAAAAACCTAAACTAATATAAAGGCTTTAATTTCCTTGGGGATTTTATCAGTCTACTTTGACCTTTCGCGCTATACACATCTGTTGGCTGTCCAGATGTTGCGAATAACAGCATGTCTCTCAAGGTCAAGTGTGCATCATATGACACCACCATCATCACAACTTTTGAAGAGCTCGACAATTTTACTAATGAATTGCGGGTGTTACTTGCCTGTGGTTATCGTTTAAATATTGATGTTTACGCTAACAACATGAGGATGTTTCCTAAACAAAAGTTCTGCCACGAAGAAGTATTTCTTTCCACGCAACCTTCAACTACAACAACACCATCTACTCAAAGTAATGTTAATTTCCAGTAATTTTACTAATGTTTAAAGGTACATTCACACTTGGCTAGATACTAGCTGCAAGTGACAGCTGTATTGAAAAACAATCCAAAAATCCTGCTAATACTCCCTGGTAAGGTAATTTTACATTCACACTACGCTAGTAGCTAGTAGAAGAAGCGAATGTAAACACGTTTTGTATTAAACATATGGTTTATGAAAATTAAATTATAAACAGTAAATTAAGTAGGCCTACTATTTTAAATGAAAGAATATATTATACAAATTGTTTTGGTTAAAGACGATATGTGGGATGATATTTACTATCATAATGCTATTAATCGGATTTATTGGTTTTTAGTTTGTCCCATGACCACCGAAAATGAGCGTGGTGGGACGATCGGCTTCTCCCACAACGCTTAAAAAAATATATTTTCATTTTTATTTGGAACACAGTATTACTTGTGCTTCAATGTTATCTTGCTACAGTTTTATTCGAATTTCTCACAATTTAAATGATTTTAAGGTAGGCTTAAGCGTTAATTTAGTTAGGAGTGTCACGTGCGTCTGACACTGAGATATGTATCTATCTACCCAATAGGGTGAGCTATCATCGCGCGGTAGGCCTACTACTGCTCTTACTGGCCTTTATTGATTTAAAGTATTTTTCTAGGAGCGTCTGACGTCGATCGATTTCTTTGGAGGCAGTTGTAGACGCTAAGACCACGTCACCACGTCTATTCCATAGTGTACACCTCAAATAATGAAAAAGTTGAAAGAAAGTTAAAAAAATCACAAAATGTTTCATTTTTGTGAATATGAAAAATTATTTGGCAAGGCATTAATAAATAACTCGTAATCTTTGACTTTATGATTTGAAGCGCCTACTCTTTTGAGATCAGTAGTGTGAAATTGTTGGTGCTGGCCCAGTTCAAGGTCACCTGAGGGATGACGTCATCGAGGTCAATGACCTCACCGATGACGTCATCGATGACGTCATCGATTGCGTCATCGATGACGTCATCACCAATGACGTCATTTCTATGACGTCACACCCATGACGTCACAGAAATGACGTGCTGATGACGTCATCACCCCTTACGTCATCAAAATGACGTCACCGACGCCACTGAGGTCAAGGTCACGCCGAAACTTAAAATTTTTTGGCACTTTTGCCGTTTCTCGCACTACGCTCCGAGTTTCAGTCAGAGTCCCCGTGACCTTGACCACTTGGAGCGAATTTTCGACGAGAAACGGCAAAAGTGCCAAGTTAAACTCGAGTTTCTGGCATGACCCTGCCTAAATGGGCAATCGGTTATCCCTCAGGTGACCTTGAACCAGCACAACACCAACAATTTGATATTACTGTGACCTTGAAAACCTAACAACGGAGCGCCGACACCGATGCGCACCCCACGACAGCCACCGAGTGACTGACTGTCAGGCTCTGTGTACTCTAGGTATATGGGGAAGTGGAGGGGGAAATCTCAAGGTCATCCAAATGGAGTTTTAAAAAAGTTGAAGAGTAGAAAGACTACTCTTGTGCTTCCTGGGCGACCTCATCAATTTCCAACGGATCTGTAAACCAATCCGATCTGTAGCGGCAGGAGTCCAGAAAACAGGTGCACCACCCATCAGGTTGTCCGTAGCACTTCCGACAATTGGTAAGATTGGAGAAATGAAATTTAATACACCGCTGCGGACAACAAGTGTAAAAGTAGTTGGATTTGTAGATTTTGAAAGTTTGTAGTACCGGTGGTGGCAGCTGTTGGTTCTTGCATCTACACCTGCAACATCCGAAGCATTCACATTGTAGGCAGGCCAGCCCGTCCACTTGCCATCTTGGTAGTAGGAAACACTTGCCCTCGCAGCAATAGGTTGTCCCTGTCTCTTCCTCCCAAAGCTTCTTTGCACAATGGACGACGCCTTGTATCTCTAAACACTTATGCTCGCAACATGAGACACGCTTAGTTTCCATACTTGATGTTGCTTTGGCGAGGGAGCAAGATGAAGTGATGCCGTGGCCAGCAGGAATGGAGCTTATATAAACTAAGGTGAGTGGAGGGGGAAAGGTCAAGGTCATCCAAATGGAGTTTTAAAAAAAGAAAAGAGTAGAAAGACTACTCTTGTGTATCTATAGCGATTTCATTGATAGTGAGTGCTTCTGTATGCCAAGTTGATCTGTACTGACAGGCTCCTAAATAATGTTTGCAAAAACCTGCAAAATGATTGTTGCACAATTTGCAGCCAGTTAGCTGTTTTAATGTGAATTCAATGCAACGTTCAGGGCAACAAGTGTACTTATGCCCTCTCATCTGGTACACATGGAATGTCTTCAACTCCGGTTTCGGCTTCTTCCAAGACTTGCACTTACACATGCATTGACCAAAAGCTTCACATTTTCTACACGCCAGGCCATCCGCAACATCAATGTCATTCGGCCATGAAAAACATTTCCGTTCGCAACAGTAGTTGAGTTGACTCTCCATGTTGCTGTGGTGAAGGTGCGCGATGAAATGATGCTGCAGTCATTGAGAGTGCACCTTAAATAAACTCAGTGGAGGGGGAAAGGTCAAGGCCATCCAAACGGAGTTTTAAAAAAGATAACTAGTCGTCCTCCTCCTCCTCCTCATCCGTTGTACTTAGAGAGCTGTCAGACGAAGAGCCCCGTGCAGGTGCTCCCCAGATGAAAAACAAATCAATTTTAAAACGAAGACCAGGATCTTGCATCATCAATTCCTTTAATTTGTCACATACTAAGTCGACCTTGTGTAAGGTGTCAACAACAAGCTTCCAATTCGTTGGTTCAATATAACTTGTAGTAGAGTCTGCCTCGCTGATAACCACATCCTCCGGCCGTATTGGAGTGTAAAGATGTGTAAAGTTCTTTGGCTGTAGCTGAGGTTCAGGCTGGCTGGAAGTGGAAGGTTGAGTGTGGACCCCTGTCGCATCGAAATCCATAGTCATTCTACATTCAATGTTGGGGTTTTCGTTTAATACATACACCAATTTCTCATGCAACATATCCACTTCTGCCGAGTCTTGCAGATGAACATTCCAGGAAAATGGCCATTCTTCATCCGTAGTGGAGTCAACTCGAGAAAGAGTGCTGTCCGCCATGATAGCTAAGCAAGGAATGATGTGAGCTACAGACTGTGGTAACAGTATTGAAAAGTAGAGGGGGTAAACCAAAAGTACGTGGAGGGGGTATTTTCAAGGTCATTTAATTTGGGTTTTAAAAAAAAAGGAAATAGTGGAGGGGGAATTCTCAAGGTCATCCAATTTAGGTTTTAAAAAAAAGGAATGAAGCTTACTCCTCTTCAGCCTCGTTGTCCCCTGCATCTTCATCATTCTCATCTTCATCGACGTCAGACTCGCCGTAAGGATAGATCGGGGACATGGGCGAATATTGTGGAGATTGTTGACCGTTGTTGTCGTCCCCTTGCATTCTAACTTGGGACCAATCATAATTTAAATTCATTTGTATTATGATCCCAGGGTTGTCCCGCAGTATTTCCTTCATACGTTCGCAAATTGACTCCAAATAGTGTACACTATCGACCGACAGTGTCCAACCCGTACTTGTACCGACATCAGTAGTGGAGTCAGCTTGGCTGATGGTGTTGTTGTCTGCCATGGTTGCTTGTCGGACAAGGAATGACGGTTGATGTGATGCTCATGCAGGAACATGGTGAAGTGGTGGGGGGGTGTGGTGGAGTAGTGGGGGAATTTTCAAGGTCATCCAAACGAAGTTTTAAAAAAAGGAAAACTTACAAAGTAACATTGAAACTTTCCAATTGATGGTGGCGAGCGTTTTCTTCTGCAACCTTGCCGACACATGTGACTATGCCGTACAGTATGAAAAGTACAACCATAATAAGGCCGAACAATAAAAGATAGCCGTTGACTATCATGATATTTTCTGAGTGGATCTGTTTTCTTCTTATCGCCCTCTCCTGCATCCTCTTCTCCAACTCGTGGACGAAGTCACAACATGCGTGAGGACACCTTTCATCTGTTGGTAGGTTTGCCATTGTTGATGTTGTCGGTGTGGCTGTTGAAGATGGAATGAGGTTTCCAATTGCGATGTGCCATGTACACCAATAGTCAAGTGGTGGGGGTAACAAAGCAGTGGAGGGGGAAGTTTCAAGGTCATCCAAATTGTGTTTTAAAAAAACCTATCTTGTTACTGAGCTTATATGTCAGTAACAAGATAGGTGTTTCTGCTCTTTTACTTCTTTAATATAATGAAAAAATATACATATTCTACAATGGTTAGGACAAGAAATACAACTGCTAGTCAGCTGAAGTAGTCCAAGTTGTCTGGCTCGGTCTTCATGGACGCTGGTGAGGAAGCCGTCGAGGAGTGTCCAGGCTCTTCCTTTGACTGCCGGGTGTTCCGTATATTGCAAGCGTAAACTTGCACATTTATACGGTAGCCTCGTGCCACCATCAGCTGCAACTCCTTGTATAAGTCGTTTAGCTCCTGCTGAGTCTTGATGCTCACCTCCTCGTAACTTGCGCAACTAACGTTCAGAGACATCTTGATGTTGCTAGGTTGGCTGCTGGAGTAGAAATGAAGCCGAGGCACAGCGCTTGGAGGTACATGAAAAAGTGGTGGGGGTAATAGTGGTGGGGGTATAGAAAATCCAATTAAACAGTTCTAAACTTTTTCCATCGATACAATGGAATGGAACAAATAGCGCAGGTGTCCTTGTAATTTTCAAATCGAAACAGTGGCGCTAGAAATCCGAATTGTTTTATACCACCATCCTGTACGAATCGCCGAAGGTCTCTGACGGCGGCCTCGCCACAAGGCCTACAAAACTTTTCCCCGTCGTGGAACTTATACCAGGAGTATTCCGAATACCCTGTATTTTCCCTCCTGTAGCGTTTGACATCTTCTTTTATTGTTAGTGGGATGTTGTCTTGTAAACATGTTGGGAACAAGTCCTTGTGAGTTATAACTCGTTGTATGCAAAGCTCGTACAAGGTGCTCATCGTTTGCTAGTTGGCAACAGACTGACCGTTTTTCGCATTCAAGCAGGTTTGAATCCTAGTGCGGTAGTGGGGGTAATTACAGTAGTGGGGGTAATTGTGAAATGCAAAGGTCAAAGGTCAAGGTCACCCGCGAAGTTTAAAAAAAATGCAACATATCAATACGTGAAGTCTGTCACATATTGATATGTTGCATTTTTTGTTTTTTTTTTTATTTTTTTTGTCTTTTATGATTTGTTTATTTATAAAACATTACAACAACAACATATGTACAACATTAAAACTTAAATCTAACACTGCTGCTTGTCAGCGATGTGGATGGTCAACTCTGTAGAATTGCTACCCGTGCAGCCGTGGGACACCAGGTATAGACACCCGGGTTGAATAGAGCGAAGATCCTCGTTTTGTAGAAGATGGACGAATCTCTTGGGCAGGTACACCTGGAACTTTGGTTCATCCCCTGGAGTAAACGGTGCCTCGCTGAGACTGCAGCAGATGGCCTCCCCAACTGTAGTCTCCATCTTCTTCATAGCATGGATTATGTAGTGCTTCTCGTCTTTTAGTTCCGAGCACTTCTTTACAGGTAATATTGTTGACTTGGAGTGAGCATTGAACTGCTCGACCAAAGTCTGAAGGAACTGGTGAGATGCCATGGTCAGGTTACAGATCGTCTTCTTGCTCGGAGATGTTGTCGTCTCGGAATCTCGAGTAATACTCATGCCAGGTCCCTGTCTGCTCCCCACTTATATACTCTCCGTTACCCCCACCACTCCCCAATTCCCCACTTTGAAGGTAAGAGGCGAGTTTATAGGCATTTTTCAAAGCGCAATGTCTATCTTTATCATGTTCTGGGCTTTTTGTACAAATACATATGGTTTCCAGCATGTATTGATAATTCTTATCCAATTCCACATCATTAACCGGAACATGAGTAAATCCTTCGATCCATCTTTTCTTTTCCAGCCCCTTTGTGTAAATATTGGTAAACTTGTCTGAAAAGTGATGCATAATGTGATACAAGTCCGTGTAACTTGTAAATCCATCATACCAATCGATATGATGGAAGTGTTTTGAAATCCATCTGTTGGTAGTAGCGGCTTTACTAGTTAAAGACGAATAAGAACATGGTGGTTTAAATAAAAACGAATAAGGAACACTTGTATTCATGTCCAAAAACACAAGTTCTTTTATAATGAATCTATCATCATTACCACGAAACGCTTGAAACTCAATAATACCAGGCTTGGACTTTACTTGTTGTTCTTCTCCCTTGTCCATTTTGAAGGTCACACGTCTGCTCATTACGAAGTCAGGAGGTCAACTGATTTCCACACCACGGTAGGTACTACTTTTATACCAGGCCGTACAGTTGTTGGCGCGTTGGTGTATATTTAACGTGGGCACCGTCCCCAATAGGCCTAACCCCACAAAATGTTGGCTATTGTTTTAAAAACTAACCATTGTCATTTAAGTTTCCATCTTTATATTTTCCTTATTTTCATTTTCATCACTAACACTTGATTCTTCTCCTCCATCTTCCTCTTCTTCCTGTTTTACTGATTTCTTATGTAGTTGAGCGTACTTTTCCAATTGTCTCCACATCTGTACTTCATGAGGAACTCTATTAAATATAGAAGTATCCACAGGTCCGTATAATATAGGTGCGTCCGGTTGTTTGTCCAAAGTGTCTTCCAGATAATCTTTAATAATCGAACTTGAAAACACCAGTTGTCTCAAGTATCTTGTTATAGGTTCAGTAGCACAAGTTAAAATGAAAAACTCCTCTCGATTAAGTTGAATTTTGTTATCATGTCTTGTTGTGTCTCTAAACCGTAGCTGATGATCACCACGTTGTTTAATGATATCAATTTCCACATTTGAATCCAAAAGTCCTACTCTTGTCTTTCTTCCAAACATGTTACTACTTAAATAGCATTCTAGTAGATGCAAATGTTTCATAAACGATTCCCAAGCACTGTCCGTAAACAAAATCATTTTGGGTCCATGAGTTAAAATTACAGTAGGGGAATAATCTGTAGATTTCATAACACCGATTAAAACACTTTTATCCAAACTGGAAGAGATTGGGTAAAATATTCGCAAAAATACCTCACTCAATATGTTTGGAGAAATATTATCTTCAATATCCCTTTTTCTCTTTTGTATAGTCTTTCTTCTTTTACCTTTTTCTTCAACATTATTACTGGCGTGAAGTTGTCCGCAAACGTTTTGTTCACCTCCTTCCTGGTGACCTTGAGGATCTAAAAACTCAGATATCTCCTTCTCAATATCTACCACATTTTCAGGTGTACCACTAGGAGAAGCCATATTGAATACGATGCTACCCATACAACAGTAGGCAACAAACTGATGAGGAGCGGTCTGTACGCTCTGCTTTTATACTCGCGGAATGAAACAAAACCGGTTCTTACAATACATTTTTAACAATTCCAGTTAAAGGTGTGTATGTTACGATTTTATCATGTAGAATTAAACAGTATGCAGTTGTATTAGCCGGTATAGCATCGTTGAATTCCATTTCTATTTTTTATATCCACACTTGAAGACTTTACTGATTCATTTTGTTTAGAACAATCGATTACAACTATTGGGTAGGCATCGAAATATTTGTCAGGTGGTAATAAAGGTGTATTTGTTTTACCGTAATATGAACTTTGGAATCTCGCGTACATATCGTACAATATACTGTATTTCTTCTTAGTGAATGACACATTTAAATTGTCGTATGGAAAGAATTGTGAATTTAAATAAACTTTAATATTTTTCAAGTCACAATGATCAAATTGTCCTGCATGTTTAGTAATGGCGTCTCTTCTACCTGTTTGTAAACCAAATATAATATACCTGGCTCGTTCTACATAATTCGATGTTTTAACAGTCCAAGTGTGTCGATCCGTAGTAGGTAAACTGGGATGCTCATGAAATTCCCAACTTCTAAATGGAATAACAATATCACGATCGGCTTTTAATTTTCTTAAAAGTAGCATTCTATGCTCGTCAGCCAATTTAACATGTGGAACTCTCCATACAATTTTGTCTAATTTTAATTTCCATTCTAAAGTCGCATCTGTAGTAGCATCTGCAGCTTTAATAATGTCTTTATCGTTAGAAGATCTCAACAAAACTAATTCTTGTTTAACGTTTAATATTATTTTCCTATAATCTTCAGCAAAACCAAGCAGCAAACGTAATGGAATATGAAAATCAAAATATCCATTTGGATTTGGAGTGATCGTGTCAATCGTAGGTAATACCCATCCGGCAGGTTTAAGTAAATTGGTTTCATTGGGTGTTATAGATGTTAATCCTTTTAAAGTTGTCGTAATACCTACTTTTTTAGTGGAATCAACTGTTACACCTGATATTTCATATCTAATTTCATCAAATAGGAAAGCCATAGGATTATTTATAAATGGAACTGTTGTACCAACAGTAGTACCGTCCTTTTTAGTAACTTGTCCTTCAATATACAAGTAACTTTCACATGGTAGTGTGTAAATGTCTTGATTTTGTATGGGAATACGGATTTCATCGTTATTGTTTAATTTCGATGAAGTGTAAGGGTTGTGGGTGTGATATTCTTTTTCCCATAGGGTTTCGTCGAATGTTGGACCCTGCGCTATATCCAGTATATCCATACTCGGTTAATTTTAATCCAATTCTCTCTAAGAAACGAATGTTCTCGCGTGTTAACTCCTCCACAGCTGAAGAGCTACTAATGCGGTTTCCCGTAGGTTGTTCGCTTTTAAATGTTAAACCCATGGTTTTGTATTAAAGTGTCGATTTTAAATGTAATCTAATCGTAATAGGCTCTTCTCTGAAGTCTACCAAGTTACCGTCTTGATCCAATACGCTCAACACGATGTCTGAAATGAAAGTGGTGTTCAACGGTAGATATACCAGGTTTTGTGGCTTTTCAACAATTTTAAATCCAGGTGGTACACTTGGGTAAAAAGTATGTATGATGTGGGTGTTAGCCCCATCCCTGTAAGCACCTTGTATAATGTTACAAGTTATGTCTATACTATTGACTTTTAATATTGTTACTGTTTTCTTACCGGAATGTGTTACATCTGGTTCTAAAACAGGCTCATCGTTGGAAAATCCTAATAAATCACCAATTGAGTTTGGTTGAGTGAAATCTACATAATATTTGGAAGTAATTTCAGCTTTCATCGTATTATTATTACCTTTTAATGTTATATTGTCTTTTCCCATTTTAGTTTGCAAAAATTCATTTATATGATCAATTTCATAAGAACCTGTGGGTAACCTGCACTCTTGTAAGTCTGTAAATTTTCCACTGGCATCCTTTCCCTTATAATAATGCAATACGTTATTTTTACCTTCCGTAACATTGGGGATAGAGTTGTAGGTTGTAAAATCCAATAGTGCCGCCTCCCAAAACCTTCCTTTTTGCAAGCGTAACGCTGGAAAAAGGATACTTCGTAAAGTGGACGATTTTCCTGTTAATGATACCGTATAGGAAGACATCTCAATAGTGACTGATACTTTTAGCTAGAAATTCCAAACATAAATGGCCGCATATTGAAGTATTATCAGGTTGTTCTCTTTTATAGTTATAATATATGTTTTTAGCAGATTTAAAGTAATTTTGAAGTTCTTTTGGTGGTGGCAAATTACCGAAACTATCAAAATAATATACATTGTTATTTAGTTTCTTATAACAAACCCAATGGGTGCCAGGCCCTTCAGTATTATCCAAATTTACAATTCCAGTCTCATTTTGCCACATTTTCTTTGGTAAACTGTCTTTCATAAACACACCGCGGAAAAATGGTATTTTTAAACAGGAAATATATTTAAATAATTCAATATTGGTTAATGCTTTATGTGGTATGACCAATTGATTTCTTTCATTTAATATGCACGATAAGGTCTTAGGTAAAGACCTGCCCCGTTTTTTACCATTGACCACACGGTGGGCTTCTTCCTGCCTTTTCTTGTAGATCGTCGTCTTCTTTTTATATTTCCTCCATGTTTTCTTGTGGTTGACCTCCTTTTTACTCTCCTTCTCCTCCTTCTTCCACCTCCTACTGCTGTTTTAGCCTTCATACCTGCTGTTACTGCTAAAGCTGCTGCTTTTTCTGCTATGCTAGCGTCACTTGATTTTACTCGTTGCCAAGCTATGTCCGCAAGCTTTTTGTCAGCTATTGATCTATTTTTTGAATCGGCAAACGTGGAATATGCGATATCGTGTTCTTTACAAGCCTGATCTAACTTATTTATGCCAGGATCGCCTCTTTCCAGTCGTTTTTTCAATTTAGTTCCTGGTCCGCAATACTGATAACCTCCCGGTATATGAAATTCGTATGGTAATGCGTCTATTGCTCTATTTACTATGGATCCTACTGGAATTCGTTTTAAAGCTTTACTTAACAGAGAAACCGCTGTGGACGTGATCCCACCTCCTCTCCTTACAGTGTCTCTATATGGACTGATGTACTGGAACGTCATTATTGTCCTTTTATAATCGCAATGTACAACTTATGTGTTACCTCTATGACAAGTTGGACATAAATGAAGTCGTTTATTGTGTTCTTTTATTAAATATCAAAATCACCCCAATCCGATGATCTAAACTTTTTTGTACGAGGGTTGATAAAATAGTTTTGAACAATTTCCCGTTTAATCCAAGTACCTCTCTCAGATTCCAACAAAGGAGTACGACCTGAACCAATACCAATATGATTGTATACATCAAATAATGCATTTCCTAAAACTTTTACAAGAAAATTAACAGTGACAGCATTATCCACATGTTCAGGGTCTTTAAGGTCTGTTATACGTTTATTATTACAAGTATACACTTTGCTATCCATTTGTGATAATGTGATAGCCTGTCCTACAGTTGCAGCATCATTTGCTTCTCTTCCTTGCGCCATGTTTGTTAATTTTTTATTACTACATATAAAAAACGCATAGTAATTATTTGGATCTAGATGTACTGTTTGTCCTAAGGCAGCCGCGTCTCTATCTGCATGACCCCATGACACATTTGATAACCTTCCATGCCTGCAATCCCAATAAGCGTTTTTGTATGTCAATAAACGAAATTTTTCATTACCTTGAATAAAGTCATCCCCTTGCTTTGATAATACTTCATCTCGTTTTGCAAATCCAGTTGTTTCTTGTTTTAAAGTCTCTTTCATTTGACCCACTGTTGCACCATCAGATGGTGCTGAACCATCTTTTACATTCGCCAAACAATTGCCAAGACAATCGATAACTCCCACATCACGTATGACACAATGATCTTTTATATATTTGAGATTTACAGCATCATTTTCATTTTTTGGATAACCTATATCGTTAATAACAAATTTATAAAAAGAAAATCCATCTTTTGTCTTTTCAGGTATCAAAGAATGTAAATAGCGTCTATTTACGCTGTCTTTTGCATCTTTAGGGTCATCTACGTTGGATATACGTTTATTGTTGGCACTATACGTTTTCCCATTGAATTTTAACGTATTTTTTAATTCAGATGACAAATAACCTTTGTTTATCGCATCACCATTTTGATTTGGTTTACCAACGTTGATAATTCTATGATCTTCTGCGTCATATGTGTTATTTTGTAGTTTTAATGTTGGCGATATCTTTTCCTTTAATATTTTTAGATTTATTGCATCGTTTTCATCCGTAGGATCTTTTATGTTTTTTAACCTTTTATTACTCATATCATAATCTCCATCAGGTGTTTGTGGTAAACCAGCACTTCTTTTTAAACTATTGGCATAATATAACCCATCCGAGGAGTAACGTCCGAACTTGTCGACACTCATGGTGCAACTGAATAGTATTCTAGGGAGTAACGCATTTTTATGAGATTACCCCACGGTTTCGGAGTTCATCCACTAAAGCCACCCATTCGTTTTCCAATCCAGTATGACCCGCTTCTTTAGCTTCATGTATTAGTTTCATTCTATCCACCAATTTATTGATATTATTGTAATAAATCACATTTGTGTTATATAGTTTCTTCATTAAACCTGTACCCGTAACGGACTTACTTCTTTTTCTTCGTTCCTGAGCACTTACATCCAAAGTGGATGCCATAAATCTTCGTTTTACAGGTTTTCTTTGTGTTAACGGCATTGTTTGTCTTCTAGTTGGTATTAACTTGGATACAAATTCTTTATATTTTAAAGACTTAGATCTAAAAGGAGGCTGGTCAGGTAAATACTTTCTCCTATATGCATTTGTCTGTTCCAAAATATTTTTATATGCTTCCATGTCTTTTTCTTTCACTACCGATACTGAAGGCTTATTTTCAAATAATAATTCAAATAATCCTTTTGTGCCCTTATACCTTTGATCACCAATGACAATATTATCATGTTCGTCAACGTTTAACGGGCTATTACCTATCATTAAACCGTCTTCTGTTAATCTCGCTCCATAACTATGGTAATTCTTATTAGGAATTGTTCCGAGTAACATTTTTACCATGTATTTCCTTCCTAAAGGTCCTTTGTTATGAATGTTTTCACCCAATAAGCTTATGTTTGACGGACCTTCCCTTGTCTCTTCTTCTTTTTCCTCTTCACTAGCAGTTGATACAACTTCATGTCCTCTTTTGGCTTTTACTTCATATAAATCTTTTATTCCACTATAGCCCGGTGATTCTAGCTCTCTTTCGGGTTCTCCACCGGTAAAACCACTATACGTAGAGGATTCCAGGTCTTCATCACTAAAATCTTCTGACTTTACATTTTCTCTTTCAAACTTCGTAATAGGTGCAATCGCATCTCCTTCCAATACAGGTTTAGCAAATTTTTTGTTTAATTGTTTCAAGGGTTCAGTAATAGGTTTAAAAGTAGATTCAAGGAATTTCTCCCTCTCGCTAATACCTAGTTTCAATGCTCTGTTTTTAGCCCGAATAGAATCACTAAGTGATTTTATTTCTTTTACTAATTTTTCTTGGTTAACCATGTTTGTAGCAAGACGTGTTGTACAACAATGAATGTGTTATACCACGTTTAATGTATTAATATAAATTTATCAAATCCTATCCTGTATCGACCATTGTTTAGCGGTTGTTCCTTCATAATTGTTAGGAACCCATACTTTTCAGCCCAAGCCTTTCCACACAACTCTTTAAATCGTTCAAATGTCATATCCGCATTTACATGATCAAAATATATATGTTTTAGGTTGGTTTCGTCCTGTTTAAATACAATTAACATGTTTGCATTGTCTCTAATGAGTTGTTTAGGTATTTTGCTGTAAGTTTGGCCAATATAAATGCTATCTATGTTGTTATGTCGACCCATAGCGAAGTAATTCCTTATTGTGTTTTGGTTTTCACAAGATACATCGTCGAATATAAACACGGAGAATGGTTTAGCTTCTTGTGGCTGCATGACACTCTCGCTTGCATTAAACTTTAAATATTTAACTTCAGGCACATTAGTCAGTATTTTTTCCAATAATTGATACTTTGGTTGTTGTAGTGATTTTGAAAATACATATAGATTGTTAAATCGTAATCCTTTAGGGTTTGTAATCAAATTGAATACTACATTAGTTTTTCCACAGTTGGAAGGTCCGGTAACCAGACAACGAACGGTGTTTGGTAACAAATTGCCATGCTTCCCACTATTGAATTCTGAATTATCCACTGTGAGTTCATCTATATTATTAATAGTAAAACTCTCTTTTTGTGGTACTATCTCCATCCTTTGTAATGGTTCAACCTAAAATGATTCTCTATGGTTATATCAAATCCTTTTTAGCTATCCAAGAATCTTCCGTCTTATTAAATCCTAACCATCGTACTTTGACCTTATCTTTTTTCCGTTGCAACACCTTTTCAACTAAATATACATCGCCTACTGTTGATTTTAACATTTCATGTCCATAAAACCCTCCTTCAAGCAATTGTCCTTTATTATCTTTTAAAATATATGTCTCAGGTACTGTAGGTTGTACTTTGAATACAGTAAAAACCTCATTGGTCCAATTTGGCAGGTATCTTTTACTGAATACACCTTTATATTTACTTATTCGCACTTTATCACCCACATTAAATTTTTTAGGCTTTAGTTTTTCAACTTTTGGTTTAGTATTCGTTTTTATACGTTTTAATACAAGGTTTTCATTTTTACTAGTTACTTGGTTTGGTTTCATCCCGATAGTCCTATGAAATTTGTTATTGTAATCGTTTATAAGTTTTGGTAACATATCAATCCATATGTGCGATCCTCTGTTGGAAAACATTTTATACATTGCACTTTTTAAAGTTCTGTTAAATCTTTCGATTATTGAGGCTTTTACTTCTGAATTGGTTGAATAATGGTTTATATTGTGTTTTTTCATTAAATTTGCAAATTCCTTATTAAAATATTCTTTTCCATCATCTGTTTGTAAATGTTTAATAGTATGTTTGTCTCTTTGTATAGCTGTTTCCATTGCTTTTGTAACACTTTTACCACTTTTATCTTTTAGTGGTAAAGCATCTACCATTTTTGAAAAACAGTTAATAACAGTCAATATGTATTTATATCCTTTATTTTGTTTGCTATAAGGAATCATTTCGATTAAATCCGCTTGATATAAATCATTAATTCCTTTTATCACCGTATTTCTTCGTGGAAACTTTCTTCTTGCAGGTTTATGAAGTTCGTTGACAATTTGTTGCTTTAAGTCCTTCATATTGCAGGTTTCAATGTTTGTTGTATCACATGTATAATCACAATGAATGTTGTTTTAAATATTCACATCATTTATATGGGTCAAGGTCATCCAAACTTGTGTAAAAAAATGGGGAACACGGCGTTGGACTTGCCGTGTTCCCCATTTTTTTACGGAAGGAGAAAGGAATAAGGTCGTAGTTGTAGAAGGACGAAGAATAGGTTACTAGTTGATAGGGTTTAGAGAGTAGTGGCCAAAAGGAAGAGTGTGGATTTTGTCGGGCATAATGTATCTTTTATCATCCCGAGCTGACAACGCTTTTTTAATTTCGGTGACACTGTAGACTTGATGCTTAAAGCTTCGGATATTGTTGAATGTTGCTGATATCGTAGTATCTTCAAACAAACAAGTCTTGTAGTGGTCAAATGTCACGTGTTTTTTCAAATAAGATGTCTTCACTCCTTTTGCTTTCTTCACTGTCGGTGTGTTGTTCTCGTGGTACATCTTAAATGAATACAATTTCGCCATCAGCGCCACTATTTCTTCTAAAAGCATTCCATTTGCTTCATCTTTGAATTTTCCAATTACTTTTTTATATTTTTCATTAAAATTTGGATGGTTTTTCGGATAGTCAGAAAAATCGAAATCTTCTTTGTATGGAAAAGTCCTTAGGTCTTCATACATGTCCAAAGTCTTTATCCAGTAGATAAACGCGTCCGTATCCATGTATGCGACTCCAATGTTTTCCCTTCCGTAATGTTTAACCATTTTGTTATAATGGAAATCATACATCAGGGTTTTACTTATATCCAAAATCGACATACCTATGTATAACGGACGGTCCATGACTATTGTTGTTTTCTTCATACTGACAGCGACTAGATTTTCGTTTATAATCATGGATGTTCCGAAATTTGGTTTTTGCACTAATTTTTCCAATTTCCTAGGATCACTCACTAATTTTACATTTTTGTGTTTTCTTTTGTTCTCCAAGGTCTTCCCAAAGATGGCATTGTTCATTAATTTATAGAAGTCCTTTTCAAATGCTGTTGTCGCTGCAGCTCTTCTTGCAGTGTTGGAATCAATATATGGTTTCAACCAACAAGACTGGGTGAATTCAATTGCTCTATGAATTCTCACTATACGTAGACCCAATTCAAGAGCCTGTTGAACTACCCAGTAGTGAGCCACATAGCGATCCTTATTCTCCAAGGTCATCATCAATTTTGGCCATCTTCCTGTCGGTGAAACTTCAGTCTTGGCTAGGAGAGGCAAGTCGTAGTGATGGTCATGAAGGTGCTCCGGGTATTCAAAATCACAGTCCAAAATATAGCCTTTTGGACCATCCTTTGGAATCTGTGAGATGTCTCCGATGGTGGCCGGGTCGATCCACTTGAAGTCAGCGTAGGGAAGCGGATTTGACATTGCCCAACCATAAAGGTTGTTTGCATCAAAATAGCCAAGGTAGACCGATGGTTGTTGCTCGTCGAAGCCGGGGATGTACTTGTTGTTGGCTTTGACATGACGTGTTACAGCTTGTGTCAAACCGCCCCGTACACCAGATTCCATCATGAGCACCATATCAATATCCGTTAGAAGTTCCAGTCGACAGTTGGTTGACTTTAGCATAGCTTGCCATGCTAATCCTGGAGATGTGTACGAGTGTAGAGGGTCCAGTCCATAGGCGGAGAAGCAGGTGTTTCTGAATTCTTCCATCACATCGCACAGCAGAGTTACGTCCAATTTTATATAAAAGTCAGAATATTCCCCTAAGGTTTGAATGTTTAGTTGGTTCCAAACATTACATGCATGATTGTAGTCTTCAACGGAGATTTCACTTTCGTTTAATTTGCTGTTGAAGGCTTCAATCGGCGGTAGACTGGTTTCTTCAAATTTTTCTGTAGAAGTTATGTAATCGTAGGGGAACACTCCTTTCCGTAATACTAGGTCTAATTTATCTTCAGGTACAATTTTTCTGGTTTCTTTTAGGTCTTCTCTTCTTAGGTTCTCTGACAATTTGGCTAAACTAGATGCCATAAATCTGTAAGAGTCTACGAAGCGAAGTTTAATTTTACCTACTGTTTTTGAAAAGCTGATGTACTTTTCCAATGTTGTAGCAAGAACATCAATTTTACCGTCATCTCTTCCTAACTCCGGGATAATAAAGTGGGAGTCGTAGCCGCTAAGATTGTGTAAAACGACAGGAATAAAGTTTGGCAGTTTGTAATTTATATTGCATGAATTACAAGCAGCTCCTCTGTATAACCCTGTCAGGTGATCGTGATCTCTTACTTTTGGATTTTCTTCACTGAACATCTTCTTGCATAAATAGCATCTTGTCGCTAAGTTGTATTCTTCTTGTTGATTTTGGTTTAAAGGTTCCATAGGTACAATATTACCGAACAAGCGTTGAACCTTTCCAGCAATATCGTACAGTTGGTCTACAAAATACTTAGCGGCTTCTTCACCACGGTAGAGTATTGGAGTGGATGTTAAACCATAGTCTTGCAATTGGTTTTTAGACAAGGTTGATTTAACTAGTAAACAAAAACTGTTGGGCTGATGCAACTGATATTTTGTTCTTCTAGTCACTTCGCCGTCCGGCAGCTCCTGTGGTACTAACGTTGATTCAAAATCTGCATAGACCACTATTGGAATTCGGTATTGGTGAACTGTCTTGTTAAATTGGATACACGCTCGAGATGGTGGTGGCAGACTAATCTTCACTTCATAGTTCTCGTTGCAAAGTCTTTTATGTTCCAATAACCAGTCCAATCCTCCACGTCTTGAATCTTTCCAAGAAAAGCAGAAACATCTCTTGCAAACTGTAATCCTATTTACTCTTTTGGTCAATTGTTTTACAACTAAGGCTTCAAAGTCCTTTATCCATACATAATGGGAAATTTCACCCTTAGTTATCAATAGCAAGTCCGTGTGGTTTCTTTGCTCAACCTTTACTACCCGCAAAGGATAAACGTTGTTTGAATCATCCAGACCAAAAACATTCACTGAAACGCCAGGATTTTTCTTTTCAAATTTGTCTATGTCTTTCAATGTAACTGGGTAGGTGAGGCCTTGAAAGTTGTAGCGGTGTTCATTTTCGTAATATTCTCTACCAACTCTTTCAGGATGATCTTTAACATACTTGGTTAACATTGCATACTTAAAACATTCATTACCTTCATTTTGCACATTCCTACACGATTTAGTGTTTTGGATTTTCTTTGGTAAAGGGATAAAACTACTACCCCTTAAACCATATCCATGCTTGTGAACCCTTACATCCATACCTTCGATTGATGACAAAGTCCATCCAGATCCTCTTCCTTCATGTTCTTGAAGTTTTGTTATAAGTTCTTCCAAGCATTCTTCAATAATATCATCGATGTTGGAGGTGAAGATAAGGGTTCGGTTTTTGGTAATGAACGCTCTCAATGCTGTTTCACCATCAGTATTGTTAAACATAGCCTCTAACACCATTCCAAATTTAATAAAATTTAGCCTTTGTAATTCTTCCCTCAACGTTTGACCAACAAGTTCCTTAGCCTGGGTTATGAATGTTTCCAATTCCAATTGAACGTTATTAATTTTGAAATGTGTTACAACTCGTCCTGGCAAGGCTGTGGTGCGCAGTTGTCTTACATCTTCCAGTTCTTCTTCTTCCATATCCTCTTCTTCGGTGTCCTCTTCTTCGGTGTCCTCTTCTTCAATAGGTCTTGTAGCAGTAGATGGTCCAGCACCAGCAAATTGAATCACACTAGGTCTTCTTCTTTGCATTTGCTGTAGATAGCTGTCGTAGTAGTCCATCTGCTTCTGGTGCTCTTCCAAAAACCGGTCAATTGAGTCTAAGTCTATTTCATCCATGGTAATATCTTCTTTTCTATCTTCGTCTTCATGTAATTCTCTGTGTATGGTGAAAAGATCTTCGTCTTGAAAGATTTCCCCACAAATGTCGCAAAGAGCCATTTCAAACAGTTTGGCTTTGAATGCACACTCTGTGAATGTCCACGCAATAATGAGCAGCGCACTCCACCGGGACCCTTTATATCCGAGGCAGATAGGTGGGGAAAGTGACGTCATATGGAAACAGGTTATCACTTATGTGCTAAATTTAGCCTTTACACAACCGTTTGTAATACATTTATCAGTAGGCTTGATAAATTGATGATATTTGGTCTAGATTCAATAATTTGTACAAGTTTTTTCAAAGATGTCTGTTTGAGCAAGTTTATGTAGGTCAAGGTCATTTGGAATTATTATTTTGAGCGGGGGATAGAGCACTAAGCAGCATCATTTACTACAAAGTGCTCTATCCCCCGCTCACATTCTTTTTTAACTTTTTGTTTAAACTTTTTACAAGGGTGAAACATCACCATCAGAGTCGGAATCATCCTCATCACGGAATAGGTAGCGATGACAATACATAATTCTTCTGGCAACTAACATCCTATCCATTGGACGATGGGGAGTGTCTTGTTCTTGTTCTTCTTCTTCTTCGATTTCCAATTGGAATTCCATTTCCGACTCAGATGACGACTCTAATGTTTCGTAGGCATGCAAGTCCACCTCATTGTCCGTTGAACCAGCTTCGTCAGAGTCCGTTTCAATATCCATTATCTCTTCCTCCTCCTCTTCTTGATCAACCGCAGGTAGTTGGTCCTCTACTTCTATAATTTCTAGAGGTATAACCTCCAGAATAGAGACAATTCTGTTGCGATGGAACACGGTGTTGTCAAGTGGAGCCATGGTATGAAAGTGGTGTATCTATCCAATTGGTTTGCCCTTTTTATACCCCCACCAACTATACATTTTATGTGGGTCAAGGTCACGTAAAGATACCCTTTGAGCGGGGGATAGACCACTAAGCAGCATGCTAGTCCATTGCCGCAAAGTGATCTATCCCCCGCTCTATTCCGCAGACCACACTCAAGTCCAAGTCCACATGCAAGTCCACATCCATATGTTACACTTTATTATTACTGCCACCAAGTAATTGTCACTCGCACATTTACTTGGTTTTGATAAAGGTACTGCACAAACTCCATATTGGTTGTTTGTTCGTTATACAAATGCATCATGAAATATGCAATCTTATCGATTGCGGCATTGTCCAACGGTTCGCAATTCACAAGTTCCAATGTGCCCTGGCTGGTCTTCTCCTCTATAAGTTCCACCACTTCGTTGATGTCTTCTTCCAAGAGGATGAACTCAACACTGAAGCTCTCCATTGTTGTTGATAGTGTCTATACAAATGCTTGACTAAATGCTTTATTCATCAGTCCTACATATATACCAATTTCCCCCTCCTATTACCCATTCCCCCTCTACCTTTATATGGGTCAAGGCCATCCAATAATACCCTTTGAGCGGGGGATAGACCACTAAGCAGCATGCTAGTCCATTGCCGCAAAGTGATCTATCCCCCGCTCTGTATTCCACACAAGTCCTAGTCTTTACACACACACATAAGCCCCCAGTCTTTTACACTTACTCATATACTCTGTCCTCCCTGCCAATTAAGAGTTCCCCATGTTTGCCACTATTTTCAATTAACCTTTCCAAGTCCCAAAACACAATGTCCAAATTAACCAAGTTCGCTCGTCCAATTTGAAACACACTATTCCCCCCAAAGTCACTTGCTCTCACTTGTTGTCCTGTATACTGCTTCTTCTTCCACGCTACAATCACTACCCTACCTTCTTCAACAACCATTCTTTTAACGTTATCATACACCTTCTTCAACATCCCTTTACAGTTTAAATAGTTTATGGTTACATACTCCCACTCCTTACCAATGATCAGTGATCCACTCATTTTCTAGCGTTCCACTGGAAGGTTCAAAGCAGAATGAAGTCGGGATGTACAGACCCCCCTCTTTTATACCAGTTAACCGGTTGTCCTTGCTGTAAAGTGGGTCAAGGTCATCCAATGCTACCCTTTGAGCGGGGGATAGACCACTAAGCAGCATGCTAGTCCATTGCCGCAAAGTAGTCTATCCCCCGCTCTGTATTCTACACACACACACACACACACACACATGTCCCTGTCCAAGTCTTTCATTACATACCCAATATATATTCAGTTCCTTCATCATCACTATCACTCATCACTGCTTCCACAAACTCCACAGGATTAAAGTTAAATTGTTTCAATTGTTCTTTTAAGTTTTCAATTTGTTGGTCCTTTACTTCTAAAACACTGTGAAGGTGTGATATGTAGTCCGCTGCCTCGTTGATGCTTGCTACTCTCGGATCGCCTAACTTCAAGCTGGGAACTACACCCTGCAGCCTGTAGTAAGCCATACGCCTTTCTTGCTCCTGCCGTTGACCAGGACTGAGCAAGCCTTGCCCGTCTTGGCTCACCTCCAGCAAGGTCCGTAGCATTGGAGCTTTGCAGGCGTTTGCCCGAGCAACAGTTATGCTGTGGAATGGTCGAGCAGGTCCACGAGTAGCAGGCAGGACGTTGGCAGCACGCCTTCTTGAAGAAGAAGAGGAAGCCTGAGAAGTTTTGCAGTTGGAAGCCATGTTGAAGTGAGGTATTCAGCTAAGCGATACAAAGCAGAATAACCAAACTGCACATCAATACCCGTATATATACACTTATCAGTGGTGGGGGTACTAGCTAGCCTTGGTAAAGTGGGTCAAGGCCATCCAAAAACATTACCAGAACGGGGGATAGATCACTAAGTGGCATGTTAGTCCATTGCCACAGAGTGATCTATCCCCCGCTCTGTATTTCACATTCACGCACACATTCATACATACACACAAGTCCCAGTCCAAGTCTTTACCCACACACCTATCCACTCTCATCCTCACTATCATCACTGTCCAACAGGCTTTCACACTTCTTAATCAGTTTTTCCCATTTACTCCTAACATAAAGTAGCTCCCTGCGAGTATTCTCTAGCATTCTGTCCCTTTGCTCTATCACTTCGTCGTACCACTCGATGATGTTTGGTGGAGTCTGAGTTGCTGCATCCGTCGTGGTTGGTTGAGACGCCCCGCTGCTCCGCAACTCCTTCCTCACAGGACCAAAGCCGGAGAATCGGACACGACTTCTTGACGAAGGCCCCGATCGGATTGGTCCAATGCTCGGGCTGGAGTTGGAGGCGACCGGGCCAGAGGTAGAGGCTGGGACGTTCATAGCAGACATGGTGGTGTTCAGCTTAACGGTGTAAAGCAGAATGAGAGGACGGTTGATCACCACTCCTATATATACCCATTTTTAGTGGTGGGGATAACACTGGGGGGGGGGGGGGGGTTAAAAGAAATTTTGCTTAGTCTTCCCGGTCATCAGTTTTACATACCTTTAGCACACCCATTATTTTGGTTTCTTCAATAACTTTACACACCTCAAACACCCAAGCAAACAGCTCATCTATGTTGTTATAATTAATTTTTGTCCAGTGTTCATACTTATGAGTTTGGTTGTTTATAATACATAGATAAAATGTAGACCCGTCTTGTCTTATACAATACTCAACTTCCATTCTATGCTGGTTTAGCACTTCCCAAGCATTGTGTTGATCTATCAAGAAGTCACCACCTTTGTAATTGTACCGTGACATGTTTACCACGGAGCACAGAAACAGACTGAAGCAAATGAACGGCTCATACAAGCTTAGTAAGAGCGTTAGAGTGGGGGTATCACGTGATACACAACATTAGTTGTAAGTAATTTATATGGGTCAAGGTCATTCAAACTTTGAAAAATTTTTACCTCCAAACACTTGTAGCAAGCTACAAGTGTTTGGAGGTAAGTTTTTATTTGTTAATGATTTATTTGTAACTTAGTCTTCACCCTCAAGGACACGGTTTGAGATTGTCCCAGTGACTTTACATCACCGCCAGGTTAAAGTATTATACAAGTCAAGTATTTTTTTTTTTTATTAGTTGACTTGTATAATACCCCTCTCCCTTACTTTAAGAGGGTTAAGACTAAATTTGGAAAAATAATTTGGAAAAGACTTTTAAATATTGTCCAACACAACCTAACAATTTTGGCTTTTTCTTTTTAGTGAGCCCATGTCCTAATCCATTTCCCAAACAGATCGGCATCCTTTTCTTCGAATTAAATAAGCCCCGGGGACAAAAAATTCTCTTTGTACCATCGCAGGTGGTACTTTCATTCTATGAAGGCGGCCATCACCTTTTAGAATGATTTGCACATTTATGTTAAATGCTCCATAAGCTTGAACAATGAAATAATATTTTTTGTCCCTCTTGAGCCTATTAATTTTCAGCTTCTGCGGACTGTTGGGGTGTTTGAACTTGGACTTTTCAGGCATAATATTAAGGCTATAGGGCTTTGGTGTCGGAATTTTGATTTTCTTATTCAAGTGTCGTTGGCAACGATCTTTTTCTGGAAGAGCAAAACTCGGACAACAAAGAACCACAGCCTCTCTGCTAAACCAAACATAATCGCATTTATCACGCTTGCCAGCAGGGCATTTAACACGATTACGTTTCTTTTGTGTTGGACTCTTAGTGTTTTGGAGCTTCTCCGAATTAGGCTGGCTAGAAGAAATAGGGGTGGAAGGGGGTGGAAGAGGCAAAGATTGGTCAAAAGGAATGGAGCAAACAATTTTGGGTGGGGTAGGAGAGCGTGTTAGGTCTATGGAGGGAAGTTCAGGGGAAAAGATGGATTTACGGGATGCTTTGGTTGGTGTGGATGGCATGGGCGATATGGGTGAGGGACATTGTGATTTGGTATAGGATAGGATTTTTTGGGTTCTGCTGTAGGGGGTTATCCTCGACCTGGACGTCTCTTCGAAGACTGCAGACTCCGATCCTGAGTCCGATAGCAGCGAGAGTGCTGGAGAGGCTACCGGGACTCGACCGCTGAGTTTTCCTGACGATGGTGGAGGTGCACCGGCCTCTTCCACTGTCGGCGGCAGTGGCGACAGGCTGGGCATGGAGGCGGGCTGTGGTGGCGGCGGCGGCGGTGGTGGCATCGTCAGGCAGCTCAAGATGTTTGCAGTCATCAGATATTCCAGGATCGAGGCGGAGGATGATGGAGGTTGAGTCGTGTCGGTTGAGGTTGAAGCTGGCGGGTAGTTTTTGAGTTTAAGGCCCATTTTACCCATTGTAATAAATGGACTTAATGAGAAGAATAGATGAGAATGAAAAAGTGAAGTTATTATAAATAATCTCAAGAACAAGAGAGAACCTGTCCGTACGGGAGCTTGGACGGGAATGAGAAGTGCATGCAGCCGGGCCGCCTTATATCCCCACCGGGGCTGCCACGCCCAGGATATCAGGGGTGGGGGAGGGGGTGGGGGTGGGGGTGGGGGTGGGGGTGGGGGGGGGGGGTCGCACTTTTTGTCGGGGGGGGGGGGGGGTGTCGCACTTTTTGTCGGGGGGGGGGGGGGGTGTCGCACTTTTTGTCGGGGGGGGGGGGGGGGGGGCTCGCACTTTTTGAAAAAATAAACCCCACTTGGGACATTTATGTTGCCATCGCTAAAGCCTCCCAAGAGACCCAATTCCAAACTTGTGCGTTACTAATACCTAACTGTTAACTTTTAAAAGACCTCTATATATATAAACTGTGTTAGTAAGATCTGACTGTTAAAGATTTTGAAAACTTTTATATTTAGGTCAAGGTCACGAAAAAACTTTAAAAAAAATAAGCCCCACACCCCCCTATGGGGGTGTGGGGCACTTGGGTTGTCATCGCTGTAGCCTCCGAAGAGACCCAACTATGACAACAAGGCAACATCCAATGTCGTGTACCCTTCGCCACGCGAGACTTGTAAACATTTACTGCATTTCCAACTAATAACTTTTCCAATAGCTAACGAAATGTCATTTACATATTTTGAAAAAACTGAGGACGCCCTAGTGGCTTACGTCCTCGGTCCGAGTGCAGAGGCCATCGGCTCATTACCCCCGTATAAGCGTACAAACGGACCACCTCCTATTTCTCAGCCGCATTGAAGCATGCATGAGAGGAGCCTAACAATTATAAAACAAGTGGCTTTACACGGGGGGCCTACTCCCGTAACCCTATCTTTAATATTTTTAATTTAGCAATGCAGTAAATTTTTACAAGTCCTATGTGGGTCAAGGCCACACGGACATTAAAAAATTTCGGCCCCCGTACATCCATGGCGAACCACGAATGTTCGGGGGCCTTGGGGACAAAAAAACACAAATAGCTAACAAAGTTTCATTTACATAATTTTGAGTTTCCAGAAGGGAAACTAACTGAGGACACCCTAGTGGCTTACGTCCTCGGTCCGAGTGCAGAGGCCATCGGCTTATTACCCCCATATAGGCGTACAAACGGACGCTCCTATTTCTCAGCCGCATTAAAGCATGCATGAGAGGAGCCTAACAATTATACAAAAGTAACTTTACACGGGGGCCTACTCCCGTTCCCTGTCTTTACGATTTACTTTGAGCATTGCAAAAGCTCAAGGGGGGATTGCTAAAACAAGCGTATACACTTTAGAAAAATATAACACACTTACAACACACAATTGAGCTCAACGTAGTCAATGCTGGAACAAGCACATACATGTTAAACACATATAACAAACAAGACACAAAGGATAAAAAACACACAGGAGACATAAGGTACAAGTAAAACACTCTCATATAAAACAATTCGCAATACCCAAACGCAAGCGCAATATCTTACAACTAATACAAGTCTTAAAGTTAGAGTAGACTTCGCTAAACACTGAAGGCGCCATTCAATGTTTAGTGATGCCTATGGCGGTCCGTCCCGATCGTTCACGTTCAACGCGCGGGAGCGGACTGCGAGCCGGCTCTGGCTGGGCCCCCTTATATCCCCACCGGGGCTGCCACGCCCAGGATATCAGGGGTGGGGGTGGGGGTGGGGGTGGGGGTGGGGGTGGGGGTGGGGGGGGGGGCACTTTTTGTCGGGGGGGGGCACTTTTTGTCGGGGGGGGGGGGGCACTTTTTGTCGGGGGGGGGGGGGGGCACTTTTTGTCGGGGGGGGGGGGGCACTTTTTGTCGGGGGGGGGGGGCACTTTTTGTCGGGGGGGGGGGGGGGGTTCGCACTTTTTGCGGGGGGGGGGGGGGGGTCAGGTAAGTTAAGTGGGTCAAGGTCACCCACAACACTTGTACTCTAAGTGTTGGCTATACCCCCACCACAACTGGGTCCCTAGGCTGCACAACACCGCTTCGCCAGTATGTCTCCGGCTTCCATGTGGTGCGTCTCGCTGTTCTCTAGCTCTCTATATGTAAGTAATTTTACAAGTTCTGAATGTAGGTCACTACACTTTAACTCTGGGACGATATCGACTTGTAGTATTTCAGTGTTTTGACTCAAGGTCATCACACTTTAACTCTAGCACATCAGTTATCGTACCAGAGGTGCTCAATAACCTAACTTGTAATGTTTAGGGTGGCGTTTGCACGCCACGTGGTATCGCCATGAGTGTCCAGTCCAGGTTTTAAGTTAAATTAATTTTACTGTAATCTTTTCCATTTCCGCTTCGTTTTGCCAAAGTTTAAGGTGTCGCTTAATAAAGTGGTATTTCTCTAAAGTTATAGGAGATTGCAAGGATACAATTAGTTTATTTAGGAGACTCTTCATCTTGGAGTTTAACACAATTTCCACTTTGACTTTGCTTCCACGGCTCTCACAGCCTAAGCTGTACAGGAATGTTTCTTCTAGTGCCAACTCCGGCCAAGAGAACAGTGTGTTCACTGTAGGACAGCTCATGGTGAAGTGATGCGATACTCCAGCGTACCACCTCACCTTCCCCCGCCACTGTGACCTTCCCCCACTCCTGCTGTTTCCCCCACCTCTTTTCCCTTGACTCATGCGCTACAAGCAGTCTCTCAGTATTGTGCGGACTTTTGTGAGGTGAAGCCATGTCGCAGGACACTTTAGGTAAGAAACTTAGCCGTGTTAAGACTTTATTAGTTGCTCACTGTCCACCACTCAAAGTTAGGAGAGTTTCAACTTTAGCTAAGTGGCGCAAACTGTTGCGCGGACACCCTAAGTTTTATACAAAACAGACTAATGTCAGTTTTACTGATGAGGATTTGTTTAAAATATTGGATGAAATGACTTTTCCTTGCAAAATTCAGTTAGTTACTCCCATTCCTGACAGTTTAGAGTCTTAGTCTCTCAAGCCGATATACCTAGCATACACAGAGCCTGACAGTCAGTCACTCGGTGGCTGTCGTGGGGTGCGCATCGGTGTCGGCGCTCCATTGTTAGGTTTTCAAGGTCACAGTAATATCAAATTGTTGGTGTTGTGCTGGTTCAAGGTCACCTGAGGAATAACCGATTGCCCATTTAGGCAGAGTCATGTCAGAAACTCGAGTTTAACTTGGCACTTTTGCCGTTTCTCGTCGAAAATTCGCTCCAAGTGGTCAAGGTCACGGGGACTCTGACTGAAACTCGGAGCGTAGTGCGAGAAACGGCAAAAGTGCCAAAAAATTTTAAGTTTCGGCGTGACCTTGACCTCAGTGGCGTCGGTGACATCATTTTGATGACGTAAGGGGTGATGACGTCATCAGCACGTCATTTCTGTGACGTCATGGGTGTGACGTCATAGAAATGACGTCATTGGTGATGACGTCATCGATGACGCAATCGATGACGTCATCGATGACGTCATCGGTGAGGTCATTGACCTCGATGACGTCATCCCTCAGGTGACCTTGAACTGGGCCAGCACCAACAATTTCACACTACTGAGATCCTGTGAGACTTCTAAATAAATACTGCACATATATTATTTGTACGTATATATTTACAAATTTTTTAACATGTGAATGATCATATTTCTTATATACGCTTCTGTAACTTAACAGATTTGAAAACACGCCACATTTGATAAACAGAAGGAAAAACAAGTAATTAATTAATAAGTACAAATACACTGTGTCCTTGTTGTGTGTCCAAATGTATGTGTCACACGCACATACATTGGAGTAACAAGTTTCTTCTGTCTGTGTAGGGAAATTCTAAGGTTTCTGCTACAGGAAGTCTTCCCATACCGATCCCAAAATCAAACTGATTGACAATGTAAAATACTCCAAAAACTTTATTTGCGTCTTGTAACGGCTCGTGCCGCCAGCACTCCATATAGTAGCGATCCTCGATACAATGGCCACAACGGCGGTATCCGACAGCCTCTTTCTAGAACGTTCTCGAATAGGTTCGCGAAGTCGAAAGATTCTGAGGCTGTCTCTCTCTCACTCCCCGGCCTTCCAAGGGAGAGGTACCTTTTCGGATTCGGCAACATCGCGGCAAAAATGTCTAGATAAGTAATAGTATAAGAGGGGGTTTCCGTTAGGCTAGGGAATTGCAACTTCATATTTCCAATATTATATTAATATTTTTTTACTAAAGGTTATAAACTTTTCGGTTGTTTCTGCAATAACATCAATTGCACCATCATCTCCCCCCAATTCTGGTATTATAAAATGACCATCATAACCGCTAAGGTTATGCAATATTACAGGAATTTTTCTGGGAATTTTATAATTAATGTTGCACGCATTACATGCTGCACCCCTATAATATCCTGTAAGATGGTCGTGATCTTTAACTTTATAGTTATTTAAAGTAAATTCATTTTTACATAGAAAACAGTGGGTAGCATTTTCATGTTGAATTTCCTCTTCTTCCTCCATTGGTATCATTGGTACTATATCATTATACAAACTTTCAACATGACCAGCTATTTCATATAGATGATTTAAAAATGTTATAGCAACATCTTCACCACGATACACCACGGGTTTTGATGACAATCCATATGCATTTAAATGTTCTTCAACCAATGTGGATTTAACCAATAAACAAAAACTGTTAGGCTTGTGCATTTGATATTTTATACTCTTCCTTGCTTCAATGTTTTCATCTTCAATTGGAACAAGTGTTGATTCAAAATCGGCATATATTACTATAGGAATGCGATACTGATGGAAAACTTTTTCAAACTGTAAATATGATTTATTTAATGGTGGTAGAATAATCTTAGCTTCAAAATTTTCATTACACAGTTGTTTGTGCTCCAGTAACCAATTTTGTCCTTCATTTCTATGTTCTTTAAAACAAAAACATCTTTTACAAATTATTTTTCTATGTTCACTTCTTGATAATTGTTTATTGACAAGTTTTTCAAATGATTTTATCCATACATAGTGTGATACTTCATCCTTTGTAATTAATAACAAATCCGTATGGTCTGCAAGTTCGTTTTTTACCACTTTTAAAGGATACACCTTGTTAGAACTGTCCAAACCAAATACATTTATAGATATTCCAGGGTTTTGTTTTTCAAATTTAGAAATATCCTTCAACCCTACCGGATAAGACACACCTTGAAAATTATATCTGTATCTATAGTTCTCATATTCTTCGCTGGGTCTTTGTGCATCGCGTAATATGAATTTTGATGTCATTGCATATCGGAAACATTCCGTATCATTATTTTGAACATTCACACATGATTTTGTATCTTGAATCCTTTTTGGAAGAGCTATATAACTGCTCCCCATTACCCCATACCCATGCTTGTGAACTCTAATATCCATACTTATTACACTAACTAAACTCCAACCTGATCCTCGTCCTTCATGTTCTTGGATTTTATTGATGATCTCATCAAAACATTCTTCTACTATTGAATTAATATCTGAACTACTCATGATGGTTCTGTTTTTAGTTATAAATTCTCTTGGTGACATTTCTTCTTCAACATTTATAAACATAGCATCCAATAATAAGCCAAATTTAATAAAATTCAATCGTTTTAATTCTTCTTTTAAAAGTTTAACTACAATGGTTTTTGCTTCGGCAAGAAATTTGTCTAATTCTAAATTTTCATTTTGGATTTTGTGATGTGTTACTACTCTTCCGGGCAATGCATGAATACTTAAATTAGGTAGTGCATTAGATGGTCCCGCTGTTTCTTCTTCTGCAGATGCATTTTTATTTTCATTTTGTGTTAAATTTTCATTTATATTATGATATAACTCCTTATGAATGTCTAGCAATATTTCATCTTCATAAGTTTCTAAACATATATCACAACGATGCATTTTAGCGATGTTTATCCTATGAAATTCGGCATATAAATGAAATGTGTCGTTTTCATACCTCCTTTTTATGCTGTATTACACCACCACTTTTTACCCCCACCACTATTTTTAATCTTCTTCTTCATATTCTTCTTCTTCATATGGAAATAACTGTCTTGCACAAACAAATAATCTTCTACGTATTGATTCCAAATCTGGATCGTGACTGGATGTTGGAGTTTCATTATGAATATTTTCAAATTCCAATAACGGTGTGTATTCATTATCTGTTAACTCTATTTCTACATCTTCACTCACTTCATCTATTGATTCTTCTTCCATACTGTTAACACTATCTGTTTCTGAACTGTCATTATCCTCATCTTCCATGTCAAGCTCCTCTTGTAGAATTTTACACAATATTTCTACAATAGGTTTACTTGGATAGTCGGTGTTATCCACAGGAGCCATGTCGATTAAATGAAAGAGCTCCTTTCTTGTAGCTGCTTTTATATAAATTATTTTAATAGGTCAAGGTCAACAACGCTTAAAGCGAGAATGGGGAATAGAGCACTAAGTGGTATGTTAGTCCATTACCACAAAGTGATCTATTCCCCACTCTCTAATGCAAGTCCAATTAATAACCAATTTATATTCAATATTTTTAGTAATTTTGCAGTTTCTTTTTTTCAACTTTTCTTTATTGATTGTCTTTAATGACACAGTTCTTAGGTTCTGCTTCTTCTTGGTGAAACAATTGTTTACGTTCATATTCCAATTGACGTATTCTTTCATCTTTTATAGTCAACTCTATAAGTAGTTGGTTGATGTAGTCAGCAGCCATGTCGATGGTTCTGGTTCTTACTTCTCCCAATCTCACTCCTGGTATTAGCCTCTGTAGTTTATAATATTTTAGTTTTATTCTTGTTTCTCTTGCCTTCGCCATTTCTTTCATCTTCATTTTTCGAGAGTCCAAATATTGTTTTTTATCCTTTTCACCTGATGAAAGATCCAAGATGATGTTTTCACTATCCATGTTGTATTTTCTTATTATGTTAGTAAACGCCGGTATAGGATAAGAATGACTCCAACCGCGCGTTGGACTTCTTTTATCTAGTTTCCCCCACTCAACTACATTCCCCCCACCATGTTTATACAGGTCAAGGTCAAACATAATTAATGCGAGAACGGGGAATAGAGCACTAAGTGACATGTTATTCCATTGCCACAGAGTGATCTATTCCCCGCTCTCTATTCTACAACTAATTTTTTTTTACTTTTATATTTTATTATTTTTTTGTATTTTTTTACCCATCACCATCTACACAGCAGGAGGTTGGTACTTCACAGGAGAGTTTCCATCAATATCATTAAATGCATTCCACGCATAAGTAGCAGGAAGATCGTTTGGCTCCATCTGCAAAACAGGGAGTTCATCTGCCGGATTCCATACATTTGGAGTTTGTAATGCCTTTAGTTTATTTTCTAATACTTCAATTTTACCCAACAGTTCTATTATGTACTTGTTTGCAGTCCTCAATGTATGTGCTCTCGTACAGCCCACATCCAATGAAGGTACTAAAAGCTGCATTTGATACAATTCAGTTTTTTCTTTTATATGACGTTCCTTAGCTAAAGTGCTCAATTCCGGATGTGTTATAGGTTTACCTTTTCTTGACAAATTTACAGTCTTTTTTGACAGATTTAACGGTCTTCTTTCACTTGTTGAAGGAGTTGAATAATCCCAAGATTCAGCCATTTTTCTATGGTATTCTTCTTGTAAATGGTAGTAAGCGAATAACTCCTGCTGTGTATAAACCTTGTTTTATACACTATTCTCCCACCATTCTTATTCCCCCTCTACCAAGTTCTTTAAACATAAAACCAAACTTCTAATTCCGCATTAACACTGTTGTCTTTTAAAAATTTAACAAAGTCCGAGCTGGAAGTTGATATATCTCTATTTCTCAAATAGTCTCTTACTATTTCTTCATCCCCTTCCTCTAAAATGTAACAAAAAACCTTCATTAGAGTTCCATTATCTTCTTTTGAATGAATAAAATTTGAAACCGTTGTCCACTCCTCTTCAACTATTTTAAAGCTTGCCACTTCTAGTTCAAAAGTCATTTTTTTTACTAAATTACAGGTTACTTATTCAAACAATATAACAAGACTAAAGAAATCGGTGTACATCGAGCAACATATATATAACCAATACCCCCACTTCTATTTTCCCCCACCATTCTATAAATTTCCCCACCATAGTGTTACATTAAACAGTTTTTTTTTAATATGATCTACACCTAATAAATCTAAATAACAGTTGTGCACAGATTGTACATTTTTCGTTCATGATTTCAAACCTTATTAGTGGTGCCTTTACACGATGGTCTACATATCCTCCTTCAAGATCAAATTCATCCCAATCATCTATAACTGCTCGTGCACAATCTTGACAAAGAGTCGTTCCATCCGCAAATTTATAAGCAACAATAATGCCAAACCCGTAATTTTGTCTTCGGTATTCATGAATAGCTTCTCTAATGCTGTTTGGAATAACACATTCTCCTGATCTTATTATATGGTTAAATAAAAAACCATCACAAATAATTTTCCTCAAGCAAAGTTCAAATAGAGTATCCACCATGTTTTATAAAAGAGATTAATATTTCAACTGAAGTGTTTACACATGTTACATCCGTCTTAAATACTTTATCCCCACCATATTTTATATATGTCAAGGTCAAATTATATTAATGCGAGAACGGGGAATAGAGCACTAAGTGACATGTTATTCCATTGCCACAAAGTGATCTATTCCCCGCTCTCTATTCTATATCTAATTTTTTTATATTTTTTTATTTTATTTTTTTTTATTATTTTTGTTTTTTATAAGTTTATACAGATGTTTACACTTCTTTCTTCAGATTCCCAATATTTCATTTCCTTCTTCTGCACCCTCTTCAACTACGACTTCATTATTTCCATTTTTCAAGAGCAATAGTTCATTTTTCAATTTCTTCATTTCATCTTCTAATTTTGTAATTTTAGACTCTTTATCTTCCAATAATAATTTCAAATACTTAATATAACTACCAGCCGCATGTACAGTCTTTACTCTGTTTTCTCCAAGATGCATGCCTGGGATTTTGATTTGTAGCCTATAATACTCCATATTGACATTAGACTGAATTTGTCTTGCTCGTTCGCTTTTCTTCCTTCTAGCTTCGGCTTCTTCATGAGAGGCAACCAAGTCAGACAAAATTGGACGATACATTGTTGATGAATGATTTTACAAGAGTGAGAAACTATCCGGTTCAACAACACATTTATCTACTTTCCCCCACCACTATCACGAGTAGGCCAAAAATGTTGAATACATATTTCAATAGTTACACTGGCACCATTTTCAACTAAAAATTTATAAAGAAAATATGGATACTCACTGGGTTTATATTCATATTGTCCATCATAAAGTTAAACGCCAATCTTTCCGAATATTCATTGTGATATTTTTCAGTGACACCAATTAACATTCCTTGTTTTTGAAATTTAAAACCAATGTCTGGAATTTTTTTACAATCCTCCATGTCCAAAAGTGGGAAATAATATGTAAAAGAATTTACCGGTGGAACCCAGGGTTCTTCCTTACAAAAAGCTTTAAACATTGCTTCTCGGTCCTCCATTATCAAATGATTTTAAAACTGTTTTCTTTCCTGCTTAAATAACCTAACCCCCCACCATTTTATTCAGATTCTTCTTCTTCAGATTCGGTCAACTCTTCCGGTTGATGCATCATTGATATATTTCCAACACTATTATTTCCAGTTTCATTAGTTGTTTCTTGGTTTAAATTTATAAATTCTTCTACTATTTCTTCTATTAACTCTCCAACTGTAACATTCATCTCTTGTTCTAGTTCTTCTTGTTCTTGTATCTGACGATGTGTAATAATTTCAGTGGTGTATATAAAGGTATTAGCTCTTGGAGACATAGTTTAATAAAGTGTATGGCTTCACTAACAACACAGCATATAATGAATAAAAAACCTGATCAACTCTTGCTTTTATATAAATGGGAATGGAAGGCGGGGGGGGGGGTTATTAGTCAAAAAAAAAAACACTGACATATCATTGGTCCAATTCAGAGTCTGAAGATTGTATAGGGGATATCAATGTATCAGTTGATGAATCTAAAATGAATGTTTCAATTGCTTCTTTAACAATTTCTTCATCACTATCATTTATTAGCTCTTCAAATATTTCTTGTTCAAAGGATGAAATTTCTTCTTCTTCCAATATAGAATCATCCAGACTGTTATTCATTTCTTCTTCCAAAACTTCATTTGTCTCTTCCATCCAAGTTATATCTTCAATTGTATTAAACAGATTTTTTACTTCAAAATAATTTAAAAAAGGTGTATCCTTAAAAACCATTATTAACTTTTTCTGTTCACACCGAAGTAATATCTTATGACAAAATGATACTGAGTATGAAGTTGCTGTCTTATATATTCTCTAATATATTCCATTTTCCCCCACAATATTTCATATAGTTAAACATCTGTAACATAATACTATTACTCTTCTTTATCAAGCTTATAATGCATTGCTGCTACTTGCAACTCAAACTCCATTTCTTCTACAAAATCACGTAACTGCACCATCCAAGGAAATAAATTATTCAAATTTTCAATTCTAACCGTGCATGAACACAATAATTTATAATCACCTCGACGATATACAAGCACTTTAACCCCTACACCCATATCTTTCAAAATTGTTTCTTCAATTTTTCTATGCAATCCATATAATAGTGGCCAAAGTTCTGTATGTTTAGCAAAGAATGAATCCAATCTTTTATACATGTTCACTATATGGCAGCTTGTTAAATTCTAAGCAAACATATCAGCTGCGAGCTTTTATAATGCAACTTAACAAAATTTGGGAGGGGGAGGGGGTTAAGTTCAAGTTCAAGGTCAGGGTCAAGGTCAACAAACTTTAACTTATGTAGTAACCAATTACCTAAACTGTAGTAACAGTTACCATATGAGTCAAATAACTCATATGGTTAATTGGTGTATTAGGTGGCTCTAAAAGAGCCTTTTTTGGGTTTTAAAAAACCCTGCTTATCTCAAACAGATATTGAACCAGTTATTATACTCCTCATTTCCCCTAAAATCCTCAAACAACTCCGCCCATTGCCAGAGGTATTCGGCATTGTCTGCAGTCACATACAAAATTGGGCTACCAAGAAACAACACTGGCGATATGATTACTATTGTCCTGCCCAACTGCAACCAGTCCAATGCTTCCCACATGTATGGGTCAAGACTTTCTTCCAGGTCCAAAGTTACACAACGCAAATATTCAAATATTAATTGTTCATCTTCCTCAACTTCTTCCATTTCCTCTAGCTCAGATTCATCTTCCTCCACTTCTTCCATTTCCTCTGGCTCAAATCGCCTGTTGTAAAAGTTTGAACCATCCAGCGGAGCCATGTTCACTGTACACCAGGTAAGCAATCAATGTTCCATACCCAGTTGCACAGCAGTTACTTATATAAGGCAAGAGAAAGTTGTCGGGGGGGGGGTTATTTAGTAATTGGGGGGGGGGGGTCAAGTTCAAGGTCATGTAAAAGTAGGTCACGGGACTTAGAGTGACCAAAAAATAATGGGAGAGAAACACAGCGCACTGTTATATAGCGCTGGTTTCTCTCCCATTATTTTTCTAACAAAATTTGGAAAAAGCTAATTCTTATTACTCTTTACTACGGCCCCAGCGAGTCCAACCATCCGCACCTTTGTAGAGATAGTCTTTCGCATCAAGTGTTTTGATCGCTTTTTGGTTTCTCATAGGTACAGAGAGCTTAATTACCCATTTGTAGCCGTTACACCCTATTATAATTCTATTGCTCTTTTCTGTTCTACTTACAAAAAAGTACCTTAAACCTTCTCGCAATCTCTTCAACTTAGTAGCGGGGTAGGACTTACTGGAAATCACAGTCGGTTGTGGCACAGAAATATGTTTTACAAGATGTACACGGCAATACTTTTCGTTAAAAACACATTTCCTACCACAGACCGATCCTTTTTTAGAACCCCTAAGAAGCTTCTCAGTGCATTTACGAAGATTTTTAAATGCCCTGCGACGCTCTGCTTTTAATAATTGAAAACGCTCTGAAGGAGCAATTTTGAAAAATGATTTTTTTACTTTTGGAATAGAAATGGTAGGATGAGAGGGGTTGGGTTCCGGAATTGGTGAAATTAGTGAAGGTAATGAAGAAATTTCATGGATGGATTTAAGAAGTAAGGGAGTATCTGGACGAAGAGACTCTGTTCTTGGAAGCTCCTTCTGTGGTGGTGGCACTGGTGTAGACGGCTCATTAGTTGGTGATGGAGGTGGTGAGAAAATGCTTCCAAGAACCGCCATGGCTTGAAGAAGTATATTTCCCGGAGCAGCAGTACTTGATGTAGATGGTGGTGTTTCCATCCTCCGTAGCATCGACTCCGGGACATTCTTCAAGCGAAGTCTCTTCATCGGTCTCTCATTGGAAGCAGCCGTAGAAATAGTAGAAGGAGCAGGTGAAGTAGTAGCAGCAGCAGAAGTAACGGGCAGCGACATAGTTCCAATGCAGCAACGTTAGCGGCTGAAATCAGAATGAAACAGCATGTTAGCCAGTCCGCTTATATAGTCCCAAAAGTGAAAGTGGGGCAGGGGGGGGGGTTAATTGCCTTTGGGGGCAGGGGGGGGTCATTAACTTAATTGAGGTCAAGGTCACCAAAAAATGATAATAAACCAAAGTGATGGGGACGGCCTTAGCCATCCCCACCACTCTGTTTGCCTAACACTTCCCCAAATCCCAACCCGCTACAGTTACGCCTTGCGAGGGATCCCAATTTTTTGCCCACACGCACATGGCGATCCAGTTTGGTGGGCTGTGATACGGGCGGCCGGCCTCGGGCCTGGGCACTGGACCTGACCATTCCAATTTTACAATGGGGACTCTGGAACAGCTAATGCAAGACGCAACTCTAACCTCCCACCCTTAATCTAGACCCACCCAAATATAATTATTTCCTAATCAAAATTTAAAATTTTAAAGCATTAAAAAATATGCGCTACCTACGGCACAACGCGCATGTCCCACCCATATTTAATGAAGTTCAACAGAACTTCTATAATTTAAATTTAAATTTAATCTACCCTCCTAACAGCTAGCTGTGAAAGGTTATTAGTACATACACACAAATACACAATAGTTACATCAACACTCAACATTAAATGCATAAAACACATTTTTTAAACATTAGCAATAATATAACACACCTTAATGCTAACATCGCAATGCGCAAATTAAAACTTAAAAATAACGCAACTTAAAACTAAAAAAATAAATAACATTTTACACACACACAGTCACATACAAAAAATATTAATATTAAAACCCTAACAGCAAGAGTAACTCAAATATATATCGGCCGCCTATATATTTAAGTTACCCTCTGAGTTCGTCCTGATCCTCCGCGTCCGGAGTTTCAGTACGAACTGATTCTAAAATTCTCGACGGAATATTCGTAAACTTCCAAAGTGGTGGGGGAACTTGTAGGGGTTCGAGGGGGTTACAACGTTCAACGTACGACTTCAGTAGAAGGTTTTCAAGCAAAACTGTTTCATACACGTAGCGGCGGTTATTACAAGTAGGTCGTCGATAATTTAAGTGTTGGGTTGCGGCTTTCAATAATGTTGGCTAACATCTAATTAGGTTCTCCACTTAATCCAGCCACGACTTTCCTTATAGCATTACACCATAGTTGATAACTGCTATTATTTTAATAACAGTAGGAAGTTATATGTTCCCTTTCGCCGCTCAACTATAGTTATTATCTATTGCCAACAGCAGACCTAAATTGCCATTACTCTATCAGTTTAATTTATCTTAAGTATATGTTGTATTATCCTAACCACAGCAGTTACCGTTTGCTAACACCAAATTAGTATTACACAAGCTCAACTACTATTACCATTTCAACATAAAATAAAAGTGAAGGGGGGGGGGTTAATTACCTATTTTTTTGGGGGGGGGGTCAATTTCAAAATAATTACCACCTGCTGTTATAAATACCGTTACACAGGCAGCTGCGCCTCTTTCCACTCGCGGGACCCGCAGCTAACACAACACCTTGGTAAGTCGCTACCGTCTAATAATATTATATATGCTTTTTTTAACTTACTCCAATTAGGTCTGCTTGTTTTTAACACTCCATGAATCACTTAGTTTTTAACTATTTCTTTTTATTTACTACATACACATATTACTCTCCCATTACCATTTTTTTTATTTTTTATTACTGCACAAATTAACCTTGCATCGACATTATTTTTTATTTGCTTTATTGTTACTTAATATTTATATTCACCTACTGCTAATTATTCATTTTTTACATCTGTATTTTTTTTTATTTAGCTCTTAATTATATTTACACCTTTCAAACACTTATAATATTACATTACTATTGATCTTATCCATGGTGTTAACTTACCGTTTTACACATTAATAACACTTATAATTATTGCTAAACTATAATATTTGTACAATTACTAGCTCTTACCTCATCAACTTATTAACAGACTATTGTTTACACTTGTACAACTCATAGCCAATTCATATAAAATAACAAATTCCTTTTTTCACCTCGAATATTATCTTAATATTTTTAACAAAGTAATTTTTAAAATGTTTGCCTCTCCCATTAATACAAACTATCGCAACGCTACCAAACAAATAACCGGGGTGACCACTATCCCACCCTTTTATCCCATCGGCTTAGGGGGGAGGGTTGAGGAGGGGTTGCTCGTGACTCACAAATTGCTTAAATACGGGGTCAGCGCCGCGCGCGTCTCATTTATTCGCCGGGTTCCGTACAGTAAACTTCGGTCTTTACTTTTCTAGCAATTTTCTAACTTATATTTCTTACTCTAAAACACACTCGCAAACACTAACCATTTATCAATTGTTTTTTACACAGTGCACATTTACTCACCACTATTATAATGGCTTCCCACACTTTGCAGCTGAAACTTTTACGCACCAAACATATTTTACAAAAACAGTCTAACTACACAGTTTCAAGACCTAGTAATACATTCGCTAAACTTAAGAAACAGTTCAGCTTTCACCCCTTGTATTTTACAAGATCCAACCTTCACAACAGTTATTCTACTGACACTATTTTGCAAACAGTCTTAACTGATATGCTGAAATATCAACATTACAATCTTGTCACACCTATTGATGATGTTATCCAGTTATTTTTATTTACTATATTACCTGGTTTATATAACCGCTCTTCATCACACACATCTCTCATTCTGCTCTATCAACTCACAATATAAACATCTAACAGCTCTCGTTTATTTCAAATATGGACACACAACAGGGTTCACCCGTACAATCTCCTGTAGTGACATCCACCACTAACGATAACAACGGCAGTCTTCCCACACAAAATTTGGCTACAAATACTAACACTGCCAACTCCCAACCCGTGCAGAGCAATGAAATCAACAGTACGGCTGCAAACGACTTGGAAGCTATCCTACGATCATTAGTGGGCTTTGATGAATAAATTTATTTCCCACAGCCCCACGCCCCCGTCCGCTCCCGCCGCACTCCCGCCCGCCATTGATCCCCAGACTCCCCACCTTTTTTAAAACCCCCTCCGGATGACCTTGACACACTTACCAACCCCACCCCAAACCCCCAAAAACACCCCCAAATCAACAACACACACCTGCCAGTTACAACCGCTGACCTTGACCTGCGCCAGGACCGGCAAAATCCATCTACTAAGGGCCCGTCCGACAACGTTCGAATAAAATAATTTAGTACTAAATTAACTGAAAGGAACAGTAAACAAAATTTCAATAAAGCATAAATACGGGGTTTTAGGAAACTGAAGGTCGCTGGTTTGAATATCAGGAAATTAAAATATAAACATTTATCATACTTAAATTAAGCAGCTGATATTTGTCAGTAACAAAGCTACTCATGTGATCCATCGCAATCATCACACTAACCCCTTCAGTTATACTCACTTTAAAATACGCACCATAGAGTGCGTCGGTGTTTTAAATAAAGTATCTAAAGTACATAGGTTTAAAGCTTTTTAATAAAACTAGGGGACCTGTATGGCAAAGTTCCCATTTCTAATTTTGCAAGACACTCTCATACAGTACAAATTAAAGGAATTATATAAGACTTTTAAAACAATTGATGTTGATTATGCACTGACAGACGATATATTTTTGTTTATAATCTGACCTGAAAATTAATCTGAAGCTAATCAGCTGCTTAGTTACAATTCACATTAAAAATTTTTTGTAGTGAAATTTGGTTAACATTTTAAAGCGCCATCGAGAAATAAATCAAAGGCTAGGGGTGTGAAACCCAAAACGAAATGACCTTTTTAATCACCATTCGTCAACGCGGTAGATCTTGAGCTTTAAAATGACACCTCGACACCTCAATCACAAAAATTGGTTAAGTAGTTCGAGAGAAAAAGGGATGGATTATACAAAACCCTTATAGAATTAAGAAGATAGATATTTAGATGAATTTCTATACCTTACTGTATTCCAATATGAGGGATATTTTTTTGTTCAAAAAGCTTAGATACGAATACCCTTTAACTTTATTGTACCGCTGTTTTGTATTTTAAATTTTGTCTAAAAATTTTATATAGTATAAGGGAAGGTATTGGTGAACTGGCCGCGTGAGCGGAAGGGGGTTGCAAGACGAAACTAGTTTTATGATAATTGGTCTTTTCCCTTGAGCTCGTCGCAGCGGGCGGACGCAGGCTTAGTGACCCTCTCTGTTGAGGTAAGATTTCAAATTAATTATTCATTTAATATGCAGCTAAAATCGATCAATCTGACAATAATAACTAAATACACCTTCTGTGTGATAATTTTCCAAATTTATTCATTTCTTGAAATTGAAAATTACAATTAGTTTGACTTGTTTGTGCAGGGTTTCACGACTCGGGAGAAATCCGCTCCAATCCCTTTCCTTTCTTTATTTTTATAATTATTAAAAGATTTATGATGTAAGTAGTTAGATTTGGTTACTTCTGGCACAGGTCAGCTGCCCCGGAAGCCACGTGCCGGGGCACATAGCTTCCGGTCGTATATTAAATGAGGGGTGAGGAGGTGGGGTGAGCGTTTGAAGTAGATTTGCGCATAAATTAAAAGTTAGTTCAAGACTGAAATTCAACAATTTGGGGTTGAACAAAATGTGCGCATAAAATAACCGGGTTCAACTAAAACTCCGCATAAATTAAAAGTTGGTTCAAAACTGAAATTCAACTTGATAATTGGGTTACGGAAAGTATGTCAAGGTCATCCCGAGTAAGTTTTAAAAAAGCCTATCCCGCTACCACAGGAAATAGTTCTGAGAGTTGAACTATCCGGTGATAGCGGGATAGGTAGATTTAAGTTTTGAACTTTATTCGTAAAAACAAATACAATCAATGTGCAAAAACAAATACAATCAATGTGCAATACAGGTTGAATTTCTGTGATGAAATACGGAGTTGTAAAAGCAAACGCCGACGACGAGGATAAGGTACAGGCAGAGTCCCCAGATGACATACTTGACAAGTTTGAAGAAACGTAATATTTCGAGTTGGTTTTCCCGTTCCAATTGCAAACGTTTAATTTCCAATTTCAATTTTTCTTCTTTCATCTTTTCCTCTTCCATCCTTGTGACGAAGGAAACTTCATCCATCATATCCATCTTTAGTGTTGTTTTTTTGTGTTTGAAATTTTGAAACAAGTGATGTTGATAGTTCAAATGTTGGAGACGGAATGAGAAGTGAAAGCGAGGAACGTTAGTTAAACGAAGAAGTGGTGGGGGGAAGTTGAATTACAAAGAGGTGGTGGGGGAAGTTGAATCACAATGAAGTGGTGGGGGAAGGAGGTTGCTCACCATTTGCTTCCGTACTTGCTGTTGTCGTGTCTGATTGTAGAGGTGTAAGTGGAGTAAGATTAAGCAAACTATCTTCATCAGAACTGTCAACCTTATCACAAATAGGACAGGCGTAAGTTATTTCCAGATTCATTTTAACAGTGTTGAATTTACTAACAATTTCGTGTAAAGTATTAAATATTTCTTGCAAATCTTCTTTAGAATTTACTTCGAAACTAGAATTCATTCGTGCCAACGGAGAGTTGTTCATCGTGCGAGAGTCGGTGATTGAATGAAGATCGGTGCTTAGGAAGGAGGCTTATTTGTCGGTGAGCATGAGCTTGTTATTAAATAAATAGCCAAGTTCCTCCTCTTCGTCTTTCAATTCAAATATTTTAGCTGAAGTAGTAGGCGTTGTTTCGTCTTCACTCGATGATGAAGAAAATTGAAATATCCTAGCTGAAGTAGTAGTCGTTGTTTCGTCTTCACTAGATGATGAAGAATCACGAGGACGTAAATAGTGAACATCAAGTCTGATCCATCTCATAGGATATCTATCCATGACAGAGAGCAAATTTTGAAATATTTCCTCCAATTCTTCTCTGTCAGTTATTATATGTTGAAACTTGACGAAAGGCGATCCCATGTTGTTAGTTAGAGTGTTGGAAGTGAAATAATACAAAGGCGGATTCAATAAGATACAAAACTTAAATTAATGGTGGGGGGAAGTCTAAAAACCAATGGTGGGGGGAAATCTCAAGGTCATCCAATTGAAGTTTTAAAAAAGAGTGTAAAACTAAAATTACACATTCGATTGTTCTACAGGATCGGAATACCAATCTGACCTGTATTTACATCTTTTTATCATATGTGTACAAAAATCATCTTGATGAGACTTGGTGCGTTGACAATGAGCTAAATCGAGAGGATGAAATTTGAAACATCTTTGAGGACAGCATGTATGAAAATATCTTGATTTGTAAAATTTGAAAGTTCGCAATTCCGGCGGCGGTAGTTGTTTTGTTTTGCACTTGCAGTAACAAGATCCAAAAAATTCACATTTAGTGCAAGCTAACCCGTCCACCATCATTGGTCCTAAATCTGTACATTGTTGTTCACAACAGTAACGAGGTTCGTACTTGTACTTTTGTTCTTCCATGTTGACGCTGCTGAGTCCAGTGAAAGAATAAGAGTGTATAGTGTTGAATAGTCAGTTTTATGTATTACAAAAAGTGGTGGGGGTAATTTCAAGGTCATCCAAACGAAGTTTTAAAAAATTATACCTTACTAATGTAAGGAATGTTTATACTTAAGAAGTTCATTTCTGTTTATCTTCTTCAGACTTTGTCTGTTTCTGTTTGTTTTCTTCAGCCTTTTTCTCTCTCTCCGCTTTAGCCATAGCGATAAGTTCTTCAGTCGATAGTGGATGTACTTCAGGAAATTTTAAAATTAATTTAGCTTGATATCCTTCTTTAGTTAATATATTTAAATCTTCAGTCATTTGTTCAACAGTGTTGTAATCTTTTCCATAGATCTTTCCATCAAGTTCAATCATCATTCTGTATAACATCTTTAAAATTAGGTGTTCACGCAGCGAGAGTCGGGAAGCGAATGATTATTTATACAAGTATCATTCCCTTTTTATCAACTTGACATTGATCACGTGATTCTTTAATTTTACTTGTTAAATGTTATTTAACATTGGTAATACTTGTGAAACTTGATGTTATGTTGACCAGTCGGCGATGAAGATGTTGTAGGTTGTGTAGAAAGAAATACTTCATCATCGCAGTATTTCGTTTTAGTAAACATCCTTATATTAGTAGCACTAACATCAACAGTTAAGTGATAACCACCGGTAAGTAAAACTCGCATTTCGTTGGTTAAATCTTCAAGTTGTTCAAAACTCGTAATGGTGTTGGTATCGTAAGATGCACACTTGACCTTTAGGGACATGTTGAAGTTTTGTATTTAGTTATAGAGAGCGAGATGTGTACGGTACGAAAGCTAGTCGTAGACTGATGAATTTCACAAGTTGATTTTCACTTTTATTATCACACAAAATTGGGTCAAGGTCATCCCGTGGAATTTTTAAAAAAAGCAACATATTGCTATGTACAAAGACATAACAATATGTTGCTTCTTTTATCTTTTTTTTTTTGTTTTATATCATCTTTATTGAGAAACCATTACAAACACATATATTTACAATGCTATGTACAAACTAGTTAGTAGAAGGTGTTACATGAATAGTTAGTTCAGTTGAGTTGTTTCCACTCGGTCCGTGTGAAACCAAATAGAGTGCGCCGGGTTGAATAACACGAAGATCTTCATTCTGTAAAAGTTGTACAAATCGTTTCGGTAGGAATATCTGAAACTTCGGTTCGTCACCAACTGTATACGGCGCCTCGCTCAATGTGCAATTAATAGCATCACCAACTGAAGTGTCCATCTTCTTGATTGTATGTATGATGTAATGTTTTTCTTCTTTTAGTTCAGAACATCTCTTCGTCGGTAAGATTGTTGATTTTGAATGAGCGTTGAATTGATCAACCAAATTTTGAAGAAAGTTCTGCGATGCCATCTTGATGTTATTGTTAATCTTCTTGTTAATCTTCTTGTTAATAATAATGTCCGTCGGAGATGTTGTCTCTTCGGAGGTTCGAGTAATACTCATGCTGCGTCATGGTAGCGCTCTCACTTTTATTACCGACATTACCCCCACCATTCTGTTGAAGGAAATTATTCAAGCGGTAGGCATTCTTCAAAGCGCACTGTGACCTTCGATGTTTAAAACTCTTTGATGAAATACAAAGTTCATTGAAATAGCATTGGAAATCTCTATCTATTATTGCATTTATCACTTCGTTGCTTGTAAATGATTGTATCCAATTAGCTTTTTCCAATCCTCTTGTGTAGATAGTTTTGAACTCTTTGCAGTAATGATTCATAATGTGCGGCATCATGTTATAATTAATAAAACCTTCATCCCATCTTAAGTTGTGAAAATGTTTGTACAACCATTTGTTTGTAACTTTCGCTTTAGTTGTTAGTCTATTGAATGGTAATGGAGGTTTGAATAAGTAATGATAAACTACAGATGTGTTCATATCCAAAATTACTAATTCTTTTATAATAAAATTTCCATCATTTCCTCGAAAAGCTTGAAATTCAATTATACCTTTTTTAACTTCCATTATATGTGGCGCATTAGAAAACGAAACCCGTTTGTTCATGATGAAGTCTCGTCAGCAACTGACTTGTATTACAAACACGATTGTTCTTCTTTAACTTCTTGCGCTTCTTCGTCGATATTAAAGTTGGTGTGATAGTTGTTCAATTGTCTCCACATATCCACTTCTTGAGGTATTCGATTAAAAATTGAAGTATCCACGGGACCGTATAGAATTGGAACGAAAGGTTGTCTGTCCAATGTATCGATTAGATAGTCTTTGATTATTGCACTTGAAAATATTAGTTGTTTCAAATATCTGGTGACGGGACCGGTAGTACAACTTAAAGTGTAAAATTCTTCTTTAGTCAAATGTAATTTTACATCATGTCTAGTTAAATCTCTGAAGCGAACCATTTGTCCCCCACGATGTTTCACTATATCAACTTCAATATTTGATTCCAATAAACTTAATCTTGTTCTTCTTCCAAATGTGTTGTTACTCAAATAACATTCCAAAAGATGTAAATGTTTCATAAATGATTCCCAAGAAGTTTCAGTGAATGTAACCATTTTATTTCCATGATTTAAAATAACAATCGGTGAATAATCCAATGATTTTAAAATTCCAACTGAAATACTTTTCGTCATGCATGATGAAATGGGGTAGAAAATCCGAAGAAATACTTCTGTTAAAATATTAGTTGTAATGTTAACTTCAACCTTTTTTCTTTTTACTTCTTTTTCAGCTTCTCCTTCTTCTTTTTCTTCTTCTCTCTTCTTATGTTTGTTAAACTTGAGGAACTCGTCCATTTCTCGTTCAACTTGTTTTTCTATATCTGAACTATTCTCATCCATTAGAGGTGTATTTTCTTCTCCGTTAGTAGAACTCATCTTGCGAACGATGTTTCCCATACGACGGTCGAATATAAAATGAACTTTCCACTCATGATTTTCTCTCTTTTATGTTTTTCGTGAAATCCTTGAAATTTATACAATCACATAAATGTTTGTTTTCAACTTGTTTTTCACAAACGAAATTCTAACCTCAAAAATTGAAGCAGATAATTCTAACCTCAAAAATCTGCAGTCGTTGTACTAATTCTTTTTAAAGTACATTCTTCACAATTCCGGTCAGCGGTGTGTAAGTAACTATTTTATCATGTAGAATTAGACAGTATGCTGAAGTTCCATCTGCTACTGGTTCTTCAAATTCCATTTCAATTTTTATATCCACACTTGATGATTTTACCGATTCATTTTGTTTTGAACAATCGATTACAATTATCGGAGCCTTGGAATAATACTGGTCAGGCGATAATAGTGGTGTATTAGTCTTTCCATAATATGACGATTGAAATCTTGCATACATATCGTATAAAATGGAAAAACGTTTTTTGCTGAACATGACATTCAAATTGTCATACGGAAAGAATTGAGAGTTTAAGAAAACTTTACAATTCTTTATTTTACAGTGATCAAATTGACCGGCATTTGCAGTGATAACATCTTTTCGCTTAGTTTGAAAACCGAGTATTATGTACCTTGCCCGTTCCAAATAAGTTGATGTCTTGACGGTCCATGTTTGTCGTTCTGTCTGAGGTAGTGTAGGATATTCATGGAATTCCCAACTTCGGAATGGCATCACAATATCACGGTCAGACTTTAACTTTCTCAATAATACGATTCTATGTTCATCGGCCAATCTTACATGAGGTACTCTCCAAACAACTTTATCCAATTGTAGTTGCCATTCCAGTTTATCTTCCGTAGTTGCAGGGTCTGCAAGTATCAAGTCCTTGTTAGTTGAAGATCTGAGTAATACCAATTCTTGTTTGACATTTATTATTATTCGTTTGTAATCTTCAGCGAATCCCAAAAGCAATCGTAAGGGTACATGAAAATCAAAGTGACCGTTGGAATCCGGTGTTATAGTGTCTTTATCAGGGGCAACCCATCCGGCGGTGACTATTGAATTCTTCTCATGCGGTGTTAATGATGTTAATCCTTTCAATGTCGTTGTTATACCAACCTTTTTTGTCGAATCAACTGTCACCCCTGATATCTCATATCTTATTTCATCAAAAAGATATGCCATCGGGTTATTTATAAAAGGAACTGTTGAAGCAGTTTTTCCATCCAATTTTAATACCCGTCCTTCAATGTACAAATAACTTTCACACGGTAATGTGTAAATATCTTGTTGTTGAATGGGAATCCTTATTTCATCGTTATTGTTTAATTTTGATGAAGTGTAAGGGTTGTGCGTGTGATATTCCTTCTCCCATAGTGTTTCGTCGAATGTCGGTCCTTGAGATATATCCAGGATATCCATCGTTGTTAAGTTTCAATCCAATCTTCTGTAGAAAACGAATGTTGTCCGATGTTAACTCTTCCAATGTCGAGGAGCTACTGAGCTCCCGACTCTTCCGTTGCGGTTTAAATGATAATCCCATGTTGACCTTTATGTTGCCGCTCTGATGTGTATCCGTATAGTTATCGTTTCTCCTCTAAAGTCAACACTAACACCGTCTTGATCCAATATGTTCAGTACGATGTCTGAAATGAAACTGGTGTTTAACGGTAGGTATATCAAGTTTTGTGGCTTCTCAACAATTTTAAAACCAGGAGCCACTGTTGGATAAAATGTATGTAAAATATGCTGATTCACTCCTTCTCTATACGATCCGTGTATAATATTACACGTTACATCGATGCTATTGACTTTCAATATTGTAACAGTTGTATCACCTGAATGAGTAGTTCCAGGAGTTAATATATTCTTTTTTGTATCTGTAAATCCAAGTAAACTGCCAATGGAGTTTTTGAAACTGACATCGATATAATATTTTGAAGTTATTTCTGCTTTTAAAGTATTATTGTTTCCTTTAACGGTGATATTTTCTTCTCCGAGTTGTTTTTGTAGTAATTGGTTTATATCATCGATTTCATAAGCTCCAGTAGGAAATGAAATTATTTTCAATTCTGAGTATTTTCCTGAAGCATCCTTAGTTTCATAATAATGTAGTAAATTGTTCTTTCCTTCCGTAACATTGGGAATTGAGTTGTAGGTAGTTAAATCAAGTAATGCCGCTTCCCATAATCTTTCCTTGGATAGACGCAATGCTGGGAACAGCGTACTTTTCAATGTGGATGAATTTCCACTCAGTGACACTGTATACGATGACATCTTAAAGCTGACTGACACTCTTCGCTAGAAACTCCAAACATAAATGCCCACATATTTCAGTATTGTTAGGTTGTTCTCTTTTGTAATTGTAAAAAATGTTTTTGGAGTTTCGAAAATAATGTTGCAGTTCTTTCGGCGGTGGTAGATTGCCAAAACTGTCAAAGTAGTAAACGGTTTGTCCGAGCTTTTTATAGCATACCCAATGAGTGCCTGGACCATAGGTGGAATCCAAATTTACTATTCCAGTTTCATTTTCCCATATTTTAGTTGGTAATGCATCTTTCATAAAAACTCCTCGAAAAAATGGTATTTTCAAACATTTTACATAATCATTTAACTGATGATTTGTTAAGGCTTTATTTGGAATTATCAATTGATTCTTCTTATTTAGTACACACGGTACGGTCTTAGGTATAAACCTGCTCCGTTTTTTACCATTGACCAAATAGAAGCTTTCTTTACTGTTGCTTTACGAGTTCTACGACGTCTCTTCTTAATGTTTCCACCTCTTTTGGGAGCTCTTCTCTTTGCAGGTCTTCCTCTGCGACGTCGTCTTCCAGCACCAAATTTAGCTTTCGTCTTCATGGCTGTAGTTACTGCCCAAGCCGCTGCTTTTTCTGCAATACTTGCGTCACTTGATTTTACTCTTTGCCAAGCTCTTTCCGCTAGAATTTTATCCGCTATTGATCTATTTGTTGAATCTTTATACTTTGAATATGCTATATCGTGTTCTTTGCAAGCTTGATCTAATTTATTAATTCCAGGATCTCCTCTTGCTAAACGTTTTGACAACTTAGTTCCAGGTCCACAATATTGATAACCTCCGGGCAGATGTAATTCGTATGGTAAAGCGTCTATCGCTCGATTCACAACAGCACCAATTGGAATCCGTCTGAGCAGGGATAATGCAGCTGATGTTAAACCACGTCCTCTCTTGCCGCTGTCTTGACGACGACTGAGCGATACGGTCTTCATTATGCTGTTTTATGTAACCAACGTCTTCACTCTATGAAATACTTTATGATAATGAATCCTTTTTTTGTGTATTCCATACTTAAATATTCATAAGTTTTACTAGTATCTATCAATGATTTCATCTTTAATCCATTGGTTTCTCTGAGAATCTTCGATTTTATTGTGTTTCATCGATGCATTAATCAAATGATTATGCATATCAATAACTACATTACCTACAAGATTCATTACATACTCTACATTAGTAGCATCTTTGTTACGTGTAGGATTATCAAGATTTGTGATACGTTTACCATTACATGTATACACAGATGGATCGTTATTAGAGGTTGCTATAACTTGATTAATAGTAGCAACATCATTCGGAGCTATTCCTGCTGATATGTTAGATATTCTTTTATTTTTTCCATCATATACGTTATTTATTTTATCTCTAACTATAGTTTGTTTTACAACAACACAATCCTGATCATCTTTACCAGATTTAACTTCGGTTAATCGTCTGCCTCCACATATAAAGTTAACACCAGTAGCTGATAGTTGTGGTACTTGTTTTAAAATAACAGCATCATGTTCTTCCGTGCCTAAACTTATATTTGACAATCGTTTATTTTTTCCATCCCACTTGTCATTTTGTAGTTGTAGTAACGTAAACTTTTCACTTCCTTGTATAAACTCATCACCTTTCTTTGACACCACCTGATTTTGTTTAACAAAAGCGGATGTTCCTTTCTTCAAGCTTTCATTCATTTGTCTCACAGTAGCAGCATCCGATGGAGTTGAACCATCTTTCAGATTGGACAACACTTTTCCATGACAATCAATAACAGCACCATTATATAAAATACAATTATCTTTAATGTATTTAATATTAACACCATCACTTTCTTCTTTAGGATATCCAATATCGTTTATAGTATATTTATAGAAGGAAAATCCATCTTTTTTCTTTTCTGGTATTACAGAATGCAAATAACGCTTATTGATTGTATCTGTATCCTCGGTTGGATCTGCTACATTAGTTATTTTATAATTTAAAGCATTGTACTTTTTTCCACTTTTAGTCTTTTCCAACAGTAAAGCGTATTCCATCGCAGATAGAAAATAGCCTTTATTAACAACATCTCCATTGTTGACTGGTTTTGCAACATTAATAACCCTGTGAGATTTTGCATCATACAGTTGGTTGTTGTCGAGTTTTAAACTTGTAGATGTTTCCTCCTTTACTGTTTTTAAATTTGTTGCATCTCCATCTTCTTCTGGATCCTTAACAAACTTTAAACGTTTATTATTTATGTTATAGTCACCTTCGGGTGTTTGCGGTAATCCACTTCTTTTTCTGTTTTCTCCAACTTGCACTCCTAACGCGGAGTATCGTCCGAACTTGTCGACGCTCATGTTAGAACTGACACATTATACGCCTGCAACTCTTATATATCCGCGGACAATTATACGATTATGCCGCGATTCCTGAGTTCGTCAATCAGAGCTACCCATTCATTATTTAAACCTGTATGACCGGCTTCCATGGCTTCATGCAATAGTCTCATTCTATCAACCAATTTATTGATGTCGTTGTAGTAAATCACATTCGTATTGTATAGATTTTTCATCAATCCTTTGCCAGATGTTGAAGTATCTCCTTTACTCTTTTTACCATGTTGTTCAAGAAGTGATAAATCCATAAGTGATAAAGATTTTCTTTTCAGTGGTTGTCTTACTGCTGGTGCAGTACGTAATGTTGGCAATTTTCGTGGAGGAAACAACTTTTTTATAACAATGTTATATTTTGTTGCACGTGAACGATTAATCATTGCATCCTTTAAGTAGTTTCTTTTATGAGCGTTAGTATTTTGTAGAATCTCCTTAAAAACACTTAAATCTTTGGATGAATATCTTAATGGTATGTTTTTAAAAATTAATTCATAAAGTCCTTTTGTTCCTTTATATTTATGCTCACCAATAATGATGTAATCGTCTTGTGTTATTTCAAGCTTTGAATCGCCGATCTTTAATTCATTCCCATCAATTCTCGCTCCGTATACGTGTGATCTACTCAAATTCGGGTTTGATTTCATGTCATGTAGCATTTTCATTATATATTTTCTTCCAAGAGGTCCATGTTGTAATATATCGCTACTCAATTGAGTTAAATTTGGAATAGATTGTTCAGCTTCAGGTATTGGCTGTTCTTCTTCCTTTTCAACAATTGGTTCTTCTTCTTTTGTTTCTTCTTGCTCACTAGCACTTGTATATGAATCATCATCTTCTTCTTTTTTTAATGCTTGTACTTCTTGTTTAGAAACTGGTAGTAAAACATCTCCTTCATAACGAGGTTTACCAATAGTTTCTGATATCTGTTTTAAAGGTTCCGTAATAGGTTTAAATGTAGTCTCTAGAAATTCTTCTCTTTCACTTAAACCCATCCTCAATGCACGATTCTTCATCCTAATAGAATCACTGAGTGATTTTATTTCTTTTAATAGTTTTTCTTGATTCACCATGTTTACACTGTGAAGTTCAACGTGTAACTAGATGTAGCATCGGTAGTTCAACGCATAAATACAAATTTATCCAACCCTATACGATATCTACCATTTTTAATATCTTCTTCCTTCATAATAACGAGAAAGCCATATTTCTCATTCCATGCTTTGCCACACATTTCTTTAAATTTCTCAAATGGCATATCCGCATTTACATGATCATTGTATATATGCTTTAAATTTGTTTCATCTTGCTTGAAGATGATCAACATATTTGCATTGTCTCTTATGAGTTGTTTTGGAATCTTACTGTATGTTTGACCAATATAAATGCTATCGATATTATGATGTCTTCCCATAGCGAAGTAATTCCTTATAGTGTCGTGATTTTCACAAGAAACATCGTCAAAAATAAAAATAGAAAATGGTTTTGCTTCATTTGGTTGCATAATTGTTTCACTGGCATTAAACTTGTAGAAATGCACTTCAGGTACACTTGCAAGTACTTTATCCAATAATTGATATTTTGGTTGTTGCAATGATTTTGAAAAAATGTATATATTGTTAAAGCGCAATCCTTTAGGATTAGTTATAAGGTTAAAAACAACATTTGTTTTTCCACAATTTGAAGGACCAGTTATTAAACATCTTATTGTATTTGGTAGTAATTCACCATGTTTACCATGATTTAACTTATCATTGTCAACCGTCAATTCATCAATATTATTGATATTAAATCGATCTTTTTGTTGTACAATCTCCATCTTGTGTCAAGGTTAAACACACAATGAGCTATTAAGTTACTATACCAGGTCTTTTGAAGGAATCCAAGAGTCTTCACTTTTATCGAATCCTAACCACCGGACTTTAACCATATCCTTTTTCCTTTGTAAAACCTTCTCAACAAGATATACATCACCGACTGTTGATTTCAACAATTCATGTCCGTAGAATCCACCTTGAAGTAATTCACCCTTGTTATCCTTTAATAAGTAGGTTTCAGGTATAGTTGGTTGCACTTTATAAACTGTAAATACTTCATTAGTCCAATTTGGTAGATATCTTTTACTAAATACACCTTTGTATTTGCTTATACGAACTTTATCGTTGACTTTAAACTTTTTTGGTTGTAACTTTTCCAATTTAGGTGTTGTATTATTTCTGATGCGTTGTAATACAACCTTAGCATTAGCGCTGTTTACTTGGATAGGTTTCATTCCGATGGTACGATGATATTTGTTGTTATACTCTTTTATAAGTTGTGGTAATATGTCATACCACACGTATGATCCTCGTTTTGAAAATTGTTTGTACATCGCTCCTTTTAATGTTCTATTGAATCTTTCAATTATTGAAGCTTTAACTTCAGAATTTGTAGAATAATGATTTATTTGATATTTCTTCATTAAAGCTCCAAAGTCTTTATTAAAATATTCTTTTCCATCATCGGTCTGTAGATGTTTGATTTTGAATTTATTTCTTTGTATCGTTGTTTCCATAGCTTTTGTAACACTTTTACCAGTCTTATCCTTCAATGGTAAAGCGTCAGCTATTTTAGTAAAACAGTCTATAATTGTTAAAATATATTTGAAACCTTTGTTTAATTTACTGTGCGGTATCATTTCAATGAGATCAGCTTGATACAGATCATTCATTCCCTTAATAATTGTACTTCTTCTTGGAAATCTTCTTCTTGCTGGTTTATGTAGTTCATTTACAATCTTGTCCTTCACACTTTCCATCTTCAGGTGTTGCTTGCACATCGCTTGTAAAAATACTGATCCGTACAACAGTTCTTTCTCTTTTATATAGTTTGAATATAGGTCAAGGCCATTTCATATTAGTGTAAAAAAGAGGGAACATGGCATTGGGCTTGCCATGTCCCCTCTTCTTTACGGAAAGGAAAAAAAAGGAAGAAGGTAGAGGACGAAGAATAGGTTTACTGGTCGATAGGGTTTAGAGAGTAATGTCCAAATGGTAGAGTTCTTATGTTGTCTTCAAGGATGTATCTCTTGTCATCCTTATAGCTCAATGCCGATTTGGTTTGCTTCACACTGAAAAGACGATGGTTGAAGCTTCTTATGGTGTTAAATGTTGCAGTTGTTTCAACATTTTCAAACAAACATCTTTTATAATGTTCAAACTGTACGTTCTTCTTCAGGAAAGAGGTTTTTATTCCTTTGGCTTTCTTCGTGACTTGATATTCGTTCCTTTCGCTTATGTACAGTTGAAATGAATATAGTTTGGACATTAATGCTACAATTTCCATCATCGGCACACCATTTGTTTCATCTTTAAATTTTCCCAATACTTTCTTGTTTCTGTCGTAGTCGTAATTTGGATGGTCCTTGGGATAATCGGAAAAGTCGAAATCATCTTTATACATAAAAGTGCGTAGATTTTCGTACATGTCATTTGTTTTAATCCAGTAAATTAGAGCATCCGTATCCATATATGCAATACCAATGTTCTCTCTTCCATAATAGTTAACCATCTTCTTATAATGAAACTCGTACATGTGTGTTTTGGAAATATCCAAGATTGACATTCCTAGATACAAAGGACGATCCATTAGAACTGACTTCTTGTTCATGGAAATAACAACTAGATTTTCATTAATAATTACAGATGAACCAAAGTTTGGTTGTTGCACTAATTTCTGTAGTTTTACTGGATCAGTTACCAATTTGATGTCCTTATGTTTCCTTTTGTTTTCCAAAGTCTTGCCAAATATTGCGTTGTTCATTAGTTTGAAGAAATCTTTTTGAAAACTTGATGTAGCGGCGGCTCTTCTTCTTGTGTTGTTGTCAATGTACGGTTTTAACCAACAAGATTGAGAGAATTGTAGTACTCGATTAATTTTTGTAATTCTCAATCCCAAGTCTAAGGCCTGTTGTATCATCCAGTAGTGTCCAACATACCGAGACTTGTTAGTTAAAGTCATCAATAATTTTGGCCATCTTCCAGTTGGAGAAATTTCAGTCTTCGGAAGAAGTGGTAAATCATAATGTTCGTCGTGAAGATGTTCGGGATATTCAAAATCGACGTCGAATATGTAACCAGTTTCTCCATATTTCGGTATATCCATTATGTTTCCAATTGATTCTGGGTCTATCCATTTGAAATTATCATATGGAAGGGGATTCGACATTGCCCATCCGTACAAGTTATTTGCATCAAAATAACCCAGGAATGTTGTTGGTTTTGATGCATCATAATCGGGCAAATATTTATTGTTCGCCTTGACATGACGTGTTACACTTTGCGTCAATCCTCCTCGAACTCCTGATTCTAACATCAACACCATATCTATATCTGTAAGAAGTTGTATTTTACAATTTGTTTCTTTTAACATGGCTTGCCACGCTAGTCCAGGCGAAGTGTACGAATGAAGAGGGTCTAACCCATATGACGCAAAACATGTATTTCTAAATTCTTCCATCACATCACATAATAAAGTCACATCTAATTTAACGTAGAAATCTGAATATTCCCCCAATGTTCTAAATCCTAATTCGTTCCATACTTTGCATGCATGATCATAATCCTCTTGAGATATATCCATGTCGTACAGTTTACTTTTAAATTCTTCTTTTGGAGGTAGTGATGTTTCATTAAATCTTTCTAAACTGTCTATGTAATCATATGGGAAAACACCTTTTCGAAGTACCAGATCCAGTTTGTCGCTATTTACAATCTTCTTTGTTTCGATTAAATCTTGTTTCCTTAGGTTTTCAGAAAGTTTAGACAAACTCGACGGCAAAAATCGGTAGGAGTCCAAGAATCTTAGTTTGACATTTCCAACTTCTTTGGAAAAACTTATGAACTTCTCTGAAGTTTCAGCTAACACATCGATTTTACCGTCGTCTCTTCCTAATTCAGGTATTATAAAATGAGCGTCGTACCCACTAAGATTATGCAGAACCACAGGGATAAATAGTGGTAAACGATAGCTCAAGTTGCATTTATTACAAGCAGCACCCCTGTAATATCCTGTGAGGTGGTCGTGATCTTTAACTTTATAATTCTCAATAGTAAAATCATTTTTGCACAAGAAACAGTGAGTCGCATTTTCATGTTGAATTTCTTCTTCTTCGTCCATCGGTTTCATTGGTACAATATTTGTATATAACCTTTGTGTATTTCCAGCTATTGAATATAGGTGATCAAGAAATATTTTTTCCGCATTTTCACCACGATATACTAGAGGTTCTGAAGTTAATCCATATCTGTTTAAATGTTCTTCTGATAATGTTGATTTGACCATTAAACAAAAACTGTTTGGTTTGTGCATTTGATACTTTACACTTTTTCTTGCTTCACAATTTTCATCTTCAACTGGAACAAGTGTTGATTCAAAATCCGCATACACAACTAAAGGGATACGGTATTGATGATGAACCTTTTCAAATGTAACGAATGCTCTGTTTTCCGAAGGTAAATTAATCTTTGCTTCATAATTATTGTTACATAATCTTTTGTGCTCTTGTAACCATTCTCTTCCTTGTCTTCCTTCTCGTTGAAAATTAAAACATCTCTTGCAAATCAACTTTTTGTTTCGATTTTTTGAAAGTTGCTTATTAACAAGAGAGTCGAATTTCTTTATGTACACATAGTGAGACACATCTCCTCGCGTTAGTAGTAGTAAATCCGTATGATCTGGTAGCTCTTCTTTTGCAATTCGTAAAGGATACACTTTGTTTGAACTATCTAAAGCAAAAACATTAATAGACGTGCCGGGATTTTTCTTTTCAAATTTTGATATATCTTTTGTAGAAACGGGATATGTTATTCCTTGAAAATTGTACCTGTGTCTTGCATCTTCATATTCTTGGTTGGGTCTTTGTGGATTTATTAATACAAACTTTGACGTCATAGCATAGCGAAAACATTCATTATCTTCATTTTGAACATTAATACAAGATTTTGTATTTTCAATTATTTTTGGCAAAGGAATGTAACTAGATCCCATTAGTCCATATCCGTGTTTGTGAACTCTTATATCTAATACTTCAATACTTGTAAGACTCCATCCGGATCCTCTTCCTTCGTGTTCCTGAAGTTTAGTTAATATTTCTTCTATACAATTCTCGACTATTGAATCAATATTTGAACTTTCCATGATGGTTCGGTTTTTTGTTATGAATCCTCTTGGTGATAATTCTTCTTGTGCATTTATAAACATAGCTTCTAGTAGTAAACCAAATTTAAGAAAGTTCAATCTTTTCAATTCTTCTTTTAAAGTTTTACTTACGATTGGTTTTGCTTCTCTAATAAATTCTTCTAAGTTCAAGTTTTCATTTTGAATCTTATGATGCATTACTACCTTACCGGGTAAAGCAAATACTTGTAGATTCGGTAAAGTAGTTGAAGATGTTGCTGTTATTTCTTCTTGTTGTTCTTGTTCTTCTTGTTCTTCTTGTTGTTCTTGATCTTCTTCTGTGTTGTTGTGAATTAGTTCTTTATGTATATCTAGTAGAATTTCATCGTGAAACGATTCCGAACATTTATCGCAATGATACATGTTGACGATGTTTACTCTTCGAAATTTCGCCGAGAAATGAAATGGGCTCTGACGGTCCTGCTTTTATAACGGTTCCCCCACCACTATTTCATCATCATCCTCTTCTTCTTCTTCACTATCCGAGGAAAACAAACGTCTTGGACGAAACATTAATCTTCTACTAACTGATTGTTCATTTGTGTTCTCTATTCCAGTTGGGGTTTCAGTATGTACTTCTTCATATTCAAACGATGATGAAGATTCTGACATTACTACATCCATATCCAAATTTTCATTCTCCACATCATTTACACTTCCTACTTCTGATGTTGTTAGATCTACATCCATATCATTTACACTTTCTACTTCTGATGTTTCACTGTTATTATCATCTTCTTCCATATTAAAATCGTCTAGTTGAATTTTATACAATATTTCAATAAGAGGTTTCCTTGGATAATCGGTGTTGTCCACAGGAGCCATTTCAAGTAAATGAGGAATAACTCTTTGTGATTCGGCTTATATGATATTTTGATAAGTATGTCAAGGTCATTTTAGATTAAGCGAGAACTGGGAATAGATCACTAAGCGGCATGTTATTTCATTACCACAAAGTGATCTATTCCCCATTCTCTAAGAAGTGTTCAATCAATAACCAAAGTCCAAATCCATTTCCTTTTTTTTTTTGTTTAATTTGAATCTTTTGTTACATAGTTTATTGGTTGACTGTTTGAAATTTCAATGTGTCGTCTTATTATTTGTTCCAATTCTTCTATTTTTGCTTGTTTTATCATTAGTTCTGTATGTAACTCATTAATGTAATCAGCTGCTTTATCCACCGTTCTTGTTCGTATTTCACCTAACATAACACCAGGAATCAATCTCTGTAGTCTGTAAAACTTAAACTTTATTCTAGACTCTCTTGCCTTAGCCATTTCCCGAAGCCTTTGTTTCTTATTGTCTTTACTTGTAGTCAAGTCCATACTCGTGACAAGTTCGCTTTCAGAATAATTCGACTATAGTACACTCGTCTTTTATACACTTTCCCCCACCACTTTCAATTTCCCCCACCCTACTAATATAGGTCAAGGTCATATGGTATTAACGCGAGAACGAGGAATAGAGCACTAAGTGGCATGTTAGTCCATTACCACAAAGTGATCTATTCCTCGCTCTCTATTCTACATCTAATTTTTTTGGGTTTTTGTTATTTTTATCTTTTTTTTGGTTTTTCTGGGGAAATGAGTGTTTGAATATTACTTGGTAGAATGTCCATTTTTCTTCTTCAAATCTTCAATAGTTTCCAACAATTGTAATAAATATGCGTTAGTTTTTTCTAAAGTTTTCAGTCTGCTACATCCAACTTGAATGGAAGGCACTATTAGTTGCAATTTTGCAAATTCTATCTTTTCTTTCTTGCACCTTTCTCTCATTTTTAGGTTTTTCCTTAGTCTTGCCGAAGATGGTGTTATAGGCTCGTACATACAATCTGGATATGGTTTTGTCATTTTTAACACTGATGTTGAAGTACAATGAGATACTTGCGGCCGTTGAGCTTGATAATAATTTGTTGTTGGAGTATTGCAATACATCTTCGGTTCTAAGTTTTGGTGGCAATCTGTAGTTAAAAATACTGGTGTTGCAGAAGGATCAGTCATCTTTCACTGTTGTCGTACAAAGTGAACTCTTTTTTTAAGTTTTACTTCTTTTATCACATTTCCCCCACCACCGACTTATAAATTCTTCCCCCCACCATAATTATTTATACTTGTTTTTCCACATTTCAAATTTTATACCATACTTCCAATATGACATCTGCGTCTTCCTCTTTCAAGTATTTGACAAATTCAGGACTCCTCGACGATACATTCGGTCTGTTTAGATAGCTCATCACCTTGTGATGGCTTTCCTCATTTTCTATGTAACAATAAACTTGCATTAACTTGTTATCTTCTTCTTTCGATGATATGAAATTTGCAACAGAGGTCCACTCTTCATATTTAATCTTGAAATGACGCACTTCGAATTCCATGATGTTTCTTACAATGCCGCAACAATAATAAAACTCTCTTCAAACAACCTGCATTTATACACGTTCCCCCACCTAGTTATAACCCCCCACTCTTTTTCCCCCTCTCCTTTATATGTGGAAGGGGTATTATGGTTTGAATGCACGATACTTAATAAATTCAAACAAACACTGTGCACAAATGTCGCAGGTGTTATTACATGTTTCGAATTTCATTATTTGACCTTTTACAAGATGAACTAACCTACCTCCATCATCTTGGAATTGTTCAAAATCTAAAACAGACGCTTTTCCACAATCATGACACATTTTTGTACCATCTTTAAAAGTATAAGCAAGATAGATAGCAAATCCATAATTGTCTTTCTTAAATTCAATGAGCATTTCACGAATTGCTTTAGGTATTTGACACTCATTTGATCTCATAATGTAATGGTAAAGAAACCCATTATTGATAATTTCTTGTAAACACAGAACCAACAACCTATCCATCGTGTTAGACTTATACTGATAGTTACATCTAAAACCTCTTTCTTATATGATTTTCCCCCCACCACTTTTATATAGGTCAAGGTCATTGTATATCAAGCGAGAACTGGGAATAGATCACTAAGTGGCATGTTATTCCATTACCACAAAGTGATCTATTCCCCATTCTCTAAGAAGATTGTTGATAATTTAGATTCCTAATATTTCTTTTCCTTCTTCTTCACCTTTTTGAACTGTAGTATTACCAGACATGTGTGATATTAGTTTCTTCATTTCTCGATTTTCCATTTCCACTTTCTTCAATTTTAAATCTCTTGCTTCAATTTGTAGTTTTAAATACTTGATGTAACTTCCAGCCCAGTGTAGGGTTTTCAATTTTGGTGCTCCCATTGCAATTCCAGGTATTTGAAATTGTAGTCGATTGAACTCCATGTTCATATCTTGTCGGTCTTGTTTTTCCTTTTCTAGTCTTTTCAATCTTTGATTCTCCCTTAACAAAGAAGTTCGATCACAAGGAATATGACGAAACATTTTGGTCAACGATATCTCGAAGAATAAGCTTCTACGCAGAAAACCAACACATTTATGCACTCCCCCTCCAACTTTAGGCTAGTGGTGGGGAGAATTACATTAATTTAATACTTATTTCCACCGTTACACTTGCTCCATTTTCAAAAAGGTATCTGTAAAATGGTTCTGGATACTGGTATATTTCACGTCCTATATTTTCCTTAAGAAAGTTGAAAGCTATTCTTTTCGAATAGTCATTATGATATACTTCTCTTAAATTAACAAGAATTCCATCTTCCAGAAATTTCACTTGAATCATTGGTATTTTGCTTACATCATCTTTGTCTATCAGAGGTAGCCTGTAGGTGAACGTATTTGGTGGTAAACGTAAGGTTCTATCAAGTCGAGAACAGAATATTTTGAACAGTTTTTGATCATTGATTGCAATCTCATGAATACCTATCATTTTATAGTACGAAGGTTCAAAAGGTACAGCACGAAACGTTTTTACTAGACAGTTACTCGAAGAAGGTTCTGTAGGTGCGTTAGGATTGAACATTTTTAGTCGACAGTTTCCTGACGAATAAGCTTCTACGCAAATAACCAACACATTTATGAACATTCCCCCACCAACTTTAAGCTAGTGGTGGGGAGAATTTTCCCCCACCACTTCTTCAGAATTAATAGCTTCAATTTGAATTACAACAAATATATTTGACGCAAATTCCCAAAAAACTGAATATGAAACAGTTTCTTCCACATCTTGAGATTCATTTTGTGTTTCAACCATTTCCATCATTGAAGGTTCTTGATCAATTTCTGTTACTTCCATCGCTTCTTCTACAGGATTTTGTATTGTGTCGGTTGTTTCAACTTCATCTTCTTCTTGAACTAACGTAATATTTCGTTGTTTCACAATTTCAATTAATTGTATAAAAGAATTATCTCTAGGAGACATTATTAACCATACATGTAGCTCCAACAAATGCTGATTTACTAATGACAAAACTCTCAATTTATAAGACTTGTTTGAATAATAAAGTGGAGGAACTACCTTAGTCCAATTCGGATTCGGATTCAGAAGACAATAAAGGTGATATGGGTGAATCCAACGATGAATCTAATATAAATGTATCAATAGCTTCCTTAACTATATCTTCGTCACTATCGTTTATCATTTCTTCAAAAAGTTCTTGTTCAAACTGTACCATTTCTTCTTCCATCGTGGAATCATTATCAGTTTCGTTATAATTTTCCTCTATATTGTCTTCTTCCATTTCATTTGTATTAATATAAACATTTTTAACTTCAAAATAATTAACAAATGGAGTATCTTTAGACAACATATTTGTTCACCACTTCTTTTACCTCGAATAACAAACTATGTATCGCTTACTTAGTCTTATATATACTTCTACCCCCCACTTTTTTGCACAACGTGAAGGAAGGTGGGGAGAGGATTTTGTAGCTATTCTTCTCTATCTAGGTTATATTTCATTGCTAGCACATCTACTATAATTTTCTGCTTTTCAACTTCATCACGAATAAATATTGTCCAGGGAAATAGTTCATTAATATTGTTGATTGTTACTTTTATATCATACAAAAAATCAATATGTCTTAGTAATGAAACAATAACAATAACTCCTATCCCATTGTTTGCCATAATTGTTTCTTCAATTTTAATACGCAAGTTTGTTATCAAACTCCATATATTAATATCATTGGCTATAAAACCATCAAGTCTAGTACTCATATTGACGGTGCAAGTACAGACTAAAAACCTGGAGGTTCATAGTCCGCCTTTTATTAGTTTTAAAAATGGGGAAGGGGAAGGAATAAGGATTGGGAGGGGATAGGGTGGGGGTGAGGGAAGGGTAATGTGGTTATTAAACCACTTGTGCGACAAAGTAGCCACCAATGCTAACTTCGAGCTCATAACACTTCATAACATCATCCTGCCAAGTCAACATACGTTCTCTAGTATTTGGTGTTACACAGAAGAACCTACTGTCATTATACACAATAGCTGAACCAATTATAACATTGAATCCTAAATTTAGCCATTTGTGTGCTTCCGTAATAAATCTTTCTATTGTATCAAAAGGAAATTGTTCATCGATGTAGATTGGTCTCATTTGTTCATCAAGTTCAATTACATCTTCATCTTCACTGTCACTGCTACTATCATTTTCATTGTCACTGCTACTATCATAATAATCTATCACATCTTCTTCAGGCTGTTGGAAATCATCAGCAATTTCGGAAGGATTGAAGTTTTCACTATGGTGAGGAAGCATTTTTAAAGCAAATAATAACGGCAGAGACGAAACAACAAGTGTGGCGCGTGAAAGCAGAATGAAGGAGTGAACAATGCTTGCTTCGCTTTTATAACGATATGCTAATGAGAGGGGTAAGAGATGGTCGTGACCAATTATTGACCCGGGAGGTGGGGGGAAAGGAAGGAGAAGGGATATTTATTTAAAATAATTTGCATAACTTTTGACTAAAATAAGATAACCAAATTCTTCTTTTACTAAAATGTTCGTCTTACATAGACCTTTTCAATGATGTATCGCCTGTCGTAATCGATCAAACCATTATCGAGTTATAGCCATTTTTAATTCTCGGGGGGGGGGGGGGGGGGGGGGGGGGGGCAAATCGACTCCATTTTTTATGGGGGGGGGGGGGGGGGGGGGTTCCGCTTGATTAGTCACGGGGGGGGGGGGGGGGGGTTCCGCTTGATTAGTCACGGGGGGGGGGGGGGGGGGGGGGGGGGGGGTTCCACTTGGGTGCTCATGCGAAACTGATCTTCTCACGAGATAGTCGTTGCGTGATAATGAAGACAAATGTTCATCGCGCCGCGACCACTAATTAACTCGCATTTGCCGTGTTCATATCTTTCCTACTCATTATATATACGTTTCCTACTTCATTATTTCAAGACTAATTAACTTGCGAAACAACAGTCTCTGTCTTTGAATGCTGATGAGATTTCATTAGGAACCATTCTTTGCACGCTATATGAAGCTACACTGGCTATGCAAGTCAGAGCGGTCATATAACTGTACAACGACCTCTGAAAAGTAGGTCACGAGACTTAGAGTGTTAAAAAATAATGGGGGAGAAACACAACGCTATAACGCATTGTGTTTCTCCCCCATTATTTTTAGCAAAATTTGGAAAATCTATGTGAATTTACTTTGTACGCCCCCACCTTGTAATACCATCCATTTTATGCCTGAGGAGATAGTCTTTAGAGTCTAACTCATAAACAGATTTTTCTTTACGCAAGGATTCAATAACTTTAATATTATATTTTTTGCCGTTACAATTTGCTAAAATGTGTTCGTTGTCAATAACACTTTCAAAAAAATATAGACAACCTCTCTTAATCCTATTTCCTTTCACAGCAATAATTTCGGATTGGTATTCAACAGTGGGGGTTTCTGTCAGTTGTGGTTCGGAAAGATGTTTCACAACATGTACACGGCAGAAATGTTCGTTCTTAACACATTTCCTCCCACAAGCTGATCCTTTCTTAATTCCCCTAGTGAGCACTTCAGGGCAAGTAGTGGGACGGCTAAATGCCCTACGACGCTCTTCTTTTAATAATTGAAAGCGCTCTGAAGGAGCAGGTTTAGGAGCAGGTTTAGGAGCAGGTTTAAAGGATTTATTTTTTGGATAGGCGTGGTCTTTATGCATAATAAGTGGTGGAGTAGGAGGTATTGGTGACAGTGGAGTGATAGGTGTACTTAGTTCATGAACAAAAGCTTCAAATGAAGTGGTATTAAAACGATGAACTGTTTGTGGCGGCGGCATGTTGTTTGATGGCGGCGGTGATTGTTGTTGAGATGGTGTGGAGTCGTTTGAAGATAGAGGCGGTGAAAATATGCTGCCAAGTATAGTAGTCATAGTGAGTGGAAGAAGAGCTCCAGAAGTTGAAGGTTTCGAGTCTTGTTGCTTCTTATACCAGTCGGGAGCATTTTTCAATCGAAGAGTTTTCTTGACTGGAGTCGAAGCCGTAGTAGAAGTAGAAGTCGAAGCCGTAATAGAAGAGCGGGTTGTAGTGGAAGTTGTAGTCGGCAGGGATGACATCGTGGTAGTTCTGTTTGCAGCGTAACGTCTGGAATCAGAATGAAACTCTAGCCGTGCTCGTCGCGTCTTTTATAACGGTATGCTAATGAGAGAAAGGTTAGCGACAAGCCGTGACCGGTCATTGGACCCGGGAGGTGGAAGGGGAGATGGAAGGGGAAAGAAAGGTGGGGGGGGGGGGGGGGGGGGGGGGGGGGGGTCATTGACCCTTCCAAAAGTGGGTCAAGGTCATTCAAGACTTATAATGAACCAAGGTGATGGGAACAGTAGTAACTGTTCCCACCACCCTGTTTGCCTAACGGTTCCCACTCCCAACCCACTAGTTGCGTTCTGCGAGGGACATCGACGCAATTTTGTTTGGTCCGTCCGCATCAAAGCGTAACGTCCCGGCCCGCATCAAAGCGTAACCACTAATTACAAGGGAAACTGGAACAGCTGATGCAGACACGCAACTCTAACACCCACCCAAGCTAATCCCACCCATCATATTCCTAAACAAAATTCAAAAACCTAGTCCGCTAGTGCGGATGTCCCACCCCTTCTAAGTGAAGTTCAACAGAACTTCTGAATTTACAGTTAATCTACCCCCTATCATCTAGCTGAAAGGCAAAACAACAACATTAATTATTAATACCAACACTTAAAACTAACAACACATCATTATTAAATATCAAATAATTCAACACAACCAAATACCATCATTATTCTTAAAATTAATAAACCTTAACGCTAAACACAACTTATAACTAACATCGCAATGCGCAAATTAATTCTTAAATTAAGTGAAACTTACAACTAATATTTACACACACACACACACATACCACATTGCATTAAAAAACGCAACGTAGTATAAGAAGTTCAAATATATATAGGCCTACTATATATTTGAACCTCTTACCGAGTCGCCAACGACTTTTCGCTATGAAAACTCGTTGACGACTGACGCGAAAATCGGGCTCGTATCGCTCCTCGGGTTTTCGAGTGGTGGGGGTAATTAATGCAGTGGTGGGAGAATTGTTTTACTCCAGTACGGTCTTCAATCCACTCCAGTTCGCAGCAGTGTAAAAATGAAACGAAGGAGTGGGGGTGGCGCATGCGCAGCGACGTAAATTCCAAGGTTTGAGGTTAGAACTTTCCGTGCACAGTAGAGCTAAATTGAGTAATACAGGACTAGGCGCATGCGCAATAGCGAGGAGTGATTCCGATCCGGAGAACTCGTTGCAGCGCTAAAGTAAGTAATACAGACTAGGCGCATTCGCAGTAGCGCTAAAGTGAGTAATACATGACTAGACGCCGTAGCGTGAAGTTGGCTCACTCCAGTACAAGTTATAGCAGCATAAAAATGAAACGAAGGAGTGGGAGCGGCGCATGCGCAGTGACGTAAAACCAAGGTTTGAGGTTAGAACTTTCCATGGTGGCTGCCATGTTTAATTCTGTTTCATTCAAACAATAGTAGTTGATGGCTGGCATGGGATGTGAAGTGTGGTAATTAGATGGGGTTAGCAACCGGTCGTGACCAGCCATTGACCGGTCATCGACCCGGCGGGGTTCCGCTTGAGTGAACACCGGGGGGGGGGGGGGGGGGGGGGGGGGGGGATTTAATCTCCATTTTTTATGGGGGGGGGGGGGGGGGGTTCCGCTTGATTAGTCACGGGGGGGGGGGGGGGGGGGGGGTTCCGCTTGATTAGTCACGGGGGGGGGGGGGGGGGGGGGGGGGGGGGGGGGTTCCACTTGAGCGCTCATGCGGAACTGATCTTCCCACGCGATAGCCGTTATAAAAAGGAGATTGTTCATCGCGCCGCGACCATTAATTAACTCGCATTTGTGTTGTTCGCATCCTTCCTACTCATTATATATACGTTTCGCCAACTTCATTATACAAGTCTAATTGCTACTAACCTGAAATTTCATTTACATTAGCACATGTCGTCCTGTTTGAATCACCTTCGCGTGCTCGACGTTATATCTCATTCATCAGTCTTGTTCTCACTTCTACACGTCTGACATATTTCTTGTGATGGATACGCAATGTTTGAAATTGAAACTTTTGCGGACACAACATATATTACGAAATAATTCCAAACCATCGGTTTCAAAGACTAAAACAAATTTAACAAAAGTGAGGAAGAAATTGAGTTTTAACCCGTTATACTCTGTTAGAACTTCGCAGGTTCACGTTGATGATAGTGTTATTCACAACATTTTGCGTTCAATGTTACGTTTCCACAACTTCGAACTTGTTACACCTATCGACTGTGTTCAACAGGTTTTTCTATTTCATCCCCACCATTCTTTATATAAGTGCGCTCACGACAATTCCTGTTTCATTCTTCTATACGCTCTTCGACCGACAACTACTCCGCTCTAAATTACACACTACAAGAAGATGGATACAAACCAAGAACAAGTACAAGTTCACGAAATATCGTCTACTACCCACCCGAGAGAGAATCCTCCGAGAACTTCGCCTTCACCGAATCCACAGAACCCCGTCCAAGTTTCGGATGTATCTTCGACGGCGAGGAATGATCTTGAAGCTATTCTTCGGTCGCTCGTCGGTTTCGACTGACCTGTACGACGATCGCCGTTAAACTGAACTCTTAGAAGTTCAGTCTTTTTTAAAACTTCCTCCGGATGACCTTGAAGCAATTATCCCCTCTCCTTTTCAACTAACTTCTACTTTTGTTCAACTGTTGAATTTCAGTTTTGAACTAACTTTTAATTTATGCGGAGTTTTAGTTGAACCCGGTTATTTTATGCGCACATTTTGTTCAACCCCAAATTGTTGAATTTCAGTCTTGAACTAACTTTTAATTTATGCGCAAATCTACTTCAAACGCTCACCCCACCTCCTCACCCCTCATTTAATATACGACCGGAAGCTATGTGCCCCGGCACGTGGCTTCCGGGGCAGCTGACCTGTGCCAGAAGTAACCAAATCTAACTACTGATGTATTCTTTTAAAATTGTTTAAGATTTATAGTATATTTAAGAAATAAAATTTGTTTTCTTGTTCCTGTGTTCTGAATAATAATTTAATAAATATGGTACACAATTTTGCGCCACTCTGCTGGCGACAGGAACTGTCAGGCAAAGTGTAACATGTAGTTTCATGTTCATGTTATTGATTGTCAAGACCGATAATGATTGTTTTGATTGTGTGATACGTTTAGAAATATAAATGTGTGTTATTTAGAAATATTATGTAAAAATGAGTTTGAAAGTAGATCTATTAACCAAAGACGAGTTGGTGTACGAACTCCAACTACGGAACCAACCGGTAGATGATAAAAGTGTTGTTAGTGATTTAAGGAAACTTTTAAGAAAATGTATTGCAGAAAATACACCTGTGTCATGTCAAAACTTAATTGGTAAAATTACGATACCTGGGGAAATAGAATTGATAACGACTAAGATAGAATTAAGCCAAGAGAAATTATCGGAGCTATCTACTGATAGTAGGCCGATCGATGTAGCTCGTTTGGAAACAAAAATTGAACATTGTAGAACTAGATTAAATAATTTAGTTAAGTTTAAAATGTCTGAGGAAGAGAAAGAAAAGTGTGTAGATTTGATTAAACAGATTAAATCATTAAGTGACGAATTCAATAAAATAGAGTTTGATAAGGAACTTATAAATAACTCTGTAAGGAAATTGAGCGAAACAAACATTGAGGAGGAAAACTTGTCTGATGTATTTTTAGATAACAAAACTATCGATATAGGGAATCCATTAAGCGTTCCATGTGAAAATAAAGCTGAACAACCATCCCAGCCTCTTTTTGACACTAACATGTACCAAAAGCTGCCAAATCCAATCGAAAAGTATTTGACTGATGTTAAAATTAGTAACGGTTTAGCCATTAATGATTTATTGGAATTTTTAAAAATGCTATTCAAGGTCAGTAGGGAAACTAATCTTTCCGATAGACAGATAATAGAAATATTTATTCCTAAAGCGTTGAACCCTTTGCAGAGTCTAATGTTATCAAACAAACACAGTAGCCTAGATAACTTAAAGACACAAATACTTAGATGTTTCATTCCTGTAAATTTAAGAGAAAATCTTATCAGTAAGTTTGTAAACAGACCTCAGGGTAATTTCGAAGCATTGCCATTGTACATAGAGAGTATAAAGGAATATTCTATGATCTTGAATTGTAGCTATTCAGAGCAAGATTTGTTAGATCTAATTAAGGTAGGAATGAATCAGCAATGTAGAGCAAACTTAGCCTTAGTAGGAAACATTAGTACCTTGTCTGATTTGGAAGCTGCCTGTATACATAATCAAAGTGTGAACTACAGCAATTACTTAAGAAATAGTCAACCGTCAAATTGTAATGCAAGCAGGGTAAATAGCAATTTTCCGCAGAGTTCAGTAAATAATGTAAGAAAATGTTATAATTGTAATCGTGCAGGCCATTTAGCAAAAGATTGTTTTAGGAAGAAAGGTACAAAAAACTAAATAGTTGGGAAAATTTTTCTTGGTTAAATAATACTTTCAGTAACCAAAATATCGATAAAACATGTGCAAAAGAAAAATTTTCCCATTCAATTAAACAATGTAATGTAACACAAAAAATGTTAAATAATATTATAAACGAAAATAATAGATTGAGTAGGAAACAAAAAATCAAAGCAAAACGCCAACAAAACAGAATAATGAAGAAATTAAATGCTAGGTTTGATAATAATAGATTTTCTCTGTTGCCTTCAATTTCAGTGACACTAAACAAGCATTGTAATAATGTATTGAGGGTGGATGCACTTTTGGATTCAGGGGCATCGGTAAATGCAATCAGTTATAGTATGTTTAAAAAGTTAATAAAATATAATTTGGTAAAACACCATTTGAGTTATGTGTCAAAATGTTATTCTGCGAATAACAAAGTAATATCGATAATGGGGAGTTGTGTTGTAAAAATTAGAATTAAAGAATTTTCTTGGTATGTCAAGTTTTCAATATTAAAAGACTTAGCTTGGGACATTGTTTTAGGTTGTTGTTTTATGAAGGAAACGGGACTAATAATTGATCTAAGCAATGATACATGCTACTTTAAATTTTGTCCTAAGGTAAAAATAAACATTACTCAGTACAAGAGGAATCGACATGATTTGTTATGTTTAAATTCTCCGAATTCAGTTGTAGACGTAGGTTGTAGTGATATGAAAGATGACGTATTAGAGTTAGTGAATAAATACCCAAATGTATTTACAACAAAGATAGGAAAAGCGCTAAATTTTGAATTTGATATTAAATTAAAAGATAACCAAGTTGTACATGAAAGGCCGTATCCAGTTTCACCTGCAAAAATGCCTGAAATGAAAACTATATTAAATGATCTATTAGATCAGGGGATTATCAGACCTTCGATTAGTCAATATTCTTCTCCAAGTTTCTTAGTCAAGAAATCTGATAATAGCAGTCGTTTAGTAATAAATTATGCTAAATTGAACCAAAAAATTGTAAGAGTAAACCATCCTTTGGGTAATATGGAGGATAATTACCATTATTTACAAAATGCAGAGTATTTTAGCGTAATTGATCTAAGCAATTCATTTTTACAGATACCACTAACCGAAAGTAGCAAACATTTAACAGCCTTTAGTACTGGTGTTTCATTATTCGAATTTAACCGAGTACCGTATGGTATGCATTGTGGATCTGGTTTATTGAGCGCTTATCTTGATAACATTTTTAGAGACATTAAGTTTGAATTTATGTTAAACTTTGTGGACGATATATTAGTGTATTCTAAGACAAAGGAGGACCATTTGAAACATTTATCTGAGGTAGTAGACCGTTTAAGTAAAAACAATTTAACAGTTAACCCTAAAAAGGTCAAATTATTTTACACCGAAATAGGATATTTAGGGAATATTATTTCAAAGAATAACATAAGAATAGATCCTAGTAGGACAGAAGCAATTCGAAATTTCCAAACGCCAAAAACAGCTAAAGAAGTAGGAACATTTATAGGAATGGTATCGTATTTCTCAAAATATATCAGAAACTATGCAACACTTGCTGCTCCTCTCAATGAACTAAGAAAGAAGAGAATTAAATTTAAGTGGACTGAAGAAAGTAATAATAGTTTTCTAAGTTTAAAGGAGGCAGTTATAAATCCTCCGGTTTTGATGATTCCAGATTTTAAGAAACCATTTTATCTGATGACTGATGCTAGTCAGTATGGAGCTGGATCGGCACTCTTACAGTGCAATGAAGATGGTGATAAATTGCCCATTGCATATTACAGTAAAAAATTTACCGAAAGAGAAAGAAATTTAACGATATATGAGAAAGAGGCACTTTCAGTAGTTTTGAGTATTAAGAAGTTTTATCCATTTTTAGAGCTTCAACCTTTTTACCTTATTACAGACAACCACGCGTTATCATGGGTTTTAAGTCATTTTAGGAAGTTAGGTAAATTAGGTCGGTGGGTGGAACAAATTATAAGTCTGCCATTCAAAGTAATGCACGTCAAAAGTCAATTTAACCCGGTAGCTGATTGTTTATCTAGGATGCACATGGAAAAACCTGATAACATAGAGGTAATTGAAGTAAGTAAAAATGATTGTGAGATAACTGAGTTAAGAACAAAAGATAGCAAAAAGTTAAGATGTGTTAATAACAAAGTTTTAAATCCAGTAGTAAATATGTTGCTAACAGATTTTCCTTTAGCTTACACTCAAATCTCAGAACACCAGAGATTAGATAATGAATGTTGTAAAATATTGCAAAGCATTAAAGATAAGACAAACAAAGAAAACTTTTATGTAAAAAATCATGTGCTTATGTATAAAAGAAATCCTAGGTCTAAAGGTAGAATATATGTTCCGGAAAGTTTGTTAGACTTATTATTTAACTATTACCATGTAAGTAACTATGGGGGTCATCCCGGACAAGCTAGAACTTTAAGCAAAATTACAGATTGTTTTTATAGGCCCAACATTGAGAAAGTAATTAGAGATAAAGTAAAAAACTGTGAAATATGTTTAAAATGTAAACCTGCTCAGAGGAAGTATGAAGGTGAATTAGTATCTGGTCAAGCTAGGCAAGCAATGGACACACTATACATTGATACTGCGGGACCTTTAGTGAGATCAACAAAGGGTAATCAGCATATTATTATTGTTTTAGACGATTTTACTAAATATATTTGGCTTATTCCCGTGAGAAATGTACAGGCGAAAAGTATTATTAAAAAGGTAGAGGAAGTTATATTTACTAATTTTAGTTCGTGCAGAAAGATGGTGTCTGATAATGGATCATGTTTTAAGAGTATAGAGTTTAAAAAGTTCATGTTCAAATATGCAATTAATCATTATAAAATTGTACCATACAGACCCAGTAGTAATAAAGCTGAGAGATATTTGAGGGACGTAAAAACCCAAATCAGAGCTTATCACAATAACTGTCAGAATAGGTGGGATGATAATCTTAAGTTTATTCAAATAAGTTTAAACACTGCCCTTAATGAAACAATTAAACACACTAGTTTTCAATTGATGTTTAATCACAAACCTAATCATAGTTTGAGTAATATCTGGAAAATACAAGATTTGTTAAGTGAAAATCAAAGTAAATCTAATGTTAAAACCATTTTTGATAGAGCTATTCAAAATTGTAAAAGATCAGTAAGCAAGAATAAAAACAGAGAAAGGTATAGTGAAGACAGAATAAAACACCCTTTTACTGTTGGATCTACTGTTTATTTAGAGAACCAAAGGCTCAGTAACAAAATTAACTGTTACCAGAGGAAAATGGATTTTAGATATACAGGTCCGTTCACAGTATTGTATTTTCTTAGTCCTGTCTCAGTGCTTATTCAGGCTAATAATGACAAATCGGTAGTGAAGAAGGCACATATAAATCAGCTTAAAATAGGAAAATAAAAAGGAACTTAGTAAAATGTAATATAAGAGTTATATAAGTACTTTAGACAAGCTAATGTCGTTCAGTTTGTAAAAAATTGTGTTTAGCATTTATAAAAAGTTAACAATAAAAATATGTGTATAATCCATAGGTATTTGAGTAATCTTTGTGGTTTGTGATGACAAAACACTGAGTTAGGCCTAACCAATTTGCTAACACTAAAATACGTAACGCTACTTATTGATTTAACTTGACTTACTTAACCGACTTAACTTTATCTTTGACTAACACAACAGACCTTATTTTTACTATACAACAGAGACTTATGGTATGAATGTTGAGTGAATGTGAGCGAAAGGGTGCCTGAATGATTAGTTTTAAGCAATTTACCGTTACTTTACTTAAAACGACCTTGCTTTCGCAAATCACAAAAATTACCTCAAATAAAACATGTAAGACCTAAGGTTGATTAATTTATGAACTAAAATACAAGATTGGGAATATAATTTTTTAATCATATATAAAAAAGTATTATGGGTATGTTTAAAGGCATTGTTAGTAGATTATCTCCTTTCCTTTCCTGCCTTATTCCGATCCTAAAATTCGTCGGTGGCCCGCGATTGGAATCAGCCGATACTGGAGAAAGGACCGAAGTGGGACTACCGTATACCAGCCACGAGATGAACCACAGCCAATAGTGTATCTACAGAGAATCCAACGAACTGTCTATCTTGGTGAAGGGTTTATAGTTTCTTGTTGTGGACTTGTTTGGTAAAAATTTAGAGTAATAATTATGGATTTCATCGAGATGGACATTCTATATATAAATACTTAGTTTTAAGGATTTTGTTGTAAATTTATGCAAAATTTTTAGACAAGAATTTGGTGGGATAATGTACCGCTGTTTTGTATTTTAAATTTTGTCTAAAAATTTTATATAGTATAAGGGAAGGTATTGGTGAACTGGCCGCGTGAGCGGAAGGGGGTTGCAAGACGAAACTAGTTTTATGATAATTGGTCTTTTCCCTTGAGCTCGTCGCAGCGGGCGGACGCAGGCTTAGTGACCCTCTCTGTTGAGGTAAGATTTCAAATTAATTATTCATTTAATATGCAGCTAAAATCGATCAATCTGACAATAATAACTAAATACACCTTCTGTGTGATAATTTTCCAAATTTATTCATTTCTTGAAATTGAAAATTACAATTAGTTTGACTTGTTTGTGCAGGGTTTCACGACTCGGGAGAAATCCGCTCCAATCCCTTTCCTTTCTTTATTTTTATAATTATTAAAAGATTTATGATGTATTCTTTTAAAATTGTTTAAGATTTATAGTATATTTAAGAAATAAAATTTGTTTTCTTGTTCCTGTGTTCTGAATAATAATTTAATAAATATGGTACATTATAACGATAGCATGAAAATTAATTCTGATCCAAAGTGTTTCCTTGCTATTCGATATAAGCTTTACGTCGATATGTTACAAAACCTCCTAATTCAATGACCCACGCAACATTAAAAAAAGTAATTGTTGGAACACTTTGTAAAACTCAAAAATTTCAAATACAAATACAATCAAATGTCAAATCATATGTTAAACTCGTATTAGCACCACCTTTTCCAGAAATTTAAAAGTTTATTTTGTAACAAAACCCAAACTTTGCTGATATAAACATATCTCAAAATCATCCATTTAACGTCTAATTATACGTCTATAAACTTTATAATAGTTTTTGAAACAAATGTTTCAAAAAACATCAGAAATCAACTAAAATGTTGGTCAAGTTTTGGCCAGAAGCGATCTCTAGTTACTATTATTTTACGAAGAAATAATCAACCTAACAATATGGACCCAACCAAAATCTGCTGTATCGGTTGCTTGCTCAAATTGCCCGTACTATTTATCCCAGAGTTTTTCAGAAGCTATTCAAATGCATACATTTAGTTCAGAATGGCGCAGTAGAATTTGAATAAAGCAAAAAAATCATTAGCATATTTTAACTTAAGTTTTAAGATAAATATTTAAAAAAATATATTTTTTATTCGAAATTTCAAAAACAGCCTCGGTAAAAAATGTTGTGTGAATTAATATAAAATTGAATAAAACACTTATTACATAAATACTGTAGGCAATTATTCCTTACACAAAAACATATAATAAATGGGGAGAAAATATTTTTGTAGTCCTTAGTTGTAATGTAATAGTAAGGAAAATTGGCAAATTTGTAAATGGTAACATATAAGATTATTTTGAAACAAGCAATAAAAATAAAGTAGGCCAATTTTAATATTACTGTCTTTATAAGAGTAGGCCTACAAATCAAATAAATTAAAATAATAGATTATAAAGAATTATGAATTTTGCACAATTTTTTTATTAATTTGTATTGCTGTCAACACCAGCATTACGAGGTTGTAACAGAATTGCAAGGAGCGAGAAGGAAGTATTTACTCTAAGTGCATGTAAACAATATGTGATGCACTCCATGCGATCATCATATACTACATACCTAATACATACATCTACATTTTTTTCCTCTTAAAATGACATTTCATTTGGCTAGTAATAACGATGTACACTACATCAAATAACAATTTTAGCTAACGGTCGTCTGCCAGCCGTTTGCCATTTGTTATAGAGTTCGAAAATACATATAGTACACTCTCGTTCATCGGACTCAGCGACATCCGAACTCCGCTTCATCGGAACTGGAACTCTGGATATTATTTTTTTTTTTCTTAAGAAATAAATAATTTTTCCGTTTTAGCGCCTTCAATTTCCATTCGTTCTATCCGCACAACAGTGAAGTATCACATTTTGCAACAAAAGTCATCAGGCGTTTTCCATAATCTGTACCCATCGATGTGATTTATGAGGCCGTGGAGTATACGCACAAAAATATAAAGAGGAAGGGGGCAAGAAGTGAACATCCGCGTCGACCGCTTCCCAAACTGTCTCGCGTCGTGACTGCACCTGTGTTACGTGAAAGTCAGTTGACTGCTGGAATATGAATATGGAATATGAGAATTAAGATTTTGGATCTTTCCTGCGTTGTTTTTATTCCTATAGGTTCATTGTTACCATGTTCAAAGTTTGATTGCCTTATTTTTATAAAATCTCTTGTGCTATCTTAAAAATAAGAGTGAATATAATCACAATAGGTCACCGTACGGGCGGAAATGATGACTCACGACGGACTCCGCTTTATCGGAATTTTTGACATCTGAACCGGCCGTCCGCCACATTAGTTCCGATGAACGAGAGTGTACTAGTACATTCAAACCTATGAGCCCTTACGATAAATTTATATAAATTTAGTTAGGAACTCTTTTGACAAACCAGAGGTGCCAAAAACAAATTTATACGATACAAATTACTACCTGAGATAGGTAAGTTCAAAAAGTAATGTTTCGACGTTTCAAACGTGGTGGCTACTTGGATTGACGTCGCAAAAAATCTACAAATATTCTATGAGTTATTAGTTGCTGTAACACAACTACTTATCGGTTATCTCTTATTATAATAAGAAGTTTCAGAATATTACCTTTCATATGACATAATTATGTAACCACTTTCAAGTTGTTTTTCACCGGTGTTTTACTAGTACAAAATGTTTAGACGTAGATGACCGTTTCGTGGACGTGGCACTATAAACGGCGTCTCCCACTGCTCTACTTAAATCTTGTCTATTTACTTTATTTTATTTTTTGACCGGGGCCTTTGTAAGCGTGGTCGCACCGCTCGCACCGCCCTAAGGCCGGCTTTGAGGATGGTGTCGTCCACCGAGCGGCGAGTGGTCTGAGCGGCGAACCTCAGGTAGAAAAGGGTCAAATGGAATTTGCGGGGAATTTCTCCCTTCGGCAGGGAGAACCTCCTGAATGGCTTTGTGTACAAGACCAGGTGACTCTGATCTATCGATACACTCGCATTTTCAGTGTCTCTACATTAGGTCACTAATACAGTAAATATAAGATACTGGAGAATATAATTTTACCGATTATGGATAGCCTAGTGATGTGTCAATTGTAAAATTAAGCGCAGTGGAACAAGTGGAACTTGTGTTTGAGAATGTAACCCTCCCCTTATTTGTCTGACCAATTTTATTATTAAAGGTATTAATTATTTGGTTATTTACCACGTATAACCAGTGGGAGGAACAAATATTCAAATATTCAAATACCACGTAAGGTACAATATTCAATATTATTGAATATTGTAAATAGGCCTTAGCATAAGTGTAAGGTAGAATATAGGCTAATGTTACTGACTAAAGATAGCGATGTACCAATTGTAGTACCGCTTAAAAAATCAATAATGATACAATCCAGTGCACTTAGTGAATATTTTCATAGTCCAAATTTCGTTTTAAATATAATGTTATTAGATATTAGAAGAAAAGATATGCATACTTATGTATATTTATATTTTATTGTACTTGTATAAGTCTATATTTTAAATTGTTTTACAACTTTATACTTCTGGGTTAACTTGTACAATACAAGACAGACGTAAACAAAACACTTAGCAATTTAAACAAAAACTTCAGCTGTACGTTACCAAATGTTTAAAATGATCAAACGAATTTCAATGTTATTCTAATGGGAATTTTTCAAATTTTAATTTGTGGATAGCGCCCTTATTTTAAGTCCGATTCTCATAAGTTTTTGGCGGAAACAACTACAGACCAAGCCCTATCCAACGACACCAAAAACTTGAAAATCGGTTGAGAAATGTAGGAAGAGTTCTCTACACAAAAAAACCTTAGCGTATTAAATAAGTATAGATGATAGATTTTTAAGGTGCTGAGAAAACGTAATTAATAGGCCTAGGCCTAGGCATGTTCAATAATTTGCATATAGCTTATAGCATATATCCAATTAGTCAACGCCAATTAACTTATTAATGAAGTTTAATAAATTAATAAATAAATATACTTTTATTAAGAAATAAAAGTATATATTGACTACTTTTAATAATAAGACCCTATGCGTCTTGTTTGAATTGGCATTTACAGTGTATTGCATTTACTGTATTAGTGAACTGATGTAAAGACACTAGAAAATGATAGTATAGGCCTATATATAGGTCAGAGTCACCTGAGATGTATTGTACTCAGAGCCTCTCTGGCGTTTCTCCCTGCCGAAGGGAGGAATTCCCCGCAAATTCCATTTGACTCTTTTCTACCTGAGACCTGAGGTTCGCCGCTCGGACCACTCGCCGCTCAAACCACTCGCCGCTCGAACCACGTAACCTTGAGGATCGGTGCCAATCTGACGTGGTGACAATTTGACGCCGGCCGCTTGGGGTGACAATCTGTCGTGACAGTACCCGACAAGTTGGAGCCTCGAGAAAGGATTGGTGCCAATCTGTCGTGGTGACAACCTGACGGGGAGTGTTATTTCAGGGGATCGGATCCAATCTGACGCCGGGTGCTAAAACCCCGTGGTGCCAATCTGTCGTGGTGCCAACCTGACGGCGACCCTTTCATTTGATAGTTCCACCAGGCGTCTGCGGAAGTGCAGCCGTGTGTGTGTGTGTGTGTGTGTGTGTGTGTGTGTGTGTGTGTGTGTGTGTGTGTGTGTGTGTGTGTGTGCGTGCGTCCGTATTTTTGTCTGTGTCCGTGACCATCTCCATGTCCGTATTTTATTTCTTGAATTTAACTGGTATAATCTTTTACAGGAAAAAGAGAGGACCTATACGTGCCGTTGCAACACTGGTTGCAAGAATACACTGTGTGGTTGTGCTAAACAAGGATTGAGTTGCATCAAAGGTTGCGGTTGTGAGGAAAATTATACAACTTGCCAAAACGTATATGGAAGGTATGTATTAAAAAAATTTGTACGTTTTTTATTAAAAAACCTAAACTAATATAAAGGCTTTAATTTCCTTGGGGATTTTATCAGTCTACTTTGACCTTTCGCGCTATACACATCTGTTGGCTGTCCAGATGTTGTGAATAACAGCATGTCTCTCAAGGTCAAGTGTGCATCATATGACACCACCATCATCACAACTTTTGAAGAGCTCGACAATTTTACTAATGAATTGCGGGTGTTACTTGCCTGTGGTTATCGTTTAAATATTGATGTTTACGCTAACAACATGAGGATGTTTCCTAAACAAAAGTTCTGCCACGAAGAAGTATTTCTTTCCACGCAACCTTCAACTACAACAACACCATCTACTCAAAGTAATGTTAATTTCCAGTAATTTTACTAATGTTTAAAGGTACATTCACACTTGGCTAGATACTAGCTGCAAGTGACAGCTGTATTGAAAAACAATCCAAAAATCCTGCTAATACTCCCTGGTAAGGTAATTTTACATTCACACTACGCTAGTAGCTAGTAGAAGAAGCGAATGTAAACACGTTTTGTATTAAACATATGGTTTATGAAAATTAAATTATAAACAGTAAATTAAGTAGGCCTACTATTTTAAATGAAAGAATATATTATACAAATTGTTTTGGTTAAAGACGATATGTGGGATGATATTTACTATCATAATGCTATTAATCGGATTTATTGGTTTTTAGTTTGTCCCATGACCACCGAAAATGAGCGTGGTGGGACGATCGGCTTCTCCCACAACGCTTAAAAAAATATATTTTCATTTTTATTTGGAACACAGTATTACTTGTGCTTCAATGTTATCTTGCTACAGTTTTATTCGAATTTCTCACAATTTAAATGATTTTAAGGTAGGCTTAAGCGTTAATTTAGTTAGGAGTGTCACGTGCGTCTGACACTGAGATATGTATCTATCTACCCAATAGGGTGAGCTATCATCGCGCGGTAGGCCTACTACTGCTCTTACTGGCCTTTATTGATTTAAAGTATTTTTCTAGGAGCGTCTGACGTCGATCGATTTCTTTGGAGGCAGTTGTAGACGCTAAGACCACGTCACCACGTCTATTCCATAGTGTACACCTCAAATAATGAAAAAGTTGAAAGAAAGTTAAAAAAATCACAAAATGTTTCATTTTTGTGAATATGAAAAATTATTTGGCAAGGCATTAATAAATAACTCGTAATCTTTGACTTTATGATTTGAAGCGCCTACTCTTTTGAGATCCTGTGAGACTTCTAAATAAATACTGCACATATATTATTTGTACGTATATATTTACAAATTTTTTAACATGTGAATGATCATATTTCTTATATACGCTTCTGTAACTTAACAGATTTGAAAACACGCCACATTTGATAAACAGAAGGAAAAACAAGTAATTAATTAATAAGTACAAATACACTGTGTCCTTGTTGTGTGTCCAAATGTATGTGTCACACGCACATACATTGGAGTAACAAGTTTCTTCTGTCTGTGTAGGGAAATTCTAAGGTTTCTGCTACAGGAAGTCTTCCCATACCGATCCCAAAATCAAACTGATTGACAATGTAAAATACTCCAAAAACTTTATTTGCGTCTTGTAACGGCTCGTGCCGCCAGCACTCCATATAGTAGCGATCCTCGATACAATGGCCACAACGGCGGTATCCGACAGCCTCTTTCTAGAACGTTCTCGAATAGGTTCGCGAAGTCGAAAGATTCTGAGGCTGTCTCTCTCTCACTCCCCGGCCTTCCAAGGGAGAGGTACCTTTTCGGATTCGGCAACATCGCGGCAAAAATGTCTAGATAAGTAATAGTATAAGAGGGGGTTTCCGTTAGGCTAGGGAATTGCAACTTCATATTTCCAATTTTTTTACTAAAGGTTATAAACTTTTCGGTTGTTTCTGCAATAACATCAATTGCACCATCATCTCCCCCCAATTCTGGTATTATAAAATGACCATCATAACCGCTAAGGTTATGCAATATTACAGGAATTTTTCTGGGAATTTTATAATTAATGTTGCACGCATTACATGCTGCACCCCTATAATATCCTGTAAGATGGTCGTGATCTTTAACTTTATAGTTATTTAAAGTAAATTCATTTTTACATAGAAAACAGTGGGTAGCATTTTCATGTTGAATTTCCTCTTCTTCCTCCATTGGTATCATTGGTACTATATCATTATACAAACTTTCAACATGACCAGCTATTTCATATAGATGATTTAAAAATGTTATAGCAACATCTTCACCACGATACACCACGGGTTTTGATGACAATCCATATGCATTTAAATGTTCTTCAACCAATGTGGATTTAACCAATAAACAAAAACTGTTAGGCTTGTGCATTTGATATTTTATACTCTTCCTTGCTTCAATGTTTTCATCTTCAATTGGAACAAGTGTTGATTCAAAATCGGCATATATTACTATAGGAATGCGATACTGATGGAAAACTTTTTCAAACTGTAAATATGATTTATTTAATGGTGGTAGAATAATCTTAGCTTCAAAATTTTCATTACACAGTTGTTTGTGCTCCAGTAACCAATTTTGTCCTTCATTTCTATGTTCTTTAAAACAAAAACATCTTTTACAAATTATTTTTCTATGTTCACTTCTTGATAATTGTTTATTGACAAGTTTTTCAAATGATTTTATCCATACATAGTGTGATACTTCATCCTTTGTAATTAATAACAAATCCGTATGGTCTGCAAGTTCGTTTTTTACCACTTTTAAAGGATACACCTTGTTAGAACTGTCCAAACCAAATACATTTATAGATATTCCAGGGTTTTGTTTTTCAAATTTAGAAATATCCTTCAACCCTACCGGATAAGACACACCTTGAAAATTATATCTGTATCTATAGTTCTCATATTCTTCGCTGGGTCTTTGTGCATCGCGTAATATGAATTTTGATGTCATTGCATATCGGAAACATTCCGTATCATTATTTTGAACATTCACACATGATTTTGTATCTTGAATCCTTTTTGGAAGAGCTATATAACTGCTCCCCATTACCCCATACCCATGCTTGTGAACTCTAATATCCATACTTATTACACTAACTAAACTCCAACCTGATCCTCGTCCTTCATGTTCTTGGATTTTATTGATGATCTCATCAAAACATTCTTCTACTATTGAATTAATATCTGAACTACTCATGATGGTTCTGTTTTTAGTTATAAATTCTCTTGGTGACATTTCTTCTTCAACATTTATAAACATAGCATCCAATAATAAGCCAAATTTAATAAAATTCAATCGTTTTAATTCTTCTTTTAAAAGTTTAACTACAATGGTTTTTGCTTCGGCAAGAAATTTGTCTAATTCTAAATTTTCATTTTGGATTTTGTGATGTGTTACTACTCTTCCGGGCAATGCATGAATACTTAAATTAGGTAGTGCATTAGATGGTCCCGCTGTTTCTTCTTCTGCAGATGCATTTTTATTTTCATTTTGTGTTAAATTTTCATTTATATTATGATATAACTCCTTATGAATGTCTAGCAATATTTCATCTTCATAAGTTTCTAAACATATATTACAACGATGCATTTTAGCGATGTTTATCCTATGAAATTCGGCATATAAATGAAATGTGTCGTTTTCATACCTCCTTTTTATGCTGTATTACACCACCACTTTTTACCCCCACCACTATTTTTAATCTTCTTCTTCATATTCTTCTTCTTCATATGGAAATAACTGTCTTGCACAAACAAATAATCTTCTACGTATTGATTCCAAATCTGGATCGTGACTGGATGTTGGAGTTTCATTATGAATATTTTCAAATTCCAATAACGGTGTGTATTCATTATCTGTTAACTCTATTTCTACATCTTCACTCACTTCATCTATTGATTCTTCTTCCATACTGTTAACACTATCTGTTTCTGAACTGTCATTATCCTCATCTTCCATGTCAAGCTCCTCTTGTAGAATTTTACACAATATTTCTACAATAGGTTTACTTGGATAGTCGGTGTTATCCACAGGAGCCATGTCGATTAAATGAAAGAGCTCCTTTCTTGTAGCTGCTTTTATATAAATTATTTTAATAGGTCAAGGTCAACAACGCTTAAAGCGAGAATGGGGAATAGAGCACTAAGTGGTATGTTAGTCCATTACCACAAAGTGATCTATTCCCCACTCTCTAATGCAAGTCCAATTAATAACCAATTTATATTCAATATTTTTAGTAATTTTGCAGTTTCTTTTTTTCAACTTTTCTTTATTGATTGTCTTTAATGACACAGTTCTTAGGTTCTGCTTCTTCTTGGTGAAACAATTGTTTACGTTCATATTCCAATTGACGTATTCTTTCATCTTTTATAGTCAACTCTATAAGTAGTTGGTTGATGTAGTCAGCAGCCATGTCGATGGTTCTGGTTCTTACTTCTCCCAATCTCACTCCTGGTATTAGCCTCTGTAGTTTATAATATTTTAGTTTTATTCTTGTTTCTCTTGCCTTCGCCATTTCTTTCATCTTCATTTTTCGAGAGTCCAAATATTGTTTTTTATCCTTTTCACCTGATGAAAGATCCAAGATGATGTTTTCACTATCCATGTTGTATTTTCTTATTATGTTAGTAAACGCCGGTATAGGATAAGAATGACTCCAACCGCGCGTTGGACTTCTTTTATCTAGTTTCCCCCACTCAACTACATTCCCCCCACCATGTTTATACAGGTCAAGGTCAAACATAATTAATGCGAGAACGGGGAATAGAGCACTAAGTGACATGTTATTCCATTGCCACAGAGTGATCTATTCCCCGCTCTCTATTCTACAACTAATTTTTTTTACTTTTATATTTTATTATTTTTTTGTATTTTTTTACCCATCACCATCTACACAGCAGGAGGTTGGTACTTCACAGGAGAGTTTCCATCAATATCATTAAATGCATTCCACGCATAAGTAGCAGGAAGATCGTTTGGCTCCATCTGCAAAACAGGGAGTTCATCTGCCGGATTCCATACATTTGGAGTTTGTAATGCCTTTAGTTTATTTTCTAATACTTCAATTTTACCCAACAGTTCTATTATGTACTTGTTTGCAGTCCTCAATGTATGTGCTCTCGTACAGCCCACATCCAATGAAGGTACTAAAAGCTGCATTTGATACAATTCAGTTTTTTCTTTTATATGACGTTCCTTAGCTAAAGTGCTCAATTCCGGATGTGTTATAGGTTTACCTTTTCTTGACAAATTTACAGTCTTTTTTGACAGATTTAACGGTCTTCTTTCACTTGTTGAAGGAGTTGAATAATCCCAAGATTCAGCCATTTTTCTATGGTATTCTTCTTGTAAATGGTAGTAAGCGAATAACTCCTGCTGTGTATAAACCTTGTTTTATACACTATTCTCCCACCATTCTTATTCCCCCTCTACCAAGTTCTTTAAACATAAAACCAAACTTCTAATTCCGCATTAACACTGTTGTCTTTTAAAAATTTAACAAAGTCCGAGCTGGAAGTTGATATATCTCTATTTCTCAAATAGTCTCTTACTATTTCTTCATCCCCTTCCTCTAAAATGTAACAAAAAACCTTCATTAGAGTTCCATTATCTTCTTTTGAATGAATAAAATTTGAAACCGTTGTCCACTCCTCTTCAACTATTTTAAAGCTTGCCACTTCTAGTTCAAAAGTCATTTTTTTACTAAATTACAGGTTACTTATTCAAACAATATAACAAGACTAAAGAAATCGGTGTACATCGAGCAACATATATATAACCAATACCCCCACTTCTATTTTCCCCCACCATTCTATAAATTTCCCCACCATAGTGTTACATTAAACAGTTTTTTTTAATATGATCTACACCTAATAAATCTAAATAACAGTTGTGCACAGATTGTACATTTTTCGTTCATGATTTCAAACCTTATTAGTGGTGCCTTTACACGATGGTCTACATATCCTCCTTCAAGATCAAATTCATCCCAATCATCTATAACTGCTCGTGCACAATCTTGACAAAGAGTCGTTCCATCCGCAAATTTATAAGCAACAATAATGCCAAACCCGTAATTTTGTCTTCGGTATTCATGAATAGCTTCTCTAATGCTGTTTGGAATAACACATTCTCCTGATCTTATTATATGGTTAAATAAAAAACCATCACAAATAATTTTCCTCAAGCAAAGTTCAAATAGAGTATCCACCATGTTTTATAAAAGAGATTAATATTTCAACTGAAGTGTTTACACATGTTACATCCGTCTTAAATACTTTATCCCCACCATATTTTATATATGTCAAGGTCAAATTATATTAATGCGAGAACGGGGAATAGAGCACTAAGTGACATGTTATTCCATTGCCACAAAGTGATCTATTCCCCGCTCTCTATTCTATATCTAATTTTTTTATATTTTTTTATTTTATTTTTTTTTTTATTATTTTTGTTTTTTATAAGTTTATACAGATGTTTACACTTCTTTCTTCAGATTCCCAATATTTCATTTCCTTCTTCTGCACCCTCTTCAACTACGACTTCATTATTTCCATTTTTCAAGAGCAATAGTTCATTTTTCAATTTCTTCATTTCATCTTCTAATTTTGTAATTTTAGACTCTTTATCTTCCAATAATAATTTCAAATACTTAATATAACTACCAGCCGCATGTACAGTCTTTACTCTGTTTTCTCCAAGATGCATGCCTGGGATTTTGATTTGTAGCCTATAATACTCCATATTGACATTAGACTGAATTTGTCTTGCTCGTTCGCTTTTCTTCCTTCTAGCTTCGGCTTCTTCATGAGAGGCAACCAAGTCAGACAAAATTGGACGATACATTGTTGATGAATGATTTTACAAGAGTGAGAAACTATCCGGTTCAACAACACATTTATCTACTTTCCCCCACCACTATCACGAGTAGGCCAAAAATGTTGAATACATATTTCAATAGTTACACTGGCACCATTTTCAACTAAAAATTTATAAAGAAAATATGGATACTCACTGGGTTTATATTCATATTGTCCATCATAAAGTTAAACGCCAATCTTTCCGAATATTCATTGTGATATTTTTCAGTGACACCAATTAACATTCCTTGTTTTTGAAATTTAAAACCAATGTCTGGAATTTTTTTACAATCCTCCATGTCCAAAAGTGGGAAATAATATGTAAAAGAATTTACCGGTGGAACCCAGGGTTCTTCCTTACAAAAAGCTTTAAACATTGCTTCTCGGTCCTCCATTATCAAATGATTTTAAAACTGTTTTCTTTCCTGCTTAAATAACCTAACCCCCCACCATTTTATTCAGATTCTTCTTCTTCAGATTCGGTCAACTCTTCCGGTTGATGCATCATTGATATATTTCCAACACTATTATTTCCAGTTTCATTAGTTGTTTCTTGGTTTAAATTTATAAATTCTTCTACTATTTCTTCTATTAACTCTCCAACTGTAACATTCATCTCTTGTTCTAGTTCTTCTTGTTCTTGTATCTGACGATGTGTAATAATTTCAGTGGTGTATATAAAGGTATTAGCTCTTGGAGACATAGTTTAATAAAGTGTATGGCTTCACTAACAACACAGCATATAATGAATAAAAAACCTGATCAACTCTTGCTTTTATATAAATGGGAATGGAAGGCGGGGGGGGGGGTTATTAGTCAAAAAAAAACACTGACATATCATTGGTCCAATTCAGAGTCTGAAGATTGTATAGGGGATATCAATGTATCAGTTGATGAATCTAAAATGAATGTTTCAATTGCTTCTTTAACAATTTCTTCATCACTATCATTTATTAGCTCTTCAAATATTTCTTGTTCAAAGGATGAAATTTCTTCTTCTTCCAATATAGAATCATCCAGACTGTTATTCATTTCTTCTTCCAAAACTTCATTTGTCTCTTCCATCCAAGTTATATCTTCAATTGTATTAAACAGATTTTTTACTTCAAAATAATTTAAAAAAGGTGTATCCTTAAAAACCATTATTAACTTTTTCTGTTCACACCGAAGTAATATCTTATGACAAAATGATACTGAGTATGAAGTTGCTGTCTTATATATTCTCTAATATATTCCATTTTCCCCCACAATATTTCATATAGTTAAACATCTGTAACATAATACTATTACTCTTCTTTATCAAGCTTATAATGCATTGCTGCTACTTGCAACTCAAACTCCATTTCTTCTACAAAATCACGTAACTGCACCATCCAAGGAAATAAATTATTCAAATTTTCAATTCTAACCGTGCATGAACACAATAATTTATAATCACCTCGACGATATACAAGCACTTTAACCCCTACACCCATATCTTTCAAAATTGTTTCTTCAATTTTTCTATGCAATCCATATAATAGTGGCCAAAGTTCTGTATGTTTAGCAAAGAATGAATCCAATCTTTTATACATGTTCACTATATGGCAGCTTGTTAAATTCTAAGCAAACATATCAGCTGCGAGCTTTTATAATGCAACTTAACAAAATTTGGGAGGGGGAGGGGGTTAAGTTCAAGTTCAAGGTCAGGGTCAAGGTCAACAAACTTTAACTTATGTAGTAACCAATTACCTAAACTGTAGTAACAGTTACCATATGAGTCAAATAACTCATATGGTTAATTGGTGTATTAGGTGGCTCTAAAAGAGCCTTTTTTGGGTTTTAAAAAACCCTGCTTATCTCAAACAGATATTGAACCAGTTATTATACTCCTCATTTCCCCTAAAATCCTCAAACAACTCCGCCCATTGCCAGAGGTATTCGGCATTGTCTGCAGTCACATACAAAATTGGGCTACCAAGAAACAACACTGGCGATATGATTACTATTGTCCTGCCCAACTGCAACCAGTCCAATGCTTCCCACATGTATGGGTCAAGACTTTCTTCCAGGTCCAAAGTTACACAACGCAAATATTCAAATATTAATTGTTCATCTTCCTCAACTTCTTCCATTTCCTCTAGCTCAGATTCATCTTCCTCCACTTCTTCCATTTCCTCTGGCTCAAATCGCCTGTTGTAAAAGTTTGAACCATCCAGCGGAGCCATGTTCACTGTACACCAGGTAAGCAATCAATGTTCCATACCCAGTTGCACAGCAGTTACTTATATAAGGCAAGAGAAAGTTGTCGGGGGGGGGGGTTATTTAGTAATTGGGGGGGGGGTCAAGTTCAAGGTCATGTAAAAGTAGGTCACGGGACTTAGAGTGACCAAAAAATAATGGGAGAGAAACACAGCGCACTGTTATATAGCGCTGGTTTCTCTCCCATTATTTTTCTAACAAAATTTGGAAAAAGCTAATTCTTATTACTCTTTACTACGACCCCAGCGAGTCCAACCATCCGCACCTTTGTAGAGATAGTCTTTCGCATCAAGTGTTTTGATCGCTTTTTGGTTTCTCATAGGTACAGAGAGCTTAATTACCCATTTGTAGCCGTTACACCCTATTATAATTCTATTGCTCTTTTCTGTTCTACTTACAAAAAAGTACCTTAAACCTTCTCGCAATCTCTTCAACTTAGTAGCGGGGTAGGACTTACTGGAAATCACAGTCGGTTGTGGCACAGAAATATGTTTTACAAGATGTACACGGCAATACTTTTCGTTAAAAACACATTTCCTACCACACACCGATCCTTTTTTAGAACCCCTAAGAAGCTTCTCAGTGCATTTACGAAGATTTTTAAATGCCCTGCGACGCTCTGCTTTTAATAATTGAAAACGCTCTGAAGGAGCAATTTTGAAAAATGATTTTTTTACTTTTGGAATAGAAATGGTAGGATGAGAGGGGTTGGGTTCCGGAATTGGTGAAATTAGTGAAGGTAATGAAGAAATTTCATGGATGGATTTAAGAAGTAAGGGAGTATCTGGACGAAGAGACTCTGTTCTTGGAAGCTCCTTCTGTGGTGGTGGCACTGGTGTAGACGGCTCATTAGTTGGTGATGGAGGTGGTGAGAAAATGCTTCCAAGAACCGCCATGGCTTGAAGAAGTATATTTCCCGGAGCAGCAGTACTTGATGTAGATGGTGGTGTTTCCATCCTCCGTAGCATCGACTCCGGGACATTCTTCAAGCGAAGTCTCTTCATCGGTCTCTCATTGGAAGCAGCCGTAGAAATAGTAGAAGGAGCAGGTGAAGTAGTAGCAGCAGCAGAAGTAACGGGCAGCGACATAGTTCCAATGCAGCAACGTTAGCGGCTGAAATCAGAATGAAACAGCATGTTAGCCAGTCCGCTTATATAGTCCCAAAAGTGAAAGTGGGGCAGGGGGGGGGGGTTAATTGCCTTTGGGGGCAGGGGGGGGTCATTAACTTAATTGAGGTCAAGGTCACCAAAAAATGATAATAAACCAAAGTGATGGGGACGGCCTTAGCCATCCCCACCACTCTGTTTGCCTAACACTTCCCCAAATCCCAACCCGCTACAGTTACGCCTTGCGAGGGATCCCAATTTTTTGCCCACACGCACATGGCGATCCAGTTTGGTGGGCTGTGATACGGGCGGCCGGCCTCGGGCCTGGGCACTGGACCTGACCATTCCAATTTTACAATGGGGACTCTGGAACAGCTAATGCAAGACGCAACTCTAACCTCCCACCCTTAATCTAGACCCACCCAAATATAATTATTTCCTAATCAAAATTTAAAATTTTAAAGCATTAAAAAATATGCGCTACCTACGGCACAACGCGCATGTCCCACCCATATTTAATGAAGTTCAACAGAACTTCTATAATTTAAATTTAAATTTAATCTACCCTCCTAACAGCTAGCTGTGAAAGGTTATTAGTACATACACACAAATACACAATAGTTACATCAACACTCAACATTAAATGCATAAAACACATTTTTTAAACATTAGCAATAATATAACACACCTTAATGCTAACATCGCAATGCGCAAATTAAAACTTAAAAATAACGCAACTTAAAACTAAAAAAATAAATAACATTTTACACACACACAGTCACATACAAAAAATATTAATATTAAAACCCTAACAGCAAGAGTAACTCAAATATATATCGGCCGCCTATATATTTAAGTTACCCTCTGAGTTCGTCCTGATCCTCCGCGTCCGGAGTTTCAGTACGAACTGATTCTAAAATTCTCGACGGAATATTCGTAAACTTCCAAAGTGGTGGGGGAACTTGTAGGGGTTCGAGGGGGTTACAACGTTCAACGTACGACTTCAGTAGAAGGTTTTCAAGCAAAACTGTTTCATACACGTAGCGGCGGTTATTACAAGTAGGTCGTCGATAATTTAAGTGTTGGGTTGCGGCTTTCAATAATGTTGGCTAACATCTAATTAGGTTCTCCACTTAATCCAGCCACGACTTTCCTTATAGCATTACACCATAGTTGATAACTGCTATTATTTTAATAACAGTAGGAAGTTATATGTTCCCTTTCGCCGCTCAACTATAGTTATTATCTATTGCCAACAGCAGACCTAAATTGCCATTACTCTATCTGTTTAATTTATCTTAAGTATATGTTGTATTATCCTAACCACAGCAGTTACCGTTTGCTAACACCAAATTAGTATTACACAAGCTCAACTACTATTACCATTTCAACATAAAATAAAAGTGAAGGGGGGGGGTTAATTACCTATTTTTTGGGGGGGGGGTCAATTTCAAAATAATTACCACCTGCTGTTATAAATACCGTTACACAGGCAGCTGCGCCTCTTTCCACTCGCGGGACCCGCAGCTAACACAACACCTTGGTAAGTCGCTACCGTCTAATAATATTATATATGCTTTTTTTAACTTACTCCAATTAGGTCTGCTTGTTTTTAACACTCCATGAATCACTTAGTTTTTAACTATTTCTTTTTATTTACTACATACACATATTACTCTCCCATTACCATTTTTTTTATTTTTTATTACTGCACAAATTAACCTTGCATCGACATTATTTTTTATTTGCTTTATTGTTACTTAATATTTATATTCACCTACTGCTAATTATTCATTTTTTACATCTGTATTTTTTTTTTATTTAGCTCTTAATTATATTTACACCTTTCAAACACTTATAATATTACATTACTATTGATCTTATCCATGGTGTTAACTTACCGTTTTACACATTAATAACACTTATAATTATTGCTAAACTATAATATTTGTACAATTACTAGCTCTTACCTCATCAACTTATTAACAGACTATTGTTTACACTTGTACAACTCATAGCCAATTCATATAAAATAACAAATTCCTTTTTTCACCTCGAATATTATCTTAATATTTTTAACAAAGTAATTTTTAAAATGTTTGCCTCTCCCATTAATACAAACTATCGCAACGCTACCAAACAAATAACCGGGGTGACCACTATCCCACCCTTTTATCCCATCGGCTTAGGGGGGAGGGTTGAGGAGGGGTTGCTCGTGACTCACAAATTGCTTAAATACGGGGTCAGCGCCGCGCGCGTCTCATTTATTCGCCGGGTTCCGTACAGTAAACTTCGGTCTTTACTTTTCTAGCAATTTTCTAACTTATATTTCTTACTCTAAAACACACTCGCAAACACTAACCATTTATCAATTGTTTTTTACACAGTGCACATTTACTCACCACTATTATAATGGCTTCCCACACTTTGCAGCTGAAACTTTTACGCACCAAACATATTTTACAAAAACAGTCTAACTACACAGTTTCAAGACCTAGTAATACATTCGCTAAACTTAAGAAACAGTTCAGCTTTCACCCCTTGTATTTTACAAGATCCAACCTTCACAACAGTTATTCTACTGACACTATTTTGCAAACAGTCTTAACTGATATGCTGAAATATCAACATTACAATCTTGTCACACCTATTGATGATGTTATCCAGTTATTTTTATTTACTATATTACCTGGTTTATATAACCGCTCTTCATCACACACATCTCTCATTCTGCTCTATCAACTCACAATATAAACATCTAACAGCTCTCGTTTATTTCAAATATGGACACACAACAGGGTTCACCCGTACAATCTCCTGTAGTGACATCCACCACTAACGATAACAACGGCAGTCTTCCCACACAAAATTTGGCTACAAATACTAACACTGCCAACTCCCAACCCGTGCAGAGCAATGAAATCAACAGTACGGCTGCAAACGACTTGGAAGCTATCCTACGATCATTAGTGGGCTTTGATGAATAAATTTATTTCCCACAGCCCCACGCCCCCGTCCGCTCCCGCCGCACTCCCGCCCGCCATTGATCCCCAGACTCCCCACCTTTTTTAAAACCCCCTCCGGATGACCTTGACACACTTACCAACCCCACCCCAAACCCCCAAAAACACCCCCAAATCAACAACACACACCTGCCAGTTACAACCGCTGACCTTGACCTGCGCCAGGACCGGCAAAATCCATCTACTAAGGGCCCGTCCGACAACGTTCGAATAAAATAATTTAGTACTAAATTAACTGAAAGGAACAGTAAACAAAATTTCAATAAAGCATAAATACGGGGTTTTAGGAAACTGAAGGTCGCTGGTTTGAATATCAGGAAATTAAAATATAAACATTTATCATACTTAAATTAAGCAGCTGATATTTGTCAGTAACAAAGCTACTCATGTGATCCATCGCAATCATCACACTAACCCCTTCAGTTATACTCACTTTAAAATACGCACCATAGAGTGCGTCGGTGTTTTAAATAAAGTATCTAAAGTACATAGGTTTAAAGCTTTTTAATAAAACTAGGGGACCTGTATGGCAAAGTTCCCATTTCTAATTTTGCAAGACACTCTCATACAGTACAAATTAAAGGAATTATATAAGACTTTTAAAACAATTGATGTTGATTATGCACTGACAGACGATATATTTTTGTTTATAATCTGACCTGAAAATTAATCTGAAGCTAATCAGCTGCTTAGTTACAATTCACATTAAAAATTTTTTGTAGTGAAATTTGGTTAACATTTTAAAGCGCCATCGAGAAATAAATCAAAGGCTAGGGGTGTGAAACCCAAAACGAAATGACCTTTTTAATCACCATTCGTCAACGCGGTAGATCTTGAGCTTTAAAATGACACCTCGACACCTCAATCACAAAAATTGGTTAAGTAGTTCGAGAGAAAAAGGGATGGATTATACAAAACCCTTATAGAATTAAGAAGATAGATATTTAGATGAATTTCTATACCTTACTGTATTCCAATATGAGGGATATTTTTTTGTTCAAAAAGCTTAGATACGAATACCCTTTAACTTTATTGTACCGCTGTTTTGTATTTTAAATTTTGTCTAAAAATTTTATATAGTATAAGGGAAGGTATTGGTGAACTGGCCGCGTGAGCGGAAGGGGGTTGCAAGACGAAACTAGTTTTATGATAATTGGTCTTTTCCCTTGAGCTCGTCGCAGCGGGCGGACGCAGGCTTAGTGACCCTCTCTGTTGAGGTAAGATTTCAAATTAATTATTCATTTAATATGCAGCTAAAATCGATCAATCTGACAATAATAACTAAATACACCTTCTGTGTGATAATTTTCCAAATTTATTCATTTCTTGAAATTGAAAATTACAATTAGTTTGACTTGTTTGTGCAGGGTTTCACGACTCGGGAGAAATCCGCTCCAATCCCTTTCCTTTCTTTATTTTTATAATTATTAAAAGATTTATGATGTATTCTTTTAAAATTGTTTAAGATTTATAGTATATTTAAGAAATAAAATTTGTTTTCTTGTTCCTGTGTTCTGAATAATAATTTAATAAATATGGTACACAATTTTGCGCCACTCTGCTGGCGACAGGAACTGTCAGGCAAAGTGTAACATGTAGTTTCATGTTCATGTTATTGATTGTCAAGACCGATAATGATTGTTTTGATTGTGTGATACGTTTAGAAATATAAATGTGTGTTATTTAGAAATATTATGTAAAAATGAGTTTGAAAGTAGATCTATTAACCAAAGACGAGTTGGTGTACGAACTCCAACTACGGAACCAACCGGTAGATGATAAAAGTGTTGTTAGTGATTTAAGGAAACTTTTAAGAAAATGTATTGCAGAAAATACACCTGTGTCATGTCAAAACTTAATTGGTAAAATTACGATACCTGGGGAAATAGAATTGATAACGACTAAGATAGAATTAAGCCAAGAGAAATTATCGGAGCTATCTACTGATAGTAGGCCGATCGATGTAGCTCGTTTGGAAACAAAAATTGAACATTGTAGAACTAGATTAAATAATTTAGTTAAGTTTAAAATGTCTGAGGAAGAGAAAGAAAAGTGTGTAGATTTGATTAAACAGATTAAATCATTAAGTGACGAATTCAATAAAATAGAGTTTGATAAGGAACTTATAAATAACTCTGTAAGGAAATTGAGCGAAACAAACATTGAGGAGGAAAACTTGTCTGATGTATTTTTAGATAACAAAACTATCGATATAGGGAATCCATTAAGCGTTCCATGTGAAAATAAAGCTGAACAACCATCCCAGCCTCTTTTTGACACTAACATGTACCAAAAGCTGCCAAATCCAATCGAAAAGTATTTGACTGATGTTAAAATTAGTAACGGTTTAGCCATTAATGATTTATTGGAATTTTTAAAAATGCTATTCAAGGTCAGTAGGGAAACTAATCTTTCCGATAGACAGATAATAGAAATATTTATTCCTAAAGCGTTGAACCCTTTGCAGAGTCTAATGTTATCAAACAAACACAGTAGCCTAGATAACTTAAAGACACAAATACTTAGATGTTTCATTCCTGTAAATTTAAGAGAAAATCTTATCAGTAAGTTTGTAAACAGACCTCAGGGTAATTTCGAAGCATTGCCATTGTACATAGAGAGTATAAAGGAATATTCTATGATCTTGAATTGTAGCTATTCAGAGCAAGATTTGTTAGATCTAATTAAGGTAGGAATGAATCAGCAATGTAGAGCAAACTTAGCCTTAGTAGGAAACATTAGTACCTTGTCTGATTTGGAAGCTGCCTGTATACATAATCAAAGTGTGAACTACAGCAATTACTTAAGAAATAGTCAACCGTCAAATTGTAATGCAAGCAGGGTAAATAGCAATTTTCCGCAGAGTTCAGTAAATAATGTAAGAAAATGTTATAATTGTAATCGTGCAGGCCATTTAGCAAAAGATTGTTTTAGGAAGAAAGGTACAAAAAACTAAATAGTTGGGAAAATTTTTCTTGGTTAAATAATACTTTCAGTAACCAAAATATCGATAAAACATGTGCAAAAGAAAAATTTTCCCATTCAATTAAACAATGTAATGTAACACAAAAAATGTTAAATAATATTATAAACGAAAATAATAGATTGAGTAGGAAACAAAAAATCAAAGCAAAACGCCAACAAAACAGAATAATGAAGAAATTAAATGCTAGGTTTGATAATAATAGATTTTCTCTGTTGCCTTCAATTTCAGTGACACTAAACAAGCATTGTAATAATGTATTGAGGGTGGATGCACTTTTGGATTCAGGGGCATCGGTAAATGCAATCAGTTATAGTATGTTTAAAAAGTTAATAAAATATAATTTGGTAAAACACCATTTGAGTTATGTGTCAAAATGTTATTCTGCGAATAACAAAGTAATATCGATAATGTGGAGTTGTGTTGTAAAAATTAGAATTAAAGAATTTTCTTGGTATGTCAAGTTTTCAATATTAAAAGACTTAGCTTGGGACATTGTTTTAGGTTGTTGTTTTATGAAGGAAACGGGACTAATAATTGATCTAAGCAATGATACATGCTACTTTAAATTTTGTCCTAAGGTAAAAATAAACATTACTCAGTACAAGAGGAATCGACATGATTTGTTATGTTTAAATTCTCCGAATTCAGTTGTAGACGTAGGTTGTAGTGATATGAAAGATGACGTATTAGAGTTAGTGAATAAATACCCAAATGTATTTACAACAAAGATAGGAAAAGCGCTAAATTTTGAATTTGATATTAAATTAAAAGATAACCAAGTTGTACATGAAAGGCCGTATCCAGTTTCACCTGCAAAAATGCCTGAAATGAAAACTATATTAAATGATCTATTAGATCAGGGGATTATCAGACCTTCGATTAGTCAATATTCTTCTCCAAGTTTCTTAGTCAAGAAATCTGATAATAGCAGTCGTTTAGTAATAAATTATGCTAAATTGAACCAAAAAATTGTAAGAGTAAACCATCCTTTGGGTAATATGGAGGATAATTACCATTATTTACAAAATGCAGAGTATTTTAGCGTAATTGATCTAAGCAATTCATTTTTACAGATACCACTAACCGAAAGTAGCAAACATTTAACAGCCTTTAGTACTGGTGTTTCATTATTCGAATTTAACCGAGTACCGTATGGTATGCATTGTGGATCTGGTTTATTGAGCGCTTATCTTGATAACATTTTTAGAGACATTAAGTTTGAATTTATGTTAAACTTTGTGGACGATATATTAGTGTATTCTAAGACAAAGGAGGACCATTTGAAACATTTATCTGAGGTAGTAGACCGTTTAAGTAAAAACAATTTAACAGTTAACCCTAAAAAGGTCAAATTATTTTACACCGAAATAGGATATTTAGGGAATATTATTTCAAAGAATAACATAAGAATAGATCCTAGTAGGACAGAAGCAATTCGAAATTTCCAAACGCCAAAAACAGCTAAAGAAGTAGGAACATTTATAGGAATGGTATCGTATTTCTCAAAATATATCAGAAACTATGCAACACTTGCTGCTCCTCTCAATGAACTAAGAAAGAAGAGAATTAAATTTAAGTGGACTGAAGAAAGTAATAATAGTTTTCTAAGTTTAAAGGAGGCAGTTATAAATCCTCCGGTTTTGATGATTCCAGATTTTAAGAAACCATTTTATCTGATGACTGATGCTAGTCAGTATGGAGCTGGATCGGCACTCTTACAGTGCAATGAAGATGGTGATAAATTGCCCATTGCATATTACAGTAAAAAATTTACCGAAAGAGAAAGAAATTTAACGATATATGAGAAAGAGGCACTTTCAGTAGTTTTGAGTATTAAGAAGTTTTATCCATTTTTAGAGCTTCAACCTTTTTACCTTATTACAGACAACCACGCGTTATCATGGGTTTTAAGTCATTTTAGGAAGTTAGGTAAATTAGGTCGGTGGGTGGAACAAATTATAAGTCTGCCATTCAAAGTAATGCACGTCAAAAGTCAATTTAACCCGGTAGCTGATTGTTTATCTAGGATGCACATGGAAAAACCTGATAACATAGAGGTAATTGAAGTAAGTAAAAATGATTGTGAGATAACTGAGTTAAGAACAAAAGATAGCAAAAAGTTAAGATGTGTTAATAACAAAGTTTTAAATCCAGTAGTAAATATGTTGCTAACAGATTTTCCTTTAGCTTACACTCAAATCTCAGAACACCAGAGATTAGATAATGAATGTTGTAAAATATTGCAAAGCATTAAAGATAAGACAAACAAAGAAAACTTTTATGTAAAAAATCATGTGCTTATGTATAAAAGAAATCCTAGGTCTAAAGGTAGAATATATGTTCCGGAAAGTTTGTTAGACTTATTATTTAACTATTACCATGTAAGTAACTATGGGGGTCATCCCGGACAAGCTAGAACTTTAAGCAAAATTACAGATTGTTTTTATAGGCCCAACATTGAGAAAGTAATTAGAGATAAAGTAAAAAACTGTGAAATATGTTTAAAATGTAAACCTGCTCAGAGGAAGTATGAAGGTGAATTAGTATCTGGTCAAGCTAGGCAAGCAATGGACACACTATACATTGATACTGCGGGACCTTTAGTGAGATCAACAAAGGGTAATCAGCATATTATTATTGTTTTAGACGATTTTACTAAATATATTTGGCTTATTCCCGTGAGAAATGTACAGGCGAAAAGTATTATTAAAAAGGTAGAGGAAGTTATATTTACTAATTTTAGTTCGTGCAGAAAGATGGTGTCTGATAATGGATCATGTTTTAAGAGTATAGAGTTTAAAAAGTTCATGTTCAAATATGCAATTAATCATTATAAAATTGTACCATACAGACCCAGTAGTAATAAAGCTGAGAGATATTTGAGGGACGTAAAAACCCAAATCAGAGCTTATCACAATAACTGTCAGAATAGGTGGGATGATAATCTTAAGTTTATTCAAATAAGTTTAAACACTGCCCTTAATGAAACAATTAAACACACTAGTTTTCAATTGATGTTTAATCACAAACCTAATCATAGTTTGAGTAATATCTGGAAAATACAAGATTTGTTAAGTGAAAATCAAAGTAAATCTAATGTTAAAACCATTTTTGATAGAGCTATTCAAAATTGTAAAAGATCAGTAAGCAAGAATAAAAACAGAGAAAGGTATAGTGAAGACATAATAAAACACCCTTTTACTGTTGGATCTACTGTTTATTTAGAGAACCAAAGGCTCAGTAACAAAATTAACTGTTACCAGAGGAAAATGGATTTTAGATATACAGGTCCGTTCACAGTATTGTATTTTCTTAGTCCTGTCTCAGTGCTTATTCAGGCTAATAATGACAAATCGGTAGTGAAGAAGGCACATATAAATCAGCTTAAAATAGGAAAATAAAAAGGAACTTAGTAAAATGTAATATAAGAGTTATATAAGTACTTTAGACAAGCTAATGTCGTTCAGTTTGTAAAAAATTGTGTTTAGCATTTATAAAAAGTTAACAATAAAAATATGTGTATAATCCATAGGTATTTGAGTAATCTTTGTGGTTTGTGATGACACTGAGTTAGGCCTAACCAATTTGCTAACACTAAAATACGTAACGCTACTTATTGATTTAACTTGACTTACTTAACCGACTTAACTTTATCTTTGACTAACACAACAGACCTTATTTTTACTATACAACAGAGACTTATGGTATGAATGTTGAGTGAATGTGAGCGAAAGGGTGCCTGAATGATTAGTTTTAAGCAATTTACCGTTACTTTACTTAAAACGACCTTGCTTTCGCAAATCACAAAAATTACCTCAAATAAAACATGTAAGACCTAAGGTTGATTAATTTATGAACTAAAATACAAGATTGGGAATATAATTTTTTAATCATATATAAAAAAGTATTATGGGTATGTTTAAAGGCATTGTTAGTAGATTATCTCCTTTCCTTTCCTGCCTTATTCCGATCCTAAAATTCGTCGGTGGCCCGCGATTGGAATCAGCCGATACTGGAGAAAGGACCGAAGTGGGACTACCGTATACCAGCCACGAGATGAACCACAGCCAATAGTGTATCTACAGAGAATCCAACGAACTGTCTATCTTGGTGAAGGGTTTATAGTTTCTTGTTGTGGACTTGTTTGGTAAAAATTTAGAGTAATAATTATGGATTTCATCGAGATGGACATTCTATATATAAATACTTAGTTTTAAGGATTTTGTTGTAAATTTATGCAAAATTTTTAGACAAGAATTTGGTGGGATAATGTACCGCTGTTTTGTATTTTAAATTTTGTCTAAAAATTTTATATAGTATAAGGGAAGGTATTGGTGAACTGGCCGCGTGAGCGGAAGGGGGTTGCAAGACGAAACTAGTTTTATGATAATTGGTCTTTTCCCTTGAGCTCGTCGCAGCGGGCGGACGCAGGCTTAGTGACCCTCTCTGTTGAGGTAAGATTTCAAATTAATTATTCATTTAATATGCAGCTAAAATCGATCAATCTGACAATAATAACTAAATACACCTTCTGTGTGATAATTTTCCAAATTTATTCATTTCTTGAAATTGAAAATTACAATTAGTTTGACTTGTTTGTGCAGGGTTTCACGACTCGGGAGAAATCCGCTCCAATCCCTTTCCTTTCTTTATTTTTATAATTATTAAAAGATTTATGATGTATTCTTTTAAAATTGTTTAAGATTTATAGTATATTTAAGAAATAAAATTTGTTTTCTTGTTCCTGTGTTCTGAATAATAATTTAATAAATATGGTACATTATAACGATAGCATGAAAATTAATTCTGATCCAAAGTGTTTCCTTGCTATTCGATATAAGCTTTACGTCGATATGTTACAAAACCTCCTAATTCAATGACCCACGCAACATTAAAAAAAGTAATTGTTGGAACACTTTGTAAAACTCAAAAATTTCAAATACAAATACAATCAAATGTCAAATCATATGTTAAACTCGTATTAGCACCACCTTTTCCAGAAATTTAAAAGTTTATTTTGTAACAAAACCCAAACTTTGCTGATATAAACATATCTCAAAATCATCCATTTAACGTCTAATTATACGTCTATAAACTTTATAATAGTTTTTGAAACAAATGTTTCAAAAAACATCAGAAATCAACTAAAATGTTGGTCAAGTTTTGGCCAGAAGCGATCTCTAGTTACTATTATTTTACGAAGAAATAATCAACCTAACAATATGGACCCAACCAAAATCTGCTGTATCGGTTGCTTGCTCAAATTGCCCGTACTATTTATCCCAGAGTTTTTCAGAAGCTATTCAAATGCATACATTTAGTTCAGAATGGCGCAGTAGAATTTGAATAAAGCAAAAAAATCATTAGCATATTTTAACTTAAGTTTTAAGATAAATATTTAAAAAAATATATTTTTTATTCGAAATTTCAAAAACAGCCTCGGTAAAAAATGTTGTGTGAATTAATATAAAATTGAATAAAACACTTATTACATAAATACTGTAGGCAATTATTCCTTACACAAAAACATATAATAAATGGGGAGAAAATATTTTTGTAGTCCTTAGTTGTAATGTAATAGTAAGGAAAATTGGCAAATTTGTAAATGGTAACATATAAGATTATTTTGAAACAAGCAATAAAAATAAAGTAGGCCAATTTTAATATTACTGTCTTTATAAGAGTAGGCCTACAAATCAAATAAATTAAAATAATAGATTATAAAGAATTATGAATTTTGCACAATTTTTTTATTAATTTGTATTGCTGTCAACACCAGCATTACGAGGTTGTAACAGAATTGCAAGGAGCGAGAAGGAAGTATTTACACTAAGTGCATGTAAACAATATGTGATGCACTCCATGCGATCATCATATACTACATACCTAATACATACATCTACATTTTTTTCCTCTTAAAATGACATTTCATTTGGCTAGTAATAACGATGTACACTACATCAAATAACAATTTTAGCTAACGGTCGTCTGCCAGCCGTTTGCCATTTGTTATAGAGTTCGAAAATACATATAGTACACTCTCGTTCATCGGACTCAGCGACATCCGAACTCCGCTTCATCGGAACTGGAACTCTGGATATTATTTTTTTTTTCTTAAGAAATAAATAATTTTTCCGTTTTAGCGCCTTCAATTTCCATTCGTTCTATCCGCACAACAGTGAAGTATCACATTTTGCAACAAAAGTCATCAGGCGTTTTCCATAATCTGTACCCATCGATGTGATTTATGAGGCCGTGGAGTATACGCACAAAAATATAAAGAGGAAGGGGGCAAGAAGTGAACATCCGCGTCGACCGCTTCCCAAACTGTCTCGCGTCGTGACTGCACCTGTGTTACGTGAAAGTCAGTTGACTGCTGGAATATGAATATGGAATATGAGAATTAAGATTTTGGATCTTTCCTGCGTTGTTTTTATTCCTATAGGTTCATTGTTACCATGTTCAAAGTTTGATTGCCTTATTTTTATAAAATCTCTTGTGCTATCTTAAAAATAAGAGTGAATATAATCACAATAGGTCACCGTACGGGCGGAAATGATGACTCACGACGGACTCCGCTTTATCGGAATTTTTGACATCTGAACCGGCCGTCCGCCACATTAGTTCCGATGAACGAGAGTGTACTAGTACATTCAAACCTATGAGCCCTTACGATAAATTTATATAAATTTAGTTAGGAACTCTTTTGACAAACCAGAGGTGCCAAAAACAAATTTATACGATACAAATTACTACCTGAGATAGGTAAGTTCAAAAAGTAATGTTTCGACGTTTCAAACGTGGTGGCTACTTGGATTGACGTCGCAAAAAATCTACAAATATTCTATGAGTTATTAGTTGCTGTAACACAACTACTTATCGGTTATCTCTTATTATAATAAGAAGTTTCAGAATATTACCTTTCATATGACATAATTATGTAACCACTTTCAAGTTGTTTTTCACCGGTGTTTTACTAGTACAAAATGTTTAGACGTAGATGACCGTTTCGTGGACGTGGCACTATAAACGGCGTCTCCCACTGCTCTACTTAAATCTTGTCTATTTACTTTATTTTATTTTTTGACCGGGGCCTTTGTAAGCGTGGTCGCACCGCTCGCACCGCCCTAAGGCCGGCTTTGAGGATGGTGTCGTCCACCGAGCGGCGAGTGGTCTGAGCGGCGAACCTCAGGTAGAAAAGGGTCAAATGGAATTTGCGGGGAATTTCTCCCTTCGGCAGGGAGAACCTCCTGAATGGCTTTGTGTACAAGACCAGGTGACTCTGATCTATCGATACACTCGCATTTTCAGTGTCTCTACATTAGGTCACTAATACAGTAAATATAAGATACTGGAGAATATAATTTTACCGATTATGGATAGCCTAGTGATGTGTCAATTGTAAAATTAAGCGCAGTGGAACAAGTGGAACTTGTGTTTGAGAATGTAACCCTCCCCTTATTTGTCTGACCAATTTTATTATTAAAGGTATTAATTATTTGGTTATTTACCACGTATAACCAGTGGGAGGAACAAATATTCAAATATTCAAATACCACGTAAGGTACAATATTCAATATTATTGAATATTGTAAATAGGCCTTAGCATAAGTGTAAGGTAGAATATAGGCTAATGTTACTGACTAAAGATAGCGATGTACCAATTGTAGTACCGCTTAAAAAATCAATAATGATACAATCCAGTGCACTTAGTGAATATTTTCATAGTCCAAATTTCGTTTTAAATATAATGTTATTAGATATTAGAAGAAAAGATATGCATACTTATGTATATTTATATTTTATTGTACTTGTATAAGTCTATATTTTAAATTGTTTTACAACTTTATACTTCTGGGTTAACTTGTACAATACAAGACAGACGTAAACAAAACACTTAGCAATTTAAACAAAAACTTCAGCTGTACGTTACCAAATGTTTAAAATGATCAAACGAATTTCAATGTTATTCTAATGGGAATTTTTCAAATTTTAATTTGTGGATAGCGCCCTTATTTTAAGTCCGATTCTCATAAGTTTTTGGCGGAAACAACTACAGACCAAGCCCTATCCAACGACACCAAAAACTTGAAAATCGGTTGAGAAATGTAGGAAGAGTTCTCTACACAAAAAAACCTTAGCGTATTAAATAAGTATAGATGATAGATTTTTAAGGTGCTGAGAAAACGTAATTAATAGGCCTAGGCCTAGGCATGTTCAATAATTTGCATATAGCTTATAGCATATATCCAATTAGTCAACGCCAATTAACTTATTAATGAAGTTTAATAAATTAATAAATAAATATACTTTTATTAAGAAATAAAAGTATATATTGACTACTTTTAATAATAAGATCCTATGCGTCTTGTTTGAATTGGCATTTACAGTGTATTGCATTTACTGTATTAGTGAACTGATGTAAAGACACTAGAAAATGATAGTATAGGCCTATATATAGGTCAGAGTCACCTGAGATGTATTGTACTCAGAGCCTCTCTGGCGTTTCTCCCTGCCGAAGGGAGGAATTCCCCGCAAATTCCATTTGACTCTTTTCTACCTGAGACCTGAGGTTCGCCGCTCGGACCACTCGCCGCTCAAACCACTCGCCGCTCGAACCACGTAACCTTGAGGATCGGTGCCAATCTGACGTGGTGACAATTTGACGCCGGCCGCTTGGGGTGACAATCTGTCGTGACAGTACCCGACAAGTTGGAGCCTCGAGAAAGGATTGGTGCCAATCTGTCGTGGTGACAACCTGACGGGGAGTGTTATTTCAGGGGATCGGATCCAATCTGACGCCGGGTGCTAAAACCCCGTGGTGCCAATCTGTCGTGGTGCCAACCTGACGGCGACCCTTTCATTTGATAGTTCCACCAGGCGTCTGCGGAAGTGCAGCCGTGTGTGTGTGTGTGTGTGTGTGTGTGTGTGTGTGTGTGTGCGTGCGTCCGTATTTTTGTCTGTGTCCGTGACCATCTCCATGTCCGTATTTTATTTCTTGAATTTAACTGGTATAATCTTTTACAGGAAAAAGAGAGGACCTATACGTGCCGTTGCAACACTGGTTGCAAGAATACACTGTGTGGTTGTGCTAAACAAGGATTGAGTTGCATCAAAGGTTGCGGTTGTGAGGAAAATTATACAACTTGCCAAAACGTATATGGAAGGTATGTATTAAAAAAATTTGTACGTTTTTTATTAAAAAACCTAAACTAATATAAAGGCTTTAATTTCCTTGGGGATTTTATCAGTCTACTTTGACCTTTCGCGCTATACACATCTGTTGGCTGTCCAGATGTTGTGAATAACAGCATGTCTCTCAAGGTCAAGTGTGCATCATATGACACCACCATCATCACAACTTTTGAAGAGCTCGACAATTTTACTAATGAATTGCGGGTGTTACTTGCCTGTGGTTATCGTTTAAATATTGATGTTTACGCTAACAACATGAGGATGTTTCCTAAACAAAAGTTCTGCCACGAAGAAGTATTTCTTTCCACGCAACCTTCAACTACAACAACACCATCTACTCAAAGTAATGTTAATTTCCAGTAATTTTACTAATGTTTAAAGGTACATTCACACTTGGCTAGATACTAGCTGCAAGTGACAGCTGTATTGAAAAACAATCCAAAAATCCTGCTAATACTCCCTGGTAAGGTAATTTTACATTCACACTACGCTAGTAGCTAGTAGAAGAAGCGAATGTAAACACGTTTTGTATTAAACATATGGTTTATGAAAATTAAATTATAAACAGTAAATTAAGTAGGCCTACTATTTTAAATGAAAGAATATATTATACAAATTGTTTTGGTTAAAGACGATATGTGGGATGATATTTACTATCATAATGCTATTAATCGGATTTATTGGTTTTTAGTTTGTCCCATGACCACCGAAAATGAGCGTGGTGGGACGATCGGCTTCTCCCACAACGCTTAAAAAAATATATTTTCATTTTTATTTGGAACACAGTATTACTTGTGCTTCAATGTTATCTTGCTACAGTTTTATTCGAATTTCTCACAATTTAAATGATTTTAAGGTAGGCTTAAGCGTTAATTTAGTTAGGAGTGTCACGTGCGTCTGACACTGAGATATGTATCTATCTACCCAATAGGGTGAGCTATCATCGCGCGGTAGGCCTACTACTGCTCTTACTGGCCTTTATTGATTTAAAGTATTTTTCTAGGAGCGTCTGACGTCGATCGATTTCTTTGGAGGCAGTTGTAGACGCTAAGACCACGTCACCACGTCTATTCCATAGTGTACACCTCAAATAATGAAAAAGTTGAAAGAAAGTTAAAAAAATCACAAAATGTTTCATTTTTGTGAATATGAAAAATTATTTGGCAAGGCATTAATAAATAACTCGTAATCTTTGACTTTATGATTTGAAGCGCCTACTCTTTTGAGATCCTGTGAGACTTCTAAATAAATACTGCACATATATTATTTGTACGTATATATTTACAAATTTTTTAACATGTGAATGATCATATTTCTTATATACGCTTCTGTAACTTAACAGATTTGAAAACACGCCACATTTGATAAACAGAAGGAAAAACAAGTAATTAATTAATAAGTACAAATACACTGTGTCCTTGTTGTGTGTCCAAATGTATGTGTCACACGCACATACATTGGAGTAACAAGTTTCTTCTGTCTGTGTAGGGAAATTCTAAGGTTTCTGCTACAGGAAGTCTTCCCATACCGATCCCAAAATCAAACTGATTGACAATGTAAAATACTCCAAAAACTTTATTTGCGTCTTGTAACGGCTCGTGCCGCCAGCACTCCATATAGTAGCGATCCTCGATACAATGGCCACAACGGCGGTATCCGACAGCCTCTTTCTAGAACGTTCTCGAATAGGTTCGCGAAGTCGAAAGATTCTGAGGCTGTCTCTCTCTCACTCCCCGGCCTTCCAAGGGAGAGGTACCTTTTCGGATTCGGCAACATCGCGGCAAAAATGTCTAGATAAGTAATAGTATAAGAGGGGGTTTCCGTTAGGCTAGGGAATTGCAACTTCATATTTCCAATTTTTTTACTAAAGGTTATAAACTTTTCGGTTGTTTCTGCAATAACATCAATTGCACCATCATCTCCCCCCAATTCTGGTATTATAAAATGACCATCATAACCGCTAAGGTTATGCAATATTACAGGAATTTTTCTGGGAATTTTATAATTAATGTTGCACGCATTACATGCTGCACCCCTATAATATCCTGTAAGATGGTCGTGATCTTTAACTTTATAGTTATTTAAAGTAAATTCATTTTTACATAGAAAACAGTGGGTAGCATTTTCATGTTGAATTTCCTCTTCTTCCTCCATTGGTATCATTGGTACTATATCATTATACAAACTTTCAACATGACCAGCTATTTCATATAGATGATTTAAAAATGTTATAGCAACATCTTCACCACGATACACCACGGGTTTTGATGACAATCCATATGCATTTAAATGTTCTTCAACCAATGTGGATTTAACCAATAAACAAAAACTGTTAGGCTTGTGCATTTGATATTTTATACTCTTCCTTGCTTCAATGTTTTCATCTTCAATTGGAACAAGTGTTGATTCAAAATCGGCATATATTACTATAGGAATGCGATACTGATGGAAAACTTTTTCAAACTGTAAATATGATTTATTTAATGGTGGTAGAATAATCTTAGCTTCAAAATTTTCATTACACAGTTGTTTGTGCTCCAGTAACCAATTTTGTCCTTCATTTCTATGTTCTTTAAAACAAAAACATCTTTTACAAATTATTTTTCTATGTTCACTTCTTGATAATTGTTTATTGACAAGTTTTTCAAATGATTTTATCCATACATAGTGTGATACTTCATCCTTTGTAATTAATAACAAATCCGTATGGTCTGCAAGTTCGTTTTTTACCACTTTTAAAGGATACACCTTGTTAGAACTGTCCAAACCAAATACATTTATAGATATTCCAGGGTTTTGTTTTTCAAATTTAGAAATATCCTTCAACCCTACCGGATAAGACACACCTTGAAAATTATATCTGTATCTATAGTTCTCATATTCTTCGCTGGGTCTTTGTGCATCGCGTAATATGAATTTTGATGTCATTGCATATCGGAAACATTCCGTATCATTATTTTGAACATTCACACATGATTTTGTATCTTGAATCCTTTTTGGAAGAGCTATATAACTGCTCCCCATTACCCCATACCCATGCTTGTGAACTCTAATATCCATACTTATTACACTAACTAAACTCCAACCTGATCCTCGTCCTTCATGTTCTTGGATTTTATTGATGATCTCATCAAAACATTCTTCTACTATTGAATTAATATCTGAACTACTCATGATGGTTCTGTTTTTAGTTATAAATTCTCTTGGTGACATTTCTTCTTCAACATTTATAAACATAGCATCCAATAATAAGCCAAATTTAATAAAATTCAATCGTTTTAATTCTTCTTTTAAAAGTTTAACTACAATGGTTTTTGCTTCGGCAAGAAATTTGTCTAATTCTAAATTTTCATTTTGGATTTTGTGATGTGTTACTACTCTTCCGGGCAATGCATGAATACTTAAATTAGGTAGTGCATTAGATGGTCCCGCTGTTTCTTCTTCTGCAGATGCATTTTTATTTTCATTTTGTGTTAAATTTTCATTTATATTATGATATAACTCCTTATGAATGTCTAGCAATATTTCATCTTCATAAGTTTCTAAACATATATCACAACGATGCATTTTAGCGATGTTTATCCTATGAAATTCGGCATATAAATGAAATGTGTCGTTTTCATACCTCCTTTTTATGCTGTATTACACCACCACTTTTTACCCCCACCACTATTTTTAATCTTCTTCTTCATATTCTTCTTCTTCATATGGAAATAACTGTCTTGCACAAACAAATAATCTTCTACGTATTGATTCCAAATCTGGATCGTGACTGGATGTTGGAGTTTCATTATGAATATTTTCAAATTCCAATAACGGTGTGTATTCATTATCTGTTAACTCTATTTCTACATCTTCACTCACTTCATCTATTGATTCTTCTTCCATACTGTTAACACTATCTGTTTCTGAACTGTCATTATCCTCATCTTCCATGTCAAGCTCCTCTTGTAGAATTTTACACAATATTTCTACAATAGGTTTACTTGGATAGTCGGTGTTATCCACAGGAGCCATGTCGATTAAATGAAAGAGCTCCTTTCTTGTAGCTGCTTTTATATAAATTATTTTAATAGGTCAAGGTCAACAACGCTTAAAGCGAGAATGGGGAATAGAGCACTAAGTGGTATGTTAGTCCATTACCACAAAGTGATCTATTCCCCACTCTCTAATGCAAGTCCAATTAATAACCAATTTATATTCAATATTTTTAGTAATTTTGCAGTTTCTTTTTTTCAACTTTTCTTTATTGATTGTCTTTAATGACACAGTTCTTAGGTTCTGCTTCTTCTTGGTGAAACAATTGTTTACGTTCATATTCCAATTGACGTATTCTTTCATCTTTTATAGTCAACTCTATAAGTAGTTGGTTGATGTAGTCAGCAGCCATGTCGATGGTTCTGGTTCTTACTTCTCCCAATCTCACTCCTGGTATTAGCCTCTGTAGTTTATAATATTTTAGTTTTATTCTTGTTTCTCTTGCCTTCGCCATTTCTTTCATCTTCATTTTTCGAGAGTCCAAATATTGTTTTTTATCCTTTTCACCTGATGAAAGATCCAAGATGATGTTTTCACTATCCATGTTGTATTTTCTTATTATGTTAGTAAACGCCGGTATAGGATAAGAATGACTCCAACCGCGCGTTGGACTTCTTTTATCTAGTTTCCCCCACTCAACTACATTCCCCCCACCATGTTTATACAGGTCAAGGTCAAACATAATTAATGCGAGAACGGGGAATAGAGCACTAAGTGACATGTTATTCCATTGCCACAGAGTGATCTATTCCCCGCTCTCTATTCTACAACTAATTTTTTTTACTTTTATATTTTATTATTTTTTTGTATTTTTTTACCCATCACCATCTACACAGCAGGAGGTTGGTACTTCACAGGAGAGTTTCCATCAATATCATTAAATGCATTCCACGCATAAGTAGCAGGAAGATCGTTTGGCTCCATCTGCAAAACAGGGAGTTCATCTGCCGGATTCCATACATTTGGAGTTTGTAATGCCTTTAGTTTATTTTCTAATACTTCAATTTTACCCAACAGTTCTATTATGTACTTGTTTGCAGTCCTCAATGTATGTGCTCTCGTACAGCCCACATCCAATGAAGGTACTAAAAGCTGCATTTGATACAATTCAGTTTTTTCTTTTATATGACGTTCCTTAGCTAAAGTGCTCAATTCCGGATGTGTTATAGGTTTACCTTTTCTTGACAAATTTACAGTCTTTTTTGACAGATTTAACGGTCTTCTTTCACTTGTTGAAGGAGTTGAATAATCCCAAGATTCAGCCATTTTTCTATGGTATTCTTCTTGTAAATGGTAGTAAGCGAATAACTCCTGCTGTGTATAAACCTTGTTTTATACACTATTCTCCCACCATTCTTATTCCCCCTCTACCAAGTTCTTTAAACATAAAACCAAACTTCTAATTCCGCATTAACACTGTTGTCTTTTAAAAATTTAACAAAGTCCGAGCTGGAAGTTGATATATCTCTATTTCTCAAATAGTCTCTTACTATTTCTTCATCCCCTTCCTCTAAAATGTAACAAAAAACCTTCATTAGAGTTCCATTATCTTCTTTTGAATGAATAAAATTTGAAACCGTTGTCCACTCCTCTTCAACTATTTTAAAGCTTGCCACTTCTAGTTCAAAAGTCATTTTTTTTACTAAATTACAGGTTACTTATTCAAACAATATAACAAGACTAAAGAAATCGGTGTACATCGAGCAACATATATATAACCAATACCCCCACTTCTATTTTCCCCCACCATTCTATAAATTTCCCCACCATAGTGTTACATTAAACAGTTTTTTTTTAATATGATCTACACCTAATAAATCTAAATAACAGTTGTGCACAGATTGTACATTTTTCGTTCATGATTTCAAACCTTATTAGTGGTGCCTTTACACGATGGTCTACATATCCTCCTTCAAGATCAAATTCATCCCAATCATCTATAACTGCTCGTGCACAATCTTGACAAAGAGTCGTTCCATCCGCAAATTTATAAGCAACAATAATGCCAAACCCGTAATTTTGTCTTCGGTATTCATGAATAGCTTCTCTAATGCTGTTTGGAATAACACATTCTCCTGATCTTATTATATGGTTAAATAAAAAACCATCACAAATAATTTTCCTCAAGCAAAGTTCAAATAGAGTATCCACCATGTTTTATAAAAGAGATTAATATTTCAACTGAAGTGTTTACACATGTTACATCCGTCTTAAATACTTTATCCCCACCATATTTTATATATGTCAAGGTCAAATTATATTAATGCGAGAACGGGGAATAGAGCACTAAGTGACATGTTATTCCATTGCCACAAAGTGATCTATTCCCCGCTCTCTATTCTATATCTAATTTTTTTATATTTTTTTATTTTATTTTTTTTTTATTATTTTTGTTTTTTATAAGTTTATACAGATGTTTACACTTCTTTCTTCAGATTCCCAATATTTCATTTCCTTCTTCTGCACCCTCTTCAACTACGACTTCATTATTTCCATTTTTCAAGAGCAATAGTTCATTTTTCAATTTCTTCATTTCATCTTCTAATTTTGTAATTTTAGACTCTTTATCTTCCAATAATAATTTCAAATACTTAATATAACTACCAGCCGCATGTACAGTCTTTACTCTGTTTTCTCCAAGATGCATGCCTGGGATTTTGATTTGTAGCCTATAATACTCCATATTGACATTAGACTGAATTTGTCTTGCTCGTTCGCTTTTCTTCCTTCTAGCTTCGGCTTCTTCATGAGAGGCAACCAAGTCAGACAAAATTGGACGATACATTGTTGATGAATGATTTTACAAGAGTGAGAAACTATCCGGTTCAACAACACATTTATCTACTTTCCCCCACCACTATCACGAGTAGGCCAAAAATGTTGAATACATATTTCAATAGTTACACTGGCACCATTTTCAACTAAAAATTTATAAAGAAAATATGGATACTCACTGGGTTTATATTCATATTGTCCATCATAAAGTTAAACGCCAATCTTTCCGAATATTCATTGTGATATTTTTCAGTGACACCAATTAACATTCCTTGTTTTTGAAATTTAAAACCAATGTCTGGAATTTTTTTACAATCCTCCATGTCCAAAAGTGGGAAATAATATGTAAAAGAATTTACCGGTGGAACCCAGGGTTCTTCCTTACAAAAAGCTTTAAACATTGCTTCTCGGTCCTCCATTATCAAATGATTTTAAAACTGTTTTCTTTCCTGCTTAAATAACCTAACCCCCCACCATTTTATTCAGATTCTTCTTCTTCAGATTCGGTCAACTCTTCCGGTTGATGCATCATTGATATATTTCCAACACTATTATTTCCAGTTTCATTAGTTGTTTCTTGGTTTAAATTTATAAATTCTTCTACTATTTCTTCTATTAACTCTCCAACTGTAACATTCATCTCTTGTTCTAGTTCTTCTTGTTCTTGTATCTGACGATGTGTAATAATTTCAGTGGTGTATATAAAGGTATTAGCTCTTGGAGACATAGTTTAATAAAGTGTATGGCTTCACTAACAACACAGCATATAATGAATAAAAAACCTGATCAACTCTTGCTTTTATATAAATGGGAATGGAAGGCGGGGGGGGGGGTTATTAGTCAAAAAAAAACACTGACATATCATTGGTCCAATTCAGAGTCTGAAGATTGTATAGGGGATATCAATGTATCAGTTGATGAATCTAAAATGAATGTTTCAATTGCTTCTTTAACAATTTCTTCATCACTATCATTTATTAGCTCTTCAAATATTTCTTGTTCAAAGGATGAAATTTCTTCTTCTTCCAATATAGAATCATCCAGACTGTTATTCATTTCTTCTTCCAAAACTTCATTTGTCTCTTCCATCCAAGTTATATCTTCAATTGTATTAAACAGATTTTTTACTTCAAAATAATTTAAAAAAGGTGTATCCTTAAAAACCATTATTAACTTTTTCTGTTCACACCGAAGTAATATCTTATGACAAAATGATACTGAGTATGAAGTTGCTGTCTTATATATTCTCTAATATATTCCATTTTCCCCCACAATATTTCATATAGTTAAACATCTGTAACATAATACTATTACTCTTCTTTATCAAGCTTATAATGCATTGCTGCTACTTGCAACTCAAACTCCATTTCTTCTACAAAATCACGTAACTGCACCATCCAAGGAAATAAATTATTCAAATTTTCAATTCTAACCGTGCATGAACACAATAATTTATAATCACCTCGACGATATACAAGCACTTTAACCCCTACACCCATATCTTTCAAAATTGTTTCTTCAATTTTTCTATGCAATCCATATAATAGTGGCCAAAGTTCTGTATGTTTAGCAAAGAATGAATCCAATCTTTTATACATGTTCACTATATGGCAGCTTGTTAAATTCTAAGCAAACATATCAGCTGCGAGCTTTTATAATGCAACTTAACAAAATTTGGGAGGGGGAGGGGGTTAAGTTCAAGTTCAAGGTCAGGGTCAAGGTCAACAAACTTTAACTTATGTAGTAACCAATTACCTAAACTGTAGTAACAGTTACCATATGAGTCAAATAACTCATATGGTTAATTGGTGTATTAGGTGGCTCTAAAAGAGCCTTTTTTGGGTTTTAAAAAACCCTGCTTATCTCAAACAGATATTGAACCAGTTATTATACTCCTCATTTCCCCTAAAATCCTCAAACAACTCCGCCCATTGCCAGAGGTATTCGGCATTGTCTGCAGTCACATACAAAATTGGGCTACCAAGAAACAACACTGGCGATATGATTACTATTGTCCTGCCCAACTGCAACCAGTCCAATGCTTCCCACATGTATGGGTCAAGACTTTCTTCCAGGTCCAAAGTTACACAACGCAAATATTCAAATATTAATTGTTCATCTTCCTCAACTTCTTCCATTTCCTCTAGCTCAGATTCATCTTCCTCCACTTCTTCCATTTCCTCTGGCTCAAATCGCCTGTTGTAAAAGTTTGAACCATCCAGCGGAGCCATGTTCACTGTACACCAGGTAAGCAATCAATGTTCCATACCCAGTTGCACAGCAGTTACTTATATAAGGCAAGAGAAAGTTGTCGGGGGGGGGGGGGTTATTTAGTAATTGGGGGGGGTCAAGTTCAAGGTCATGTAAAAGTAGGTCACGGGACTTAGAGTGACCAAAAAATAATGGGAGAGAAACACAGCGCACTGTTATATAGCGCTGGTTTCTCTCCCATTATTTTTCTAACAAAATTTGGAAAAAGCTAATTCTTATTACTCTTTACTACGACCCCAGCGAGTCCAACCATCCGCACCTTTGTAGAGATAGTCTTTCGCATCAAGTGTTTTGATTGCTTTTTGGTTTCTCATAGGTACGGAGAGCTTAATTACCCATTTGTAGCCGTTACACCCTATTATAATTCTATTGCTCTTTTCTGTTCTACTTACAAAAAGTACCTTAAACCTTCTCGCAATCTCTTCAACTTAGTAGCGGGGTAGGACTTACTGGAAATCACAGTCGGTTGTGGCACAGAAATATGTTTTACAAGATGTACACGGCAATACTTTTCGTTAAAAACACATTTCCTACCACAGACCGATCCTTTTTTAGAACCCCTAAGAAGCTTCTCAGTGCATTTACGAAGATTTTTAAATGCCCTGCGACGCTCTGCTTTTAATAATTGAAAACGCTCTGAAGGAGCAATTTTGAAAAATGATTTTTTTACTTTTGGAATAGAAATGGTAGGATGAGAGGGGTTGGGTTCCGGAATTGGTGAAATTAGTGAAGGTAATGAAGAAATTTCATGGATGGATTTAAGAAGTAAGGGAGTATCTGGACGAAGAGACTCTGTTCTTGGAAGCTCCTTCTGTGGTGGTGGCACTGGTGTAGACGGCTCATTAGTTGGTGATGGAGGTGGTGAGAAAATGCTTCCAAGAACCGCCATGGCTTGAAGAAGTATATTTCCCGGAGCAGCAGTACTTGATGTAGATGGTGGTGTTTCCATCCTCCGTAGCATCGACTCCGGGACATTCTTCAAGCGAAGTCTCTTCATCGGTCTCTCATTGGAAGCAGCCGTAGAAATAGTAGAAGGAGCAGGTGAAGTAGTAGCAGCAGCAGAAGTAACGGGCAGCGACATAGTTCCAATGCAGCAACGTTAGCGGCTGAAATCAGAATGAAACAGCATGTTAGCCAGTCCGCTTATATAGTCCCAAAAGTGAAAGTGGGGCAGGGGGGGGGGTTAATTGCCTTTGGGGGCAGGGGGGGGGTCATTAACTTAATTGAGGTCAAGGTCACCAAAAAATGATAATAAACCAAAGTGATGGGGACGGCCTTAGCCATCCCCACCACTCTGTTTGCCTAACACTTCCCCAAATCCCAACCCGCTACAGTTACGCCTTGCGAGGGATCCCAATTTTTTGCCCACACGCACATGGCGATCCAGTTTGGTGGGCTGTGATACGGGCGGCCGGCCTCGGGCCTGGGCACTGGACCTGACCATTCCAATTTTACAATGGGGACTCTGGAACAGCTAATGCAAGACGCAACTCTAACCTCCCACCCTTAATCTAGACCCACCCAAATATAATTATTTCCTAATCAAAATTTAAAATTTTAAAGCATTAAAAAATATGCGCTACCTACGGCACAACGCGCATGTCCCACCCATATTTAATGAAGTTCAACAGAACTTCTATAATTTAAATTTAAATTTAATCTACCCTCCTAACAGCTAGCTGTGAAAGGTTATTAGTACATACACACAAATACACAATAGTTACATCAACACTCAACATTAAATGCATAAAACACATTTTTTAAACATTAGCAATAATATAACACACCTTAATGCTAACATCGCAATGCGCAAATTAAAACTTAAAAATAACGCAACTTAAAACTAAAAAAATAAATAACATTTTACACACACACAGTCACACACAAAAAATATTAATATTAAAACCCTAACAGCAAGGGTAACTCAAATATATATCGGCCGCCTATATATTTAAGTTACCCTCTGAGTTCGTCCTGATCCTCCGCGTCCGGAGTTTCAGTACGAACTGATTCTAAAATTCTCGACGGAATATTCGTAAACTTCCAAAGTGGTGGGGGAACTTGTAGGGGTTCGAGGGGGTTACAACGTTCAACGTACGACTTCAGTAGAAGGTTTTCAAGCAAAACTGTTTCATACACGTAGCGGCGGTTATTACAAGTAGGTCGTCGATAATTTAAGTGTTGGGTTGCGGCTTTCAATAATGTTGGCTAACATCTAATTAGGTTCTCCACTTAATCCAGCCACGACTTTCCTTATAGCATTACACCATAGTTGATAACTGCTATTATTTTAATAACAGTAGGAAGTTATATGTTCCCTTTCGCCGCTCAACTATAGTTATTATCTATTGCCAACAGCAGACCTAAATTGCCATTACTCTATCAGTTTAATTTATCTTAAGTATATGTTGTATTATCCTAACAACAGCAGTTACCGTTTGCTAACACCAAATTAGTATTACACAAGCTCAACTACTATTACCATTTCAACATAAAATAAAAGTGAAGGGGGGGGGGGGGGTTAATTACCTATTTTTTTGGGGGGGGGGTCAATTTCAAAATAATTACCACCTGCTGTTATAAATACCGTTACACAGGCAGCTGCGCCTCTTTCCACTCGCGGGACCCGCAGCTAACACAACACCTTGGTAAGTCGCTACCGTCTAATAATATTATATATGCTTTTTTTAACTTACTCCAATTAGGTCTGCTTGTTTTTAACACTCCATGAATCACTTAGTTTTTAACTATTTCTTTTTATTTACTACATACACATATTACTCTCCCATTACCATTTTTTTTATTTTTTATTACTGCACAAATTAACCTTGCATCGACATTATTTTTTATTTGCTTTATTGTTACTTAATATTTATATTCACCTACTGCTAATTATTCATTTTTTACATCTGTATTTTTTTTTATTTAGCTCTTAATTATATTTACACCTTTCAAACACTTATAATATTACATTACTATTGATCTTATCCATGGTGTTAACTTACCGTTTTACACATTAATAACACTTATAATTATTGCTAAACTATAATATTTGTACAATTACTAGCTCTTACCTCATCAACTTATTAACAGACTATTGTTTACACTTGTACAACTCATAGCCAATTCATATAAAATAACAAATTCCTTTTTTCACCTCGAATATTATCTTAATATTTTTAACAAAGTAATTTTTAAAATGTTTGCCTCTCCCATTAATACAAACTATCGCAACGCTACCAAACAAATAACCGGGGTGACCACTATCCCACCCTTTTATCCCATCGGCTTAGGGGGGAGGGTTGAGGAGGGGTTGCTCGTGACTCACAAATTGCTTAAATACGGGGTCAGCGCCGCGCGCGTCTCATTTATTCGCCGGGTTCCGTACAGTAAACTTCGGTCTTTACTTTTCTAGCAATTTTCTAACTTATATTTCTTACTCTAAAACACACTCGCAAACACTAACCATTTATCAATTGTTTTTTACACAGTGCACATTTACTCACCACTATTATAATGGCTTCCCACACTTTGCAGCTGAAACTTTTACGCACCAAACATATTTTACAAAAACAGTCTAACTACACAGTTTCAAGACCTAGTAATACATTCGCTAAACTTAAGAAACAGTTCAGCTTTCACCCCTTGTATTTTACAAGATCCAACCTTCACAACAGTTATTCTACTGACACTATTTTGCAAACAGTCTTAACTGATATGCTGAAATATCAACATTACAATCTTGTCACACCTATTGATGATGTTATCCAGTTATTTTTATTTACTATATTACCTGGTTTATATAACCGCTCTTCATCACACACATCTCTCATTCTGCTCTATCAACTCACAATATAAACATCTAACAGCTCTCGTTTATTTCAAATATGGACACACAACAGGGTTCACCCGTACAATCTCCTGTAGTGACATCCACCACTAACGATAACAACGGCAGTCTTCCCACACAAAATTTGGCTACAAATACTAACACTGCCAACTCCCAACCCGTGCAGAGCAATGAAATCAACAGTACGGCTGCAAACGACTTGGAAGCTATCCTACGATCATTAGTGGGCTTTGATGAATAAATTTATTTCCCACAGCCCCACGCCCCCGTCCGCTCCCGCCGCACTCCCGCCCGCCATTGATCCCCAGACTCCCCACCTTTTTTAAAACCCCCTCCGGATGACCTTGACACACTTACCAACCCCACCCCAAACCCCCAAAAACACCCCCAAATCAACAACACACACCTGCCAGTTACAACCGCTGACCTTGACCTGCGCCAGGACCGGCAAAATCCATCTACTAAGGGCCCGTCCGACAACGTTCGAATAAAATAATTTAGTACTAAATTAACTGAAAGGAACAGTAAACAAAATTTCAATAAAGCATAAATACGGGGTTTTAGGAAACTGAAGGTCGCTGGTTTGAATATCAGGAAATTAAAATATAAACATTTATCATACTTAAATTAAGCAGCTGATATTTGTCAGTAACAAAGCTACTCATGTGATCCATCGCAATCATCACACTAACCCCTTCAGTTATACTCACTTTAAAATACGCACCATAGAGTGCGTCGGTGTTTTAAATAAAGTATCTAAAGTACATAGGTTTAAAGCTTTTTAATAAAACTAGGGGACCTGTATGGCAAAGTTCCCATTTCTAATTTTGCAAGACACTCTCATACAGTACAAATTAAAGGAATTATATAAGACTTTTAAAACAATTGATGTTGATTATGCACTGACAGACGATATATTTTTGTTTATAATCTGACCTGAAAATTAATCTGAAGCTAATCAGCTGCTTAGTTACAATTCACATTAAAAATTTTTTGTAGTGAAATTTGGTTAACATTTTAAAGCGCCATCGAGAAATAAATCAAAGGCTAGGGGTGTGAAACCCAAAACGAAATGACCTTTTTAATCACCATTCGTCAACGCGGTAGATCTTGAGCTTTAAAATGACACCTCGACACCTCAATCACAAAAATTGGTTAAGTAGTTCGAGAGAAAAAGGGATGGATTATACAAAACCCTTATAGAATTAAGAAGATAGATATTTAGATGAATTTCTATACCTTACTGTATTCCAATATGAGGGATATTTTTTTGTTCAAAAAGCTTAGATACGAATACCCTTTAACTTTATTGTACCGCTGTTTTGTATTTTAAATTTTGTCTAAAAATTTTATATAGTATAAGGGAAGGTATTGGTGAACTGGCCGCGTGAGCGGAAGGGGGTTGCAAGACGAAACTAGTTTTATGATAATTGGTCTTTTCCCTTGAGCTCGTCGCAGCGGGCGGACGCAGGCTTAGTGACCCTCTCTGTTGAGGTAAGATTTCAAATTAATTATTCATTTAATATGCAGCTAAAATCGATCAATCTGACAATAATAACTAAATACACCTTCTGTGTGATAATTTTCCAAATTTATTCATTTCTTGAAATTGAAAATTACAATTAGTTTGACTTGTTTGTGCAGGGTTTCACGACTCGGGAGAAATCCGCTCCAATCCCTTTCCTTTCTTTATTTTTATAATTATTAAAAGATTTATGATGTATTCTTTTAAAATTGTTTAAGATTTATAGTATATTTAAGAAATAAAATTTGTTTTCTTGTTCCTGTGTTCTGAATAATAATTTAATAAATATGGTACACAATTTTGCGCCACTCTGCTGGCGACAGGAACTGTCAGGCAAAGTGTAACATGTAGTTTCATGTTCATGTTATTGATTGTCAAGACCGATAATGATTGTTTTGATTGTGTGATACGTTTAGAAATATAAATGTGTGTTATTTAGAAATATTATGTAAAAATGAGTTTGAAAGTAGATCTATTAACCAAAGACGAGTTGGTGTACGAACTCCAACTACGGAACCAACCGGTAGATGATAAAAGTGTTGTTAGTGATTTAAGGAAACTTTTAAGAAAATGTATTGCAGAAAATACACCTGTGTCATGTCAAAACTTAATTGGTAAAATTACGATACCTGGGGAAATAGAATTGATAACGACTAAGATAGAATTAAGCCAAGAGAAATTATCGGAGCTATCTACTGATAGTAGGCCGATCGATGTAGCTCGTTTGGAAACAAAAATTGAACATTGTAGAACTAGATTAAATAATTTAGTTAAGTTTAAAATGTCTGAGGAAGAGAAAGAAAAGTGTGTAGATTTGATTAAACAGATTAAATCATTAAGTGACGAATTCAATAAAATAGAGTTTGATAAGGAACTTATTAATAACTCTGTAAGGAAATTGAGCGAAACAAACATTGAGGAGGAAAACTTGTCTGATGTATTTTTAGATAACAAAACTATCGATATAGGGAATCCATTAAGCGTTCCATGTGAAAATAAAGCTGAACAACCATCCCAGCCTCTTTTTGACACTAACATGTACCAAAAGCTGCCAAATCCAATCGAAAAGTATTTGACTGATGTTAAAATTAGTAACGGTTTAGCCATTAATGATTTATTGGAATTTTTAAAAATGCTATTCAAGGTCAGTAGGGAAACTAATCTTTCCGATAGACAGATAATAGAAATATTTATTCCTAAAGCGTTGAACCCTTTGCAGAGTCTAATGTTATCAAACAAACACAGTAGCCTAGATAACTTAAAGACACAAATACTTAGATGTTTCATTCCTGTAAATTTAAGAGAAAATCTTATCAGTAAGTTTGTAAACAGACCTCAGGGTAATTTCGAAGCATTGCCATTGTACATAGAGAGTATAAAGGAATATTCTATGATCTTGAATTGTAGCTATTCAGAGCAAGATTTGTTAGATCTAATTAAGGTAGGAATGAATCAGCAATGTAGAGCAAACTTAGTCTTAGTAGGAAACATTAGTACCTTGTCTGATTTGGAAGCTGCCTGTATACATAATCAAAGTGTGAACTACAGCAATTACTTAAGAAATAGTCAACCGTCAAATTGTAATGCAAGCAGGGTAAATAGCAATTTTCCGCAGAGTTCAGTAAATAATGTAAGAAAATGTTATAATTGTAATCGTGCAGGCCATTTAGCAAAAGATTGTTTTAGGAAGAAAGGTACAAAAAACTAAATAGTTGGGAAAATTTTTCTTGGTTAAATAATACTTTCAGTAACCAAAATATCGATAAAACATGTGCAAAAGAAAAATTTTCCCATTCAATTAAACAATGTAATGTAACACAAAAAATGTTAAATAATATTATAAACGAAAATAATAGATTGAGTAGGAAACAAAAAATCAAAGCAAAACGCCAACAAAACAGAATAATGAAGAAATTAAATGCTAGGTTTGATAATAATAGATTTTCTCTGTTGCCTTCAATTTCAGTGACACTAAACAAGCATTGTAATAATGTATTGAGGGTGGATGCACTTTTGGATTCAGGGGCATCGGTAAATGCAATCAGTTATAGTATGTTTAAAAAGTTAATAAAATATAATTTGGTAAAACACCATTTGAGTTATGTGTCAAAATGTTATTCTGCGAATAACAAAGTAATATCGATAATGGGGAGTTGTGTTGTAAAAATTAGAATTAAAGAATTTTCTTGGTATGTCAAGTTTTCAATATTAAAAGACTTAGCTTGGGACATTGTTTTAGGTTGTTGTTTTATGAAGGAAACGGGACTAATAATTGATCTAAGCAATGATACATGCTACTTTAAATTTTGTCCTAAGGTAAAAATAAACATTACTCAGTACAAGAGGAATCGACATGATTTGTTATGTTTAAATTCTCCGAATTCAGTTGTAGACGTAGGTTGTAGTGATATGAAAGATGACGTATTAGAGTTAGTGAATAAATACCCAAATGTATTTACAACAAAGATAGGAAAAGCGCTAAATTTTGAATTTGATATTAAATTAAAAGATAACCAAGTTGTACATGAAAGGCCGTATCCAGTTTCACCTGCAAAAATGCCTGAAATGAAAACTATATTAAATGATCTATTAGATCAGGGGATTATCAGACCTTCGATTAGTCAATATTCTTCTCCAAGTTTCTTAGTCAAGAAATCTGATAATAGCAGTCGTTTAGTAATAAATTATGCTAAATTGAACCAAAAAATTGTAAGAGTAAACCATCCTTTGGGTAATATGGAGGATAATTACCATTATTTACAAAATGCAGAGTATTTTAGCGTAATTGATCTAAGCAATTCATTTTTACAGATACCACTAACCGAAAGTAGCAAACATTTAACAGCCTTTAGTACTGGTGTTTCATTATTCGAATTTAACCGAGTACCGTATGGTATGCATTGTGGATCTGGTTTATTGAGCGCTTATCTTGATAACATTTTTAGAGACATTAAGTTTGAATTTATGTTAAACTTTGTGGACGATATATTAGTGTATTCTAAGACAAAGGAGGACCATTTGAAACATTTATCTGAGGTAGTAGACCGTTTAAGTAAAAACAATTTAACAGTTAACCCTAAAAAGGTCAAATTATTTTACACCGAAATAGGATATTTAGGGAATATTATTTCAAAGAATAACATAAGAATAGATCCTAGTAGGACAGAAGCAATTCGAAATTTCCAAACGCCAAAAACAGCTAAAGAAGTAGGAACATTTATAGGAATGGTATCGTATTTCTCAAAATATATCAGAAACTATGCAACACTTGCTGCTCCTCTCAATGAACTAAGAAAGAAGAGAATTAAATTTAAGTGGACTGAAGAAAGTAATAATAGTTTTCTAAGTTTAAAGGAGGCAGTTATAAATCCTCCGGTTTTGATGATTCCAGATTTTAAGAAACCATTTTATCTGATGACTGATGCTAGTCAGTATGGAGCTGGATCGGCACTCTTACAGTGCAATGAAGATGGTGATAAATTGCCCATTGCATATTACAGTAAAAAATTTACCGAAAGAGAAAGAAATTTAACGATATATGAGAAAGAGGCACTTTCAGTAGTTTTGAGTATTAAGAAGTTTTATCCATTTTTAGAGCTTCAACCTTTTTACCTTATTACAGACAACCACGCGTTATCATGGGTTTTAAGTCATTTTAGGAAGTTAGGTAAATTAGGTCGGTGGGTGGAACAAATTATAAGTCTGCCATTCAAAGTAATGCACGTCAAAAGTCAATTTAACCCGGTAGCTGATTGTTTATCTAGGATGCACATGGAAAAACCTGATAACATAGAGGTAATTGAAGTAAGTAAAAATGATTGTGAGATAACTGAGTTAAGAACAAAAGATAGCAAAAAGTTAAGATGTGTTAATAACAAAGTTTTAAATCCAGTAGTAAATATGTTGCTAACAGATTTTCCTTTAGCTTACACTCAAATCTCAGAACACCAGAGATTAGATAATGAATGTTGTAAAATATTGCAAAGCATTAAAGATAAGACAAACAAAGAAAACTTTTATGTAAAAAATCATGTGCTTATGTATAAAAGAAATCCTAGGTCTAAAGGTAGAATATATGTTCCGGAAAGTTTGTTAGACTTATTATTTAACTATTACCATGTAAGTAACTATGGGGGTCATCCCGGACAAGCTAGAACTTTAAGCAAAATTACAGATTGTTTTTATAGGCCCAACATTGAGAAAGTAATTAGAGATAAAGTAAAAAACTGTGAAATATGTTTAAAATGTAAACCTGCTCAGAGGAAGTATGAAGGTGAATTAGTATCTGGTCAAGCTAGGCAAGCAATGGACACACTATACATTGATACTGCGGGACCTTTAGTGAGATCAACAAAGGGTAATCAGCATATTATTATTGTTTTAGACGATTTTACTAAATATATTTGGCTTATTCCCGTGAGAAATGTACAGGCGAAAAGTATTATTAAAAAGGTAGAGGAAGTTATATTTACTAATTTTAGTTCGTGCAGAAAGATGGTGTCTGATAATGGATCATGTTTTAAGAGTATAGAGTTTAAAAAGTTCATGTTCAAATATGCAATTAATCATTATAAAATTGTACCATACAGACCCAGTAGTAATAAAGCTGAGAGATATTTGAGGGACGTAAAAACCCAAATCAGAGCTTATCACAATAACTGTCAGAATAGGTGGGATGATAATCTTAAGTTTATTCAAATAAGTTTAAACACTGCCCTTAATGAAACAATTAAACACACTAGTTTTCAATTGATGTTTAATCACAAACCTAATCATAGTTTGAGTAATATCTGGAAAATACAAGATTTGTTAAGTGAAAATCAAAGTAAATCTAATGTTAAAACCATTTTTGATAGAGCTATTCAAAATTGTAAAAGATCAGTAAGCAAGAATAAAAACAGAGAAAGGTATAGTGAAGACAGAATAAAACACCCTTTTACTGTTGGATCTACTGTTTATTTAGAGAACCAAAGGCTCAGTAACAAAATTAACTGTTACCAGAGGAAAATGGATTTTAGATATACAGGTCCGTTCACAGTATTGTATTTTCTTAGTCCTGTCTCAGTGCTTATTCAGGCTAATAATGACAAATCGGTAGTGAAGAAGGCACATATAAATCAGCTTAAAATAGGAAAATAAAAAGGAACTTAGTAAAATGTAATATAAGAGTTATATAAGTACTTTAGACAAGCTAATGTCGTTCAGTTTGTAAAAAATTGTGTTTAGCATTTATAAAAAGTTAACAATAAAAATATGTGTATAATCCATAGGTATTTGAGTAATCTTTGTGGTTTGTGATGACAAAACACTGAGTTAGGCCTAACCAATTTGCTAACACTAAAATACGTAACGCTACTTATTGATTTAACTTGACTTACTTAACCGACTTAACTTTATCTTTGACTAACACAACAGACCTTATTTTTACTATACAACAGAGACTTATGGTATGAATGTTGAGTGAATGTGAGCGAAAGGGTGCCTGAATGATTAGTTTTAAGCAATTTACCGTTACTTTACTTAAAACGACCTTGCTTTCGCAAATCACAAAAATTACCTCAAATAAAACATGTAAGACCTAAGGTTGATTAATTTATGAACTAAAATACAAGATTGGGAATATAATTTTTTAATCATATATAAAAAAGTATTATGGGTATGTTTAAAGGCATTGTTAGTAGATTATCTCCTTTCCTTTCCTGCCTTATTCCGATCCTAAAATTCGTCGGTGGCCCGCGATTGGAATCAGCCGATACTGGAGAAAGGACCGAAGTGGGACTACCGTATACCAGCCACGAGATGAACCACAGCCAATAGTGTATCTACAGAGAATCCAACGAACTGTCTATCTTGGTGAAGGGTTTATAGTTTCTTGTTGTGGACTTGTTTGGTAAAAATTTAGAGTAATAATTATGGATTTCATCGAGATGGACATTCTATATATAAATACTTAGTTTTAAGGATTTTGTTGTAAATTTATGCAAAATTTTTAGACAAGAATTTGGTGGGATAATGTACCGCTGTTTTGTATTTTAAATTTTGTCTAAAAATTTTATATAGTATAAGGGAAGGTATTGGTGAACTGGCCGCGTGAGCGGAAGGGGGTTGCAAGACGAAACTAGTTTTATGATAATTGGTCTTTTCCCTTGAGCTCGTCGCAGCGGGCGGACGCAGGCTTAGTGACCCTCTCTGTTGAGGTAAGATTTCAAATTAATTATTCATTTAATATGCAGCTAAAATCGATCAATCTGACAATAATAACTAAATACACCTTCTGTGTGATAATTTTCCAAATTTATTCATTTCTTGAAATTGAAAATTACAATTAGTTTGACTTGTTTGTGCAGGGTTTCACGACTCGGGAGAAATCCGCTCCAATCCCTTTCCTTTCTTTATTTTTATAATTATTAAAAGATTTATGATGTATTCTTTTAAAATTGTTTAAGATTTATAGTATATTTAAGAAATAAAATTTGTTTTCTTGTTCCTGTGTTCTGAATAATAATTTAATAAATATGGTACATTATAACGATAGCATGAAAATTAATTCTGATCCAAAGTGTTTCCTTGCTATTCGATATAAGCTTTACGTCGATATGTTACAAAACCTCCTAATTCAATGACCCACGCAACATTAAAAAAAGTAATTGTTGGAACACTTTGTAAAACTCAAAAATTTCAAATACAAATACAATCAAATGTCAAATCATATGTTAAACTCGTATTAGCACCACCTTTTCCAGAAATTTAAAAGTTTATTTTGTAACAAAACCCAAACTTTGCTGATATAAACATATCTCAAAATCATCCATTTAACGTCTAATTATACGTCTATAAACTTTATAATAGTTTTTGAAACAAATGTTTCAAAAAACATCAGAAATCAACTAAAATTTTGGTCAAGTTTTGGCCAGAAGCGATCTCTAGTTACTATTATTTTACGAAGAAATAATCAACCTAACAATATGGACCCAACCAAAATCTGCTGTATCGGTTGCTTGCTCAAATTGCCCGTACTATTTATCCCAGAGTTTTTCAGAAGCTATTCAAATGCATACATTTAGTTCAGAATGGCGCAGTAGAATTTGAATAAAGCAAAAAAATCATTAGCATATTTTAACTTAAGTTTTAAGATAAATATTTAAAAAAATATATTTTTTATTCGAAATTTCAAAAACAGCCTCGGTAAAAAATGTTGTGTGAATTAATATAAAATTGAATAAAACACTTATTACATAAATACTGTAGGCAATTATTCCTTACACAAAAACATATAATAAATGGGGAGAAAATATTTTTGTAGTCCTTAGTTGTAATGTAATAGTAAGGAAAATTGGCAAATTTGTAAATGGTAACATATAAGATTATTTTGAAACAAGCAATAAAAATAAAGTAGGCCAATTTTAATATTACTGTCTTTATAAGAGTAGGCCTACAAATCAAATAAATTAAAATAATAGATTATAAAGAATTATGAATTTTGCACAATTTTTTTATTAATTTGTATTGCTGTCAACACCAGCATTACGAGGTTGTAACAGAATTGCAAGGAGCGAGAAGGAAGTATTTACACTAAGTGCATGTAAACAATATGTGATGCACTCCATGCGATCATCATATACTACATACCTAATACATACATCTACATTTTTTTCCTCTTAAAATGACATTTCATTTGGCTAGTAATAACGATGTACACTACATCAAATAACAATTTTAGCTAACGGTCGTCTGCCAGCCGTTTGCCATTTGTTATAGAGTTCGAAAATACATATAGTACACTCTCGTTCATCGGACTCAGCGACATCCGAACTCCGCTTCATCGGAACTGGAACTCTGGATATTATTTTTTTTTTCTTAAGAAATAAATAATTTTTCCGTTTTAGCGCCTTCAATTTCCATTCGTTCTATCCGCACAACAGTGAAGTATCACATTTTGCAACAAAAGTCATCAGGCGTTTTCCATAATCTGTACCCATCGATGTGATTTATGAGGCCGTGGAGTATACGCACAAAAATATAAAGAGGAAGGGGGCAAGAAGTGAACATCCGCGTCGACCGCTTCCCAAACTGTCTCGCGTCGTGACTGCACCTGTGTTACGTGAAAGTCAGTTGACTGCTGGAATATGAATATGGAATATGAGAATTAAGATTTTGGATCTTTCCTGCGTTGTTTTTATTCCTATAGGTTCATTGTTACCATGTTCAAAGTTTGATTGCCTTATTTTTATAAAATCTCTTGTGCTATCTTAAAAATAAGAGTGAATATAATCACAATAGGTCACCGTACGGGCGGAAATGATGACTCACGACGGACTCCGCTTTATCGGAATTTTTGACATCTGAACCGGCCGTCCGCCACATTAGTTCCGATGAACGAGAGTGTACTAGTACATTCAAACCTATGAGCCCTTACGATAAATTTATATAAATTTAGTTAGGAACTCTTTTGACAAACCAGAGGTGCCAAAAACAAATTTATACGATACAAATTACTACCTGAGATAGGTAAGTTCAAAAAGTAATGTTTCGACGTTTCAAACGTGGTGGCTACTTGGATTGACGTCGCAAAAAATCTACAAATATTCTATGAGTTATTAGTTGCTGTAACACAACTACTTATCGGTTATCTCTTATTATAATAAGAAGTTTCAGAATATTACCTTTCATATGACATAATTATGTAACCACTTTCAAGTTGTTTTTCACCGGTGTTTTACTAGTACAAAATGTTTAGACGTAGATGACCGTTTCGTGGACGTGGCACTATAAACGGCGTCTCCCACTGCTCTACTTAAATCTTGTCTATTTACTTTATTTTATTTTTTGACCGGGGCCTTTGTAAGCGTGGTCGCACCGCTCGCACCGCCCTAAGGCCGGCTTTGAGGATGGTGTCGTCCACCGAGCGGCGAGTGGTCTGAGCGGCGAACCTCAGGTAGAAAAGGGTCAAATGGAATTTGCGGGGAATTTCTCCCTTCGGCAGGGAGAACCTCCTGAATGGCTTTGTGTACAAGACCAGGTGACTCTGATCTATCGATACACTCGCATTTTCAGTGTCTCTACATTAGGTCACTAATACAGTAAATATAAGATACTGGAGAATATAATTTTACCGATTATGGATAGCCTAGTGATGTGTCAATTGTAAAATTAAGCGCAGTGGAACAAGTGGAACTTGTGTTTGAGAATGTAACCCTCCCCTTATTTGTCTGACCAATTTTATTATTAAAGGTATTAATTATTTGGTTATTTACCACGTATAACCAGTGGGAGGAACAAATATTCAAATATTCAAATACCACGTAAGGTACAATATTCAATATTATTGAATATTGTAAATAGGCCTTAGCATAAGTGTAAGGTAGAATATAGGCTAATGTTACTGACTAAAGATAGCGATGTACCAATTGTAGTACCGCTTAAAAAATCAATAATGATACAATCCAGTGCACTTAGTGAATATTTTCATAGTCCAAATTTCGTTTTAAATATAATGTTATTAGATATTAGAAGAAAAGATATGCATACTTATGTATATTTATATTTTATTGTACTTGTATAAGTCTATATTTTAAATTGTTTTACAACTTTATACTTCTGGGTTAACTTGTACAATACAAGACAGACGTAAACAAAACACTTAGCAATTTAAACAAAAACTTCAGCTGTACGTTACCAAATGTTTAAAATGATCAAACGAATTTCAATGTTATTCTAATGGGAATTTTTCAAATTTTAATTTGTGGATAGCGCCCTTATTTTAAGTCCGATTCTCATAAGTTTTTGGCGGAAACAACTACAGACCAAGCCCTATCCAACGACACCAAAAACTTGAAAATCGGTTGAGAAATGTAGGAAGAGTTCTCTACACAAAAAAACCTTAGCGTATTAAATAAGTATAGATGATAGATTTTTAAGGTGCTGAGAAAACGTAATTAATAGGCCTAGGCCTAGGCATGTTCAATAATTTGCATATAGCTTATAGCATATATCCAATTAGTCAACGCCAATTAACTTATTAATGAAGTTTAATAAATTAATAAATAAATATACTTTTATTAAGAAATAAAAGTATATATTGACTACTTTTAATAATAAGACCCTATGCGTCTTGTTTGAATTGGCATTTACAGTGTATTGCATTTACTGTATTAGTGAACTGATGTAAAGACACTAGAAAATGATAGTATAGGCCTATATATAGGTCAGAGTCACCTGAGATGTATTGTACTCAGAGCCTCTCTGGCGTTTCTCCCTGCCGAAGGGAGGAATTCCCCGCAAATTCCATTTGACTCTTTTCTACCTGAGACCTGAGGTTCGCCGCTCGGACCACTCGCCGCTCAAACCACTCGCCGCTCGAACCACGTAACCTTGAGGATCGGTGCCAATCTGACGTGGTGACAATTTGACGCCGGCCGCTTGGGGTGACAATCTGTCGTGACAGTACCCGACAAGTTGGAGCCTCGAGAAAGGATTGGTGCCAATCTGTCGTGGTGACAACCTGACGGGGAGTGTTATTTCAGGGGATCGGATCCAATCTGACGCCGGGTGCTAAAACCCCGTGGTGCCAATCTGTCGTGGTGCCAACCTGACGGCGACCCTTTCATTTGATAGTTCCACCAGGCGTCTGCGGAAGTGCAGCCGTGTGTGTGTGTGTGTGTGTGTGTGTGTGTGTGTGTGTGTGTGTGTGTGTGTGTGCGTGCGTCCGTATTTTTGTCTGTGTCCGTGACCATCTCCATGTCCGTATTTTATTTCTTGAATTTAACTGGTATAATCTTTTACAGGAAAAAGAGAGGACCTATACGTGCCGTTGCAACACTGGTTGCAAGAATACACTGTGTGGTTGTGCTAAACAAGGATTGAGTTGCATCAAAGGTTGCGGTTGTGAGGAAAATTATACAACTTGCCAAAACGTATATGGAAGGTATGTATTAAAAAAATTTGTACGTTTTTTATTAAAAAACCTAAACTAATATAAAGGCTTTAATTTCCTTGGGGATTTTATCAGTCTACTTTGACCTTTCGCGCTATACACATCTGTTGGCTGTCCAGATGTTGTGAATAACAGCATGTCTCTCAAGGTCAAGTGTGCATCATATGACACCACCATCATCACAACTTTTGAAGAGCTCGACAATTTTACTAATGAATTGCGGGTGTTACTTGCCTGTGGTTATCGTTTAAATATTGATGTTTACGCTAACAACATGAGGATGTTTCCTAAACAAAAGTTCTGCCACGAAGAAGTATTTCTTTCCACGCAACCTTCAACTACAACAACACCATCTACTCAAAGTAATGTTAATTTCCAGTAATTTTACTAATGTTTAAAGGTACATTCACACTTGGCTAGATACTAGCTGCAAGTGACAGCTGTATTGAAAAACAATCCAAAAATCCTGCTAATACTCCCTGGTAAGGTAATTTTACATTCACACTACGCTAGTAGCTAGTAGAAGAAGCGAATGTAAACACGTTTTGTATTAAACATATGGTTTATGAAAATTAAATTATAAACAGTAAATTAAGTAGGCCTACTATTTTAAATGAAAGAATATATTATACAAATTGTTTTGGTTAAAGACGATATGTGGGATGATATTTACTATCATAATGCTATTAATCGGATTTATTGGTTTTTAGTTTGTCCCATGACCACCGAAAATGAGCGTGGTGGGACGATCGGCTTCTCCCACAACGCTTAAAAAAATATATTTTCATTTTTATTTGGAACACAGTATTACTTGTGCTTCAATGTTATCTTGCTACAGTTTTATTCGAATTTCTCACAATTTAAATGATTTTAAGGTAGGCTTAAGCGTTAATTTAGTTAGGAGTGTCACGTGCGTCTGACACTGAGATATGTATCTATCTACCCAATAGGGTGAGCTATCATCGCGCGGTAGGCCTACTACTGCTCTTACTGGCCTTTATTGATTTAAAGTATTTTTCTAGGAGCGTCTGACGTCGATCGATTTCTTTGGAGGCAGTTGTAGACGCTAAGACCACGTCACCACGTCTATTCCATAGTGTACACCTCAAATAATGAAAAAGTTGAAAGAAAGTTAAAAAAATCACAAAATGTTTCATTTTTGTGAATATGAAAAATTATTTGGCAAGGCATTAATAAATAACTCGTAATCTTTGACTTTATGATTTGAAGCGCCTACTCTTTTGAGATCCTGTGAGACTTCTAAATAAATACTGCACATATATTATTTGTACGTATATATTTACAAATTTTTTAACATGTGAATGATCATATTTCTTATATACGCTTCTGTAACTTAACAGATTTGAAAACACGCCACATTTGATAAACAGAAGGAAAAACAAGTAATTAATTAATAAGTACAAATACACTGTGTCCTTGTTGTGTGTCCAAATGTATGTGTCACACGCACATACATTGGAGTAACAAGTTTCTTCTGTCTGTGTAGGGAAATTCTAAGGTTTCTGCTACAGGAAGTCTTCCCATACCGATCCCAAAATCAAACTGATTGACAATGTAAAATACTCCAAAAACTTTATTTGCGTCTTGTAACGGCTCGTGCCGCCAGCACTCCATATAGTAGCGATCCTCGATACAATGGCCACAACGGCGGTATCCGACAGCCTCTTTCTAGAACGTTCTCGAATAGGTTCGCGAAGTCGAAAGATTCTGAGGCTGTCTCTCTCTCACTCCCCGGCCTTCCAAGGGAGAGGTACCTTTTCGGATTCGGCAACATCGCGGCAAAAATGTCTAGATAAGTAATAGTATAAGAGGGGGTTTCCGTTAGGCTAGGGAATTGCAACTTCATATTTCCAATTTTTTTACTAAAGGTTATAAACTTTTCGGTTGTTTCTGCAATAACATCAATTGCACCATCATCTCCCCCCAATTCTGGTATTATAAAATGACCATCATAACCGCTAAGGTTATGCAATATTACAGGAATTTTTCTGGGAATTTTATAATTAATGTTGCACGCATTACATGCTGCACCCCTATAATATCCTGTAAGATGGTCGTGATCTTTAACTTTATAGTTATTTAAAGTAAATTCATTTTTACATAGAAAACAGTGGGTAGCATTTTCATGTTGAATTTCCTCTTCTTCCTCCATTGGTATCATTGGTACTATATCATTATACAAACTTTCAACATGACCAGCTATTTCATATAGATGATTTAAAAATGTTATAGCAACATCTTCACCACGATACACCACGGGTTTTGATGACAATCCATATGCATTTAAATGTTCTTCAACCAATGTGGATTTAACCAATAAACAAAAACTGTTAGGCTTGTGCATTTGATATTTTATACTCTTCCTTGCTTCAATGTTTTCATCTTCAATTGGAACAAGTGTTGATTCAAAATCGGCATATATTACTATAGGAATGCGATACTGATGGAAAACTTTTTCAAACTGTAAATATGATTTATTTAATGGTGGTAGAATAATCTTAGCTTCAAAATTTTCATTACACAGTTGTTTGTGCTCCAGTAACCAATTTTGTCCTTCATTTCTATGTTCTTTAAAACAAAAACATCTTTTACAAATTATTTTTCTATGTTCACTTCTTGATAATTGTTTATTGACAAGTTTTTCAAATGATTTTATCCATACATAGTGTGATACTTCATCCTTTGTAATTAATAACAAATCCGTATGGTCTGCAAGTTCGTTTTTTACCACTTTTAAAGGATACACCTTGTTAGAACTGTCCAAACCAAATACATTTATAGATATTCCAGGGTTTTGTTTTTCAAATTTAGAAATATCCTTCAACCCTACCGGATAAGACACACCTTGAAAATTATATCTGTATCTATAGTTCTCATATTCTTCGCTGGGTCTTTGTGCATCGCGTAATATGAATTTTGATGTCATTGCATATCGGAAACATTCCGTATCATTATTTTGAACATTCACACATGATTTTGTATCTTGAATCCTTTTTGGAAGAGCTATATAACTGCTCCCCATTACCCCATACCCATGCTTGTGAACTCTAATATCCATACTTATTACACTAACTAAACTCCAACCTGATCCTCGTCCTTCATGTTCTTGGATTTTATTGATGATCTCATCAAAACATTCTTCTACTATTGAATTAATATCTGAACTACTCATGATGGTTCTGTTTTTAGTTATAAATTCTCTTGGTGACATTTCTTCTTCAACATTTATAAACATAGCATCCAATAATAAGCCAAATTTAATAAAATTCAATCGTTTTAATTCTTCTTTTAAAAGTTTAACTACAATGGTTTTTGCTTCGGCAAGAAATTTGTCTAATTCTAAATTTTCATTTTGGATTTTGTGATGTGTTACTACTCTTCCGGGCAATGCATGAATACTTAAATTAGGTAGTGCATTAGATGGTCCCGCTGTTTCTTCTTCTGCAGATGCATTTTTATTTTCATTTTGTGTTAAATTTTCATTTATATTATGATATAACTCCTTATGAATGTCTAGCAATATTTCATCTTCATAAGTTTCTAAACATATATTACAACGATGCATTTTAGCGATGTTTATCCTATGAAATTCGGCATATAAATGAAATGTGTCGTTTTCATACCTCCTTTTTATGCTGTATTACACCACCACTTTTTACCCCCACCACTATTTTTAATCTTCTTCTTCATATTCTTCTTCTTCATATGGAAATAACTGTCTTGCACAAACAAATAATCTTCTACGTATTGATTCCAAATCTGGATCGTGACTGGATGTTGGAGTTTCATTATGAATATTTTCAAATTCCAATAACGGTGTGTATTCATTATCTGTTAACTCTATTTCTACATCTTCACTCACTTCATCTATTGATTCTTCTTCCATACTGTTAACACTATCTGTTTCTGAACTGTCATTATCCTCATCTTCCATGTCAAGCTCCTCTTGTAGAATTTTACACAATATTTCTACAATAGGTTTACTTGGATAGTCGGTGTTATCCACAGGAGCCATGTCGATTAAATGAAAGAGCTCCTTTCTTGTAGCTGCTTTTATATAAATTATTTTAATAGGTCAAGGTCAACAACGCTTAAAGCGAGAATGGGGAATAGAGCACTAAGTGGTATGTTAGTCCATTACCACAAAGTGATCTATTCCCCACTCTCTAATGCAAGTCCAATTAATAACCAATTTATATTCAATATTTTTAGTAATTTTGCAGTTTCTTTTTTTCAACTTTTCTTTATTGATTGTCTTTAATGACACAGTTCTTAGGTTCTGCTTCTTCTTGGTGAAACAATTGTTTACGTTCATATTCCAATTGACGTATTCTTTCATCTTTTATAGTCAACTCTATAAGTAGTTGGTTGATGTAGTCAGCAGCCATGTCGATGGTTCTGGTTCTTACTTCTCCCAATCTCACTCCTGGTATTAGCCTCTGTAGTTTATAATATTTTAGTTTTATTCTTGTTTCTCTTGCCTTCGCCATTTCTTTCATCTTCATTTTTCGAGAGTCCAAATATTGTTTTTTATCCTTTTCACCTGATGAAAGATCCAAGATGATGTTTTCACTATCCATGTTGTATTTTCTTATTATGTTAGTAAACGCCGGTATAGGATAAGAATGACTCCAACCGCGCGTTGGACTTCTTTTATCTAGTTTCCCCCACTCAACTACATTCCCCCCACCATGTTTATACAGGTCAAGGTCAAACATAATTAATGCGAGAACGGGGAATAGAGCACTAAGTGACATGTTATTCCATTGCCACAGAGTGATCTATTCCCCGCTCTCTATTCTACAACTAATTTTTTTTACTTTTATATTTTATTATTTTTTTGTATTTTTTTACCCATCACCATCTACACAGCAGGAGGTTGGTACTTCACAGGAGAGTTTCCATCAATATCATTAAATGCATTCCACGCATAAGTAGCAGGAAGATCGTTTGGCTCCATCTGCAAAACAGGGAGTTCATCTGCCGGATTCCATACATTTGGAGTTTGTAATGCCTTTAGTTTATTTTCTAATACTTCAATTTTACCCAACAGTTCTATTATGTACTTGTTTGCAGTCCTCAATGTATGTGCTCTCGTACAGCCCACATCCAATGAAGGTACTAAAAGCTGCATTTGATACAATTCAGTTTTTTCTTTTATATGACGTTCCTTAGCTAAAGTGCTCAATTCCGGATGTGTTATAGGTTTACCTTTTCTTGACAAATTTACAGTCTTTTTTGACAGATTTAACGGTCTTCTTTCACTTGTTGAAGGAGTTGAATAATCCCAAGATTCAGCCATTTTTCTATGGTATTCTTCTTGTAAATGGTAGTAAGCGAATAACTCCTGCTGTGTATAAACCTTGTTTTATACACTATTCTCCCACCATTCTTATTCCCCCTCTACCAAGTTCTTTAAACATAAAACCAAACTTCTAATTCCGCATTAACACTGTTGTCTTTTAAAAATTTAACAAAGTCCGAGCTGGAAGTTGATATATCTCTATTTCTCAAATAGTCTCTTACTATTTCTTCATCCCCTTCCTCTAAAATGTAACAAAAAACCTTCATTAGAGTTCCATTATCTTCTTTTGAATGAATAAAATTTGAAACCGTTGTCCACTCCTCTTCAACTATTTTAAAGCTTGCCACTTCTAGTTCAAAAGTCATTTTTTTTACTAAATTACAGGTTACTTATTCAAACAATATAACAAGACTAAAGAAATCGGTGTACATCGAGCAACATATATATAACCAATACCCCCACTTCTATTTTCCCCCACCATTCTATAAATTTCCCCACCATAGTGTTACATTAAACAGTTTTTTTTAATATGATCTACACCTAATAAATCTAAATAACAGTTGTGCACAGATTGTACATTTTTCGTTCATGATTTCAAACCTTATTAGTGGTGCCTTTACACGATGGTCTACATATCCTCCTTCAAGATCAAATTCATCCCAATCATCTATAACTGCTCGTGCACAATCTTGACAAAGAGTCGTTCCATCCGCAAATTTATAAGCAACAATAATGCCAAACCCGTAATTTTGTCTTCGGTATTCATGAATAGCTTCTCTAATGCTGTTTGGAATAACACATTCTCCTGATCTTATTATATGGTTAAATAAAAAACCATCACAAATAATTTTCCTCAAGCAAAGTTCAAATAGAGTATCCACCATGTTTTATAAAAGAGATTAATATTTCAACTGAAGTGTTTACACATGTTACATCCGTCTTAAATACTTTATCAACACCATATTTTATATATGTCAAGGTCAAATTATATTAATGTGAGAACGGGGAATAGAGCACTAAGTGACATGTTATTCCATTGCCACAAAGTGATCTATTCCCCGCTCTCTATTCTATATCTAATTTTTTTATATTTTTTTATTTTATTTTTTTTTTTTATTATTTTTGTTTTTTATAAGTTTATACAGATGTTTACACTTCTTTCTTCAGATTCCCAATATTTCATTTCCTTCTTCTGCACCCTCTTCAACTACGACTTCATTATTTCCATTTTTCAAGAGCAATAGTTCATTTTTCAATTTCTTCATTTCATCTTCTAATTTTGTAATTTTAGACTCTTTATCTTCCAATAATAATTTCAAATACTTAATATAACTACCAGCCGCATGTACAGTCTTTACTCTGTTTTCTCCAAGATGCATGCCTGGGATTTTGATTTGTAGCCTATAATACTCCATATTGACATTAGACTGAATTTGTCTTGCTCGTTCGCTTTTCTTCCTTCTAGCTTCGGCTTCTTCATGAGAGGCAACCAAGTCAGACAAAATTGGACGATACATTGTTGATGAATGATTTTACAAGAGTGAGAAACTATCCGGTTCAACAACACATTTATCTACTTTCCCCCACCACTATCACGAGTAGGCCAAAAATGTTGAATACATATTTCAATAGTTACACTGGCACCATTTTCAACTAAAAATTTATAAAGAAAATATGGATACTCACTGGGTTTATATTCATATTGTCCATCATAAAGTTAAACGCCAATCTTTCCGAATATTCATTGTGATATTTTTCAGTGACACCAATTAACATTCCTTGTTTTTGAAATTTAAAACCAATGTCTGGAATTTTTTTACAATCCTCCATGTCCAAAAGTGGGAAATAATATGTAAAAGAATTTACCGGTGGAACCCAGGGTTCTTCCTTACAAAAAGCTTTAAACATTGCTTCTCGGTCCTCCATTATCAAATGATTTTAAAACTGTTTTCTTTCCTGCTTAAATAACCTAACCCCCCACCATTTTATTCAGATTCTTCTTCTTCAGATTCGGTCAACTCTTCCGGTTGATGCATCATTGATATATTTCCAACACTATTATTTCCAGTTTCATTAGTTGTTTCTTGGTTTAAATTTATAAATTCTTCTACTATTTCTTCTATTAACTCTCCAACTGTAACATTCATCTCTTGTTCTAGTTCTTCTTGTTCTTGTATCTGACGATGTGTAATAATTTCAGTGGTGTATATAAAGGTATTAGCTCTTGGAGACATAGTTTAATAAAGTGTATGGCTTCACTAACAACACAGCATATAATGAATAAAAAACCTGATCAACTCTTGCTTTTATATAAATGGGAATGGAAGGCGGGGGGGGGGGGGTTATTAGTCAAAAAAAAACACTGACATATCATTGGTCCAATTCAGAGTCTGAAGATTGTATAGGGGATATCAATGTATCAGTTGATGAATCTAAAATGAATGTTTCAATTGCTTCTTTAACAATTTCTTCATCACTATCATTTATTAGCTCTTCAAATATTTCTTGTTCAAAGGATGAAATTTCTTCTTCTTCCAATATAGAATCATCCAGACTGTTATTCATTTCTTCTTCCAAAACTTCATTTGTCTCTTCCATCCAAGTTATATCTTCAATTGTATTAAACAGATTTTTTACTTCAAAATAATTTAAAAAAGGTGTATCCTTAAAAACCATTATTAACTTTTTCTGTTCACACCGAAGTAATATCTTATGACAAAATGATACTGAGTATGAAGTTGCTGTCTTATATATTCTCTAATATATTCCATTTTCCCCCACAATATTTCATATAGTTAAACATCTGTAACATAATACTATTACTCTTCTTTATCAAGCTTATAATGCATTGCTGCTACTTGCAACTCAAACTCCATTTCTTCTACAAAATCACGTAACTGCACCATCCAAGGAAATAAATTATTCAAATTTTCAATTCTAACCGTGCATGAACACAATAATTTATAATCACCTCGACGATATACAAGCACTTTAACCCCTACACCCATATCTTTCAAAATTGTTTCTTCAATTTTTCTATGCAATCCATATAATAGTGGCCAAAGTTCTGTATGTTTAGCAAAGAATGAATCCAATCTTTTATACATGTTCACTATATGGCAGCTTGTTAAATTCTAAGCAAACATATCAGCTGCGAGCTTTTATAATGCAACTTAACAAAATTTGGGAGGGGGAGGGGGTTAAGTTCAAGTTCAAGGTCAGGGTCAAGGTCAACAAACTTTAACTTATGTAGTAACCAATTACCTAAACTGTAGTAACAGTTACCATATGAGTCAAATAACTCATATGGTTAATTGGTGTATTAGGTGGCTCTAAAAGAGCCTTTTTTGGGTTTTAAAAAACCCTGCTTATCTCAAACAGATATTGAACCAGTTATTATACTCCTCATTTCCCCTAAAATCCTCAAACAACTCCGCCCATTGCCAGAGGTATTCGGCATTGTCTGCAGTCACATACAAAATTGGGCTACCAAGAAACAACACTGGCGATATGATTACTATTGTCCTGCCCAACTGCAACCAGTCCAATGCTTCGCTTCCCACATGTATGGGTCAAGACTTTCTTCCAGGTCCAAAGTTACACAACGCAAATATTCAAATATTAATTGTTCATCTTCCTCAACTTCTTCCATTTCCTCTAGCTCAGATTCATCTTCCTCCACTTCTTCCATTTCCTCTGGCTCAAATCGCCTGTTGTAAAAGTTTGAACCATCCAGCGGAGCCATGTTCACTGTACACCAGGTAAGCAATCAATGTTCCATACCCAGTTGCACAGCAGTTACTTATATAAGGCAAGAGAAAGTTGTCGGGGGGGGGGGTTATTTAGTAATTGGGGGGGGGGGTCAAGTTCAAGGTCATGTAAAAGTAGGTCACGGGACTTAGAGTGACCAAAAAATAATGGGAGAGAAACACAGCGCACTGTTATATAGCGCTGGTTTCTCTCCCATTATTTTTCTAACAAAATTTGGAAAAAGCTAATTCTTATTACTCTTTACTACGACCCCAGCGAGTCCAACCATCCGCACCTTTGTAGAGATAGTCTTTCGCATCAAGTGTTTTGATCGCTTTTTGGTTTCTCATAGGTACAGAGAGCTTAATTACCCATTTGTAGCCGTTACACCCTATTATAATTCTATTGCTCTTTTCTGTTCTACTTACAAAAAAGTACCTTAAACCTTCTCGCAATCTCTTCAACTTAGTAGCGGGGTAGGACTTACTGGAAATCACAGTCGGTTGTGGCACAGAAATATGTTTTACAAGATGTACACGGCAATACTTTTCGTTAAAAACACATTTCCTACCACACACCGATCCTTTTTTAGAACCCCTAAGAAGCTTCTCAGTGCATTTACGAAGATTTTTAAATGCCCTGCGACGCTCTGCTTTTAATAATTGAAAACGCTCTGAAGGAGCAATTTTGAAAAATGATTTTTTTACTTTTGGAATAGAAATGGTAGGATGAGAGGGGTTGGGTTCCGGAATTGGTGAAATTAGTGAAGGTAATGAAGAAATTTCATGGATGGATTTAAGAAGTAAGGGAGTATCTGGACGAAGAGACTCTGTTCTTGGAAGCTCCTTCTGTGGTGGTGGCACTGGTGTAGACGGCTCATTAGTTGGTGATGGAGGTGGTGAGAAAATGCTTCCAAGAACCGCCATGGCTTGAAGAAGTATATTTCCCGGAGCAGCAGTACTTGATGTAGATGGTGGTGTTTCCATCCTCCGTAGCATCGACTCCGGGACATTCTTCAAGCGAAGTCTCTTCATCGGTCTCTCATTGGAAGCAGCCGTAGAAATAGTAGAAGGAGCAGGTGAAGTAGTAGCAGCAGCAGAAGTAACGGGCAGCGACATAGTTCCAATGCAGCAACGTTAGCGGCTGAAATCAGAATGAAACAGCATGTTAGCCAGTCCGCTTATATAGTCCCAAAAGTGAAAGTGGGGCAGGGGGGGGGGTTAATTGCCTTTGGGGGCAGGGGGGGGTCATTAACTTAATTGAGGTCAAGGTCACCAAAAAATGATAATAAACCAAAGTGATGGGGACGGCCTTAGCCATCCCCACCACTCTGTTTGCCTAACACTTCCCCAAATCCCAACCCGCTACAGTTACGCCTTGCGAGGGATCCCAATTTTTTGCCCACACGCACATGGCGATCCAGTTTGGTGGGCTGTGATACGGGCGGCCGGCCTCGGGCCTGGGCACTGGACCTGACCATTCCAATTTTACAATGGGGACTCTGGAACAGCTAATGCAAGACGCAACTCTAACCTCCCACCCTTAATCTAGACCCACCCAAATATAATTATTTCCTAATCAAAATTTAAAATTTTAAAGCATTAAAAAATATGCGCTACCTACGGCACAACGCGCATGTCCCACCCATATTTAATGAAGTTCAACAGAACTTCTATAATTTAAATTTAAATTTAATCTACCCTCCTAACAGCTAGCTGTGAAAGGTTATTAGTACATACACACAAATACACAATAGTTACATCAACACTCAACATTAAATGCATAAAACACATTTTTTAAACATTAGCAATAATATAACACACCTTAATGCTAACATCGCAATGCGCAAATTAAAACTTAAAAATAACGCAACTTAAAACTAAAAAAATAAATAACATTTTACACACACACAGTCACATACAAAAAATATTAATATTAAAACCCTAACAGCAAGAGTAACTCAAATATATATCGGCCGCCTATATATTTAAGTTACCCTCTGAGTTCGTCCTGATCCTCCGCGTCCGGAGTTTCAGTACGAACTGATTCTAAAATTCTCGACGGAATATTCGTAAACTTCCAAAGTGGTGGGGGAACTTGTAGGGGTTCGAGGGGGTTACAACGTTCAACGTACGACTTCAGTAGAAGGTTTTCAAGCAAAACTGTTTCATACACGTAGCGGCGGTTATTACAAGTAGGTCGTCGATAATTTAAGTGTTGGGTTGCGGCTTTCAATAATGTTGGCTAACATCTAATTAGGTTCTCCACTTAATCCAGCCACGACTTTCCTTATAGCATTACACCATAGTTGATAACTGCTATTATTTTAATAACAGTAGGAAGTTATATGTTCCCTTTCGCCGCTCAACTATAGTTATTATCTATTGCCAACAGCAGACCTAAATTGCCATTACTCTATCTGTTTAATTTATCTTAAGTATATGTTGTATTATCCTAACCACAGCAGTTACCGTTTGCTAACACCAAATTAGTATTACACAAGCTCAACTACTATTACCATTTCAACATAAAATAAAAGTGAAGGGGGGGGGTTAATTACCTATTTTTTGGGGGGGGGGTCAATTTCAAAATAATTACCACCTGCTGTTATAAATACCGTTACACAGGCAGCTGCGCCTCTTTCCACTCGCGGGACCCGCAGCTAACACAACACCTTGGTAAGTCGCTACCGTCTAATAATATTATATATGCTTTTTTTAACTTACTCCAATTAGGTCTGCTTGTTTTTAACACTCCATGAATCACTTAGTTTTTAACTATTTCTTTTTATTTACTACATACACATATTACTCTCCCATTACCATTTTTTTTATTTTTTATTACTGCACAAATTAACCTTGCATCGACATTATTTTTTATTTGCTTTATTGTTACTTAATATTTATATTCACCTACTGCTAATTATTCATTTTTTACATCTGTATTTTTTTTTATTTAGCTCTTAATTATATTTACACCTTTCAAACACTTATAATATTACATTACTATTGATCTTATCCATGGTGTTAACTTACCGTTTTACACATTAATAACACTTATAATTATTGCTAAACTATAATATTTGTACAATTACTAGCTCTTACCTCATCAACTTATTAACAGACTATTGTTTACACTTGTACAACTCATAGCCAATTCATATAAAATAACAAATTCCTTTTTTCACCTCGAATATTATCTTAATATTTTTAACAAAGTAATTTTTAAAATGTTTGCCTCTCCCATTAATACAAACTATCGCAACGCTACCAAACAAATAACCGGGGTGACCACTATCCCACCCTTTTATCCCATCGGCTTAGGGGGGAGGGTTGAGGAGGGGTTGCTCGTGACTCACAAATTGCTTAAATACGGGGTCAGCGCCGCGCGCGTCTCATTTATTCGCCGGGTTCCGTACAGTAAACTTCGGTCTTTACTTTTCTAGCAATTTTCTAACTTATATTTCTTACTCTAAAACACACTCGCAAACACTAACCATTTATCAATTGTTTTTTACACAGTGCACATTTACTCACCACTATTATAATGGCTTCCCACACTTTGCAGCTGAAACTTTTACGCACCAAACATATTTTACAAAAACAGTCTAACTACACAGTTTCAAGACCTAGTAATACATTCGCTAAACTTAAGAAACAGTTCAGCTTTCACCCCTTGTATTTTACAAGATCCAACCTTCACAACAGTTATTCTACTGACACTATTTTGCAAACAGTCTTAACTGATATGCTGAAATATCAACATTACAATCTTGTCACACCTATTGATGATGTTATCCAGTTATTTTTATTTACTATATTACCTGGTTTATATAACCGCTCTTCATCACACACATCTCTCATTCTGCTCTATCAACTCACAATATAAACATCTAACAGCTCTCGTTTATTTCAAATATGGACACACAACAGGGTTCACCCGTACAATCTCCTGTAGTGACATCCACCACTAACGATAACAACGGCAGTCTTCCCACACAAAATTTGGCTACAAATACTAACACTGCCAACTCCCAACCCGTGCAGAGCAATGAAATCAACAGTACGGCTGCAAACGACTTGGAAGCTATCCTACGATCATTAGTGGGCTTTGATGAATAAATTTATTTCCCACAGCCCCACGCCCCCGTCCGCTCCCGCCGCACTCCCGCCCGCCATTGATCCCCAGACTCCCCACCTTTTTTAAAACCCCCTCCGGATGACCTTGACACACTTACCAACCCCACCCCAAACCCCCAAAAACACCCCCAAATCAACAACACACACCTGCCAGTTACAACCGCTGACCTTGACCTGCGCCAGGACCGGCAAAATCCATCTACTAAGGGCCCGTCCGACAACGTTCGAATAAAATAATTTAGTACTAAATTAACTGAAAGGAACAGTAAACAAAATTTCAATAAAGCATAAATACGGGGTTTTAGGAAACTGAAGGTCGCTGGTTTGAATATCAGGAAATTAAAATATAAACATTTATCATACTTAAATTAAGCAGCTGATATTTGTCAGTAACAAAGCTACTCATGTGATCCATCGCAATCATCACACTAACCCCTTCAGTTATACTCACTTTAAAATACGCACCATAGAGTGCGTCGGTGTTTTAAATAAAGTATCTAAAGTACATAGGTTTAAAGCTTTTTAATAAAACTAGGGGACCTGTATGGCAAAGTTCCCATTTCTAATTTTGCAAGACACTCTCATACAGTACAAATTAAAGGAATTATATAAGACTTTTAAAACAATTGATGTTGATTATGCACTGACAGACGATATATTTTTGTTTATAATCTGACCTGAAAATTAATCTGAAGCTAATCAGCTGCTTAGTTACAATTCACATTAAAAATTTTTTGTAGTGAAATTTGGTTAACATTTTAAAGCGCCATCGAGAAATAAATCAAAGGCTAGGGGTGTGAAACCCAAAACGAAATGACCTTTTTAATCACCATTCGTCAACGCGGTAGATCTTGAGCTTTAAAATGACACCTCGACACCTCAATCACAAAAATTGGTTAAGTAGTTCGAGAGAAAAAGGGATGGATTATACAAAACCCTTATAGAATTAAGAAGATAGATATTTAGATGAATTTCTATACCTTACTGTATTCCAATATGAGGGATATTTTTTTGTTCAAAAAGCTTAGATACGAATACCCTTTAACTTTATTGTACCGCTGTTTTGTATTTTAAATTTTGTCTAAAAATTTTATATAGTATAAGGGAAGGTATTGGTGAACTGGCCGCGTGAGCGGAAGGGGGTTGCAAGACGAAACTAGTTTTATGATAATTGGTCTTTTCCCTTGAGCTCGTCGCAGCGGGCGGACGCAGGCTTAGTGACCCTCTCTGTTGAGGTAAGATTTCAAATTAATTATTCATTTAATATGCAGCTAAAATCGATCAATCTGACAATAATAACTAAATACACCTTCTGTGTGATAATTTTCCAAATTTATTCATTTCTTGAAATTGAAAATTACAATTAGTTTGACTTGTTTGTGCAGGGTTTCACGACTCGGGAGAAATCCGCTCCAATCCCTTTCCTTTCTTTATTTTTATAATTATTAAAAGATTTATGATGTATTCTTTTAAAATTGTTTAAGATTTATAGTATATTTAAGAAATAAAATTTGTTTTCTTGTTCCTGTGTTCTGAATAATAATTTAATAAATATGGTACACAATTTTGCGCCACTCTGCTGGCGACAGGAACTGTCAGGCAAAGTGTAACATGTAGTTTCATGTTCATGTTATTGATTGTCAAGACCGATAATGATTGTTTTGATTGTGTGATACGTTTAGAAATATAAATGTGTGTTATTTAGAAATATTATGTAAAAATGAGTTTGAAAGTAGATCTATTAACCAAAGACGAGTTGGTGTACGAACTCCAACTACGGAACCAACCGGTAGATGATAAAAGTGTTGTTAGTGATTTAAGGAAACTTTTAAGAAAATGTATTGCAGAAAATACACCTGTGTCATGTCAAAACTTAATTGGTAAAATTACGATACCTGGGGAAATAGAATTGATAACGACTAAGATAGAATTAAGCCAAGAGAAATTATCGGAGCTATCTACTGATAGTAGGCCGATCGATGTAGCTCGTTTGGAAACAAAAATTGAACATTGTAGAACTAGATTAAATAATTTAGTTAAGTTTAAAATGTCTGAGGAAGAGAAAGAAAAGTGTGTAGATTTGATTAAACAGATTAAATCATTAAGTGACGAATTCAATAAAATAGAGTTTGATAAGGAACTTATAAATAACTCTGTAAGGAAATTGAGCGAAACAAACATTGAGGAGGAAAACTTGTCTGATGTATTTTTAGATAACAAAACTATCGATATAGGGAATCCATTAAGCGTTCCATGTGAAAATAAAGCTGAACAACCATCCCAGCCTCTTTTTGACACTAACATGTACCAAAAGCTGCCAAATCCAATCGAAAAGTATTTGACTGATGTTAAAATTAGTAACGGTTTAGCCATTAATGATTTATTGGAATTTTTAAAAATGCTATTCAAGGTCAGTAGGGAAACTAATCTTTCCGATAGACAGATAATAGAAATATTTATTCCTAAAGCGTTGAACCCTTTGCAGAGTCTAATGTTATCAAACAAACACAGTAGCCTAGATAACTTAAAGACACAAATACTTAGATGTTTCATTCCTGTAAATTTAAGAGAAAATCTTATCAGTAAGTTTGTAAACAGACCTCAGGGTAATTTCGAAGCATTGCCATTGTACATAGAGAGTATAAAGGAATATTCTATGATCTTGAATTGTAGCTATTCAGAGCAAGATTTGTTAGATCTAATTAAGGTAGGAATGAATCAGCAATGTAGAGCAAACTTAGCCTTAGTAGGAAACATTAGTACCTTGTCTGATTTGGAAGCTGCCTGTATACATAATCAAAGTGTGAACTACAGCAATTACTTAAGAAATAGTCAACCGTCAAATTGTAATGCAAGCAGGGTAAATAGCAATTTTCCGCAGAGTTCAGTAAATAATGTAAGAAAATGTTATAATTGTAATCGTGCAGGCCATTTAGCAAAAGATTGTTTTAGGAAGAAAGGTACAAAAAACTAAATAGTTGGGAAAATTTTTCTTGGTTAAATAATACTTTCAGTAACCAAAATATCGATAAAACATGTGCAAAAGAAAAATTTTCCCATTCAATTAAACAATGTAATGTAACACAAAAAATGTTAAATAATATTATAAACGAAAATAATAGATTGAGTAGGAAACAAAAAATCAAAGCAAAACGCCAACAAAACAGAATAATGAAGAAATTAAATGCTAGGTTTGATAATAATAGATTTTCTCTGTTGCCTTCAATTTCAGTGACACTAAACAAGCATTGTAATAATGTATTGAGGGTGGATGCACTTTTGGATTCAGGGGCATCGGTAAATGCAATCAGTTATAGTATGTTTAAAAAGTTAATAAAATATAATTTGGTAAAACACCATTTGAGTTATGTGTCAAAATGTTATTCTGCGAATAACAAAGTAATATCGATAATGGGGAGTTGTGTTGTAAAAATTAGAATTAAAGAATTTTCTTGGTATGTCAAGTTTTCAATATTAAAAGACTTAGCTTGGGACATTGTTTTAGGTTGTTGTTTTATGAAGGAAACGGGACTAATAATTGATCTAAGCAATGATACATGCTACTTTAAATTTTGTCCTAAGGTAAAAATAAACATTACTCAGTACAAGAGGAATCGACATGATTTGTTATGTTTAAATTCTCCGAATTCAGTTGTAGACGTAGGTTGTAGTGATATGAAAGATGACGTATTAGAGTTAGTGAATAAATACCCAAATGTATTTACAACAAAGATAGGAAAAGCGCTAAATTTTGAATTTGATATTAAATTAAAAGATAACCAAGTTGTACATGAAAGGCCGTATCCAGTTTCACCTGCAAAAATGCCTGAAATGAAAACTATATTAAATGATCTATTAGATCAGGGGATTATCAGACCTTCGATTAGTCAATATTCTTCTCCAAGTTTCTTAGTCAAGAAATCTGATAATAGCAGTCGTTTAGTAATAAATTATGCTAAATTGAACCAAAAAATTGTAAGAGTAAACCATCCTTTGGGTAATATGGAGGATAATTACCATTATTTACAAAATGCAGAGTATTTTAGCGTAATTGATCTAAGCAATTCATTTTTACAGATACCACTAACCGAAAGTAGCAAACATTTAACAGCCTTTAGTACTGGTGTTTCATTATTCGAATTTAACCGAGTACCGTATGGTATGCATTGTGGATCTGGTTTATTGAGCGCTTATCTTGATAACATTTTTAGAGACATTAAGTTTGAATTTATGTTAAACTTTGTGGACGATATATTAGTGTATTCTAAGACAAAGGAGGACCATTTGAAACATTTATCTGAGGTAGTAGACCGTTTAAGTAAAAACAATTTAACAGTTAACCCTAAAAAGGTCAAATTATTTTACACCGAAATAGGATATTTAGGGAATATTATTTCAAAGAATAACATAAGAATAGATCCTAGTAGGACAGAAGCAATTCGAAATTTCCAAACGCCAAAAACAGCTAAAGAAGTAGGAACATTTATAGGAATGGTATCGTATTTCTCAAAATATATCAGAAACTATGCAACACTTGCTGCTCCTCTCAATGAACTAAGAAAGAAGAGAATTAAATTTAAGTGGACTGAAGAAAGTAATAATAGTTTTCTAAGTTTAAAGGAGGCAGTTATAAATCCTCCGGTTTTGATGATTCCAGATTTTAAGAAACCATTTTATCTGATGACTGATGCTAGTCAGTATGGAGCTGGATCGGCACTCTTACAGTGCAATGAAGATGGTGATAAATTGCCCATTGCATATTACAGTAAAAAATTTACCGAAAGAGAAAGAAATTTAACGATATATGAGAAAGAGGCACTTTCAGTAGTTTTGAGTATTAAGAAGTTTTATCCATTTTTAGAGCTTCAACCTTTTTACCTTATTACAGACAACCACGCGTTATCATGGGTTTTAAGTCATTTTAGGAAGTTAGGTAAATTAGGTCGGTGGGTGGAACAAATTATAAGTCTGCCATTCAAAGTAATGCACGTCAAAAGTCAATTTAACCCGGTAGCTGATTGTTTATCTAGGATGCACATGGAAAAACCTGATAACATAGAGGTAATTGAAGTAAGTAAAAATGATTGTGAGATAACTGAGTTAAGAACAAAAGATAGCAAAAAGTTAAGATGTGTTAATAACAAAGTTTTAAATCCAGTAGTAAATATGTTGCTAACAGATTTTCCTTTAGCTTACACTCAAATCTCAGAACACCAGAGATTAGATAATGAATGTTGTAAAATATTGCAAAGCATTAAAGATAAGACAAACAAAGAAAACTTTTATGTAAAAAATCATGTGCTTATGTATAAAAGAAATCCTAGGTCTAAAGGTAGAATATATGTTCCGGAAAGTTTGTTAGACTTATTATTTAACTATTACCATGTAAGTAACTATGGGGGTCATCCCGGACAAGCTAGAACTTTAAGCAAAATTACAGATTGTTTTTATAGGCCCAACATTGAGAAAGTAATTAGAGATAAAGTAAAAAACTGTGAAATATGTTTAAAATGTAAACCTGCTCAGAGGAAGTATGAAGGTGAATTAGTATCTGGTCAAGCTAGGCAAGCAATGGACACACTATACATTGATACTGCGGGACCTTTAGTGAGATCAACAAAGGGTAATCAGCATATTATTATTGTTTTAGACGATTTTACTAAATATATTTGGCTTATTCCCGTGAGAAATGTACAGGCGAAAAGTATTATTAAAAAGGTAGAGGAAGTTATATTTACTAATTTTAGTTCGTGCAGAAAGATGGTGTCTGATAATGGATCATGTTTTAAGAGTATAGAGTTTAAAAAGTTCATGTTCAAATATGCAATTAATCATTATAAAATTGTACCATACAGACCCAGTAGTAATAAAGCTGAGAGATATTTGAGGGACGTAAAAACCCAAATCAGAGCTTATCACAATAACTGTCAGAATAGGTGGGATGATAATCTTAAGTTTATTCAAATAAGTTTAAACACTGCCCTTAATGAAACAATTAAACACACTAGTTTTCAATTGATGTTTAATCACAAACCTAATCATAGTTTGAGTAATATCTGGAAAATACAAGATTTGTTAAGTGAAAATCAAAGTAAATCTAATGTTAAAACCATTTTTGATAGAGCTATTCAAAATTGTAAAAGATCAGTAAGCAAGAATAAAAACAGAGAAAGGTATAGTGAAGACAGAATAAAACACCCTTTTACTGTTGGATCTACTGTTTATTTAGAGAACCAAAGGCTCAGTAACAAAATTAACTGTTACCAGAGGAAAATGGATTTTAGATATACAGGTCCGTTCACAGTATTGTATTTTCTTAGTCCTGTCTCAGTGCTTATTCAGGCTAATAATGACAAATCGGTAGTGAAGAAGGCACATATAAATCAGCTTAAAATAGGAAAATAAAAAGGAACTTAGTAAAATGTAATATAAGAGTTATATAAGTACTTTAGACAAGCTAATGTCGTTCAGTTTGTAAAAAATTGTGTTTAGCATTTATAAAAAGTTAACAATAAAAATATGTGTATAATCCATAGGTATTTGAGTAATCTTTGTGGTTTGTGATGACAAAACACTGAGTTAGGCCTAACCAATTTGCTAACACTAAAATACGTAACGCTACTTATTGATTTAACTTGACTTACTTAACCGACTTAACTTTATCTTTGACTAACACAACAGACCTTATTTTTACTATACAACAGAGACTTATGGTATGAATGTTGAGTGAATGTGAGCGAAAGGGTGCCTGAATGATTAGTTTTAAGCAATTTACCGTTACTTTACTTAAAACGACCTTGCTTTCGCAAATCACAAAAATTACCTCAAATAAAACATGTAAGACCTAAGGTTGATTAATTTATGAACTAAAATACAAGATTGGGAATATAATTTTTTAATCATATATAAAAAAGTATTATGGGTATGTTTAAAGGCATTGTTAGTAGATTATCTCCTTTCCTTTCCTGCCTTATTCCGATCCTAAAATTCGTCGGTGGCCCGCGATTGGAATCAGCCGATACTGGAGAAAGGACCGAAGTGGGACTACCGTATACCAGCCACGAGATGAACCACAGCCAATAGTGTATCTACAGAGAATCCAACGAACTGTCTATCTTGGTGAAGGGTTTATAGTTTCTTGTTGTGGACTTGTTTGGTAAAAATTTAGAGTAATAATTATGGATTTCATCGAGATGGACATTCTATATATAAATACTTAGTTTTAAGGATTTTGTTGTAAATTTATGCAAAATTTTTAGACAAGAATTTGGTGGGATAATGTACCGCTGTTTTGTATTTTAAATTTTGTCTAAAAATTTTATATAGTATAAGGGAAGGTATTGGTGAACTGGCCGCGTGAGCGGAAGGGGGTTGCAAGACGAAACTAGTTTTATGATAATTGGTCTTTTCCCTTGAGCTCGTCGCAGCGGGCGGACGCAGGCTTAGTGACCCTCTCTGTTGAGGTAAGATTTCAAATTAATTATTCATTTAATATGCAGCTAAAATCGATCAATCTGACAATAATAACTAAATACACCTTCTGTGTGATAATTTTCCAAATTTATTCATTTCTTGAAATTGAAAATTACAATTAGTTTGACTTGTTTGTGCAGGGTTTCACGACTCGGGAGAAATCCGCTCCAATCCCTTTCCTTTCTTTATTTTTATAATTATTAAAAGATTTATGATGTATTCTTTTAAAATTGTTTAAGATTTATAGTATATTTAAGAAATAAAATTTGTTTTCTTGTTCCTGTGTTCTGAATAATAATTTAATAAATATGGTACATTATAACGATAGCATGAAAATTAATTCTGATCCAAAGTGTTTCCTTGCTATTCGATATAAGCTTTACGTCGATATGTTACAAAACCTCCTAATTCAATGACCCACGCAACATTAAAAAAAGTAATTGTTGGAACACTTTGTAAAACTCAAAAATTTCAAATACAAATACAATCAAATGTCAAATCATATGTTAAACTCGTATTAGCACCACCTTTTCCAGAAATTTAAAAGTTTATTTTGTAACAAAACCCAAACTTTGCTGATATAAACATATCTCAAAATCATCCATTTAACGTCTAATTATACGTCTATAAACTTTATAATAGTTTTTGAAACAAATGTTTCAAAAAACATCAGAAATCAACTAAAATGTTGGTCAAGTTTTGGCCAGAAGCGATCTCTAGTTACTATTATTTTACGAAGAAATAATCAACCTAACAATATGGACCCAACCAAAATCTGCTGTATCGGTTGCTTGCTCAAATTGCCCGTACTATTTATCCCAGAGTTTTTCAGAAGCTATTCAAATGCATACATTTAGTTCAGAATGGCGCAGTAGAATTTGAATAAAGCAAAAAATCATTAGCATATTTTAACTTAAGTTTTAAGATAAATATTTAAAAAAATATATTTTTTATTCGAAATTTCAAAAACAGCCTCGGTAAAAAATGTTGTGTGAATTAATATAAAATTGAATAAAACACTTATTACATAAATACTGTAGGCAATTATTCCTTACACAAAAACATATAATAAATGGGGAGAAAATATTTTTGTAGTCCTTAGTTGTAATGTAATAGTAAGGAAAATTGGCAAATTTGTAAATGGTAACATATAAGATTATTTTGAAACAAGCAATAAAAATAAAGTAGGCCAATTTTAATATTACTGTCTTTATAAGAGTAGGCCTACAAATCAAATAAATTAAAATAATAGATTATAAAGAATTATGAATTTTGCACAATTTTTTTATTAATTTGTATTGCTGTCAACACCAGCATTACGAGGTTGTAACAGAATTGCAAGGAGCGAGAAGGAAGTATTTACACTAAGTGCATGTAAACAATATGTGATGCACTCCATGCGATCATCATATACTACATACCTAATACATACATCTACATTTTTTTCCTCTTAAAATGACATTTCATTTGGCTAGTAATAACGATGTACACTACATCAAATAACAATTTTAGCTAACGGTCGTCTGCCAGCCGTTTGCCATTTGTTATAGAGTTCGAAAATACATATAGTACACTCTCGTTCATCGGACTCAGCGACATCCGAACTCCGCTTCATCGGAACTGGAACTCTGGATATTATTTTTTTTTTCTTAAGAAATAAATAATTTTTCCGTTTTAGCGCCTTCAATTTCCATTCGTTCTATCCGCACAACAGTGAAGTATCACATTTTGCAACAAAAGTCATCAGGCGTTTTCCATAATCTGTACCCATCGATGTGATTTATGAGGCCGTGGAGTATACGCACAAAAATATAAAGAGGAAGGGGGCAAGAAGTGAACATCCGCGTCGACCGCTTCCCAAACTGTCTCGCGTCGTGACTGCACCTGTGTTACGTGAAAGTCAGTTGACTGCTGGAATATGAATATGGAATATGAGAATTAAGATTTTGGATCTTTCCTGCGTTGTTTTTATTCCTATAGGTTCATTGTTACCATGTTCAAAGTTTGATTGCCTTATTTTTATAAAATCTCTTGTGCTATCTTAAAAATAAGAGTGAATATAATCACAATAGGTCACCGTACGGGCGGAAATGATGACTCACGACGGACTCCGCTTTATCGGAATTTTTGACATCTGAACCGGCCGTCCGCCACATTAGTTCCGATGAACGAGAGTGTACTAGTACATTCAAACCTATGAGCCCTTACGATAAATTTATATAAATTTAGTTAGGAACTCTTTTGACAAACCAGAGGTGCCAAAACCAAATTTATACGATACAAATTACTACCTGAGATAGGTAAGTTCAAAAAGTAATGTTTCGACGTTTCAAACGTGGTGGCTACTTGGATTGACGTCGCAAAAAATCTACAAATATTCTATGAGTTATTAGTTGCTGTAACACAACTACTTATCGGTTATCTCTTATTATAATAAGAAGTTTCAGAATATTACCTTTCATATGACATAATTATGTAACCACTTTCAAGTTGTTTTTCACCGGTGTTTTACTAGTACAAAATGTTTAGACGTAGATGACCGTTTCGTGGACGTGGCACTATAAACGGCGTCTCCCACTGCTCTACTTAAATCTTGTCTATTTACTTTATTTTATTTTTTGACCGGGGCCTTTGTAAGCGTGGTCGCACCGCTCGCACCGCCCTAAGGCCGGCTTTGAGGATGGTGTCGTCCACCGAGCGGCGAGTGGTCTGAGCGGCGAACCTCAGGTAGAAAAGGGTCAAATGGAATTTGCGGGGAATTTCTCCCTTCGGCAGGGAGAACCTCCTGAATGGCTTTGTGTACAAGACCAGGTGACTCTGATCTATCGATACACTCGCATTTTCAGTGTCTCTACATTAGGTCACTAATACAGTAAATATAAGATACTGGAGAATATAATTTTACCGATTATGGATAGCCTAGTGATGTGTCAATTGTAAAATTAAGCGCAGTGGAACAAGTGGAACTTGTGTTTGAGAATGTAACCCTCCCCTTATTTGTCTGACCAATTTTATTATTAAAGGTATTAATTATTTGGTTATTTACCACGTATAACCAGTGGGAGGAACAAATATTCAAATATTCAAATACCACGTAAGGTACAATATTCAATATTATTGAATATTGTAAATAGGCCTTAGCATAAGTGTAAGGTAGAATATAGGCTAATGTTACTGACTAAAGATAGCGATGTACCAATTGTAGTACCGCTTAAAAAATCAATAATGATACAATCCAGTGCACTTAGTGAATATTTTCATAGTCCAAATTTCGTTTTAAATATAATGTTATTAGATATTAGAAGAAAAGATATGCATACTTATGTATATTTATATTTTATTGTACTTGTATAAGTCTATATTTTAAATTGTTTTACAACTTTATACTTCTGGGTTAACTTGTACAATACAAGACAGACGTAAACAAAACACTTAGCAATTTAAACAAAAACTTCCAAATGTTTAAAATGATCAAACGAATTTCAATGTTATTCTAATGGGAATTTTTCAAATTTTAATTTGTGGATAGCGCCCTTATTTTAAGTCCGATTCTCATAAGTTTTTGGCGGAAACAACTACAGACCAAGCCCTATCCAACGACACCAAAAACTTGAAAATCGGTTGAGAAATGTAGGAAGAGTTCTCTACACAAAAAAACCTTAGCGTATTAAATAAGTATAGATGATAGATTTTTAAGGTGCTGAGAAAACGTAATTAATAGGCCTAGGCCTAGGCATGTTCAATAATTTGCATATAGCTTATAGCATATATCCAATTAGTCAACGCCAATTAACTTATTAATGAAGTTTAATAAATTAATAAATAAATATACTTTTATTAAGAAATAAAAGTATATATTGACTACTTTTAATAATAAGACCCTATGCGTCTTGTTTGAATTGGCATTTACAGTGTATTGCATTTACTGTATTAGTGAACTGATGTAAAGACACTAGAAAATGATAGTATAGGCCTATATATAGGTCAGAGTCACCTGAGATGTATTGTACTCAGAGCCTCTCTGGCGTTTCTCCCTGCCGAAGGGAGGAATTCCCCGCAAATTCCATTTGACTCTTTTCTACCTGAGACCTGAGGTTCGCCGCTCGGACCACTCGCCGCTCAAACCACTCGCCGCTCGAACCACGTAACCTTGAGGATCGGTGCCAATCTGACGTGGTGACAATTTGACGCCGGCCGCTTGGGGTGACAATCTGTCGTGACAGTACCCGACAAGTTGGAGCCTCGAGAAAGGATTGGTGCCAATCTGTCGTGGTGACAACCTGACGGGGAGTGTTATTTCAGGGGATCGGATCCAATCTGACGCCGGGTGCTAAAACCCCGTGGTGCCAATCTGTCGTGGTGCCAACCTGACGGCGACCCTTTCATTTGATAGTTCCACCAGGCGTCTGCGGAAGTGCAGCCGTGTGTGTGTGTGTGTGTGTGTGTGTGTGTGTGTGTGTGTGTGTGTGTGTGTGTGTGTGTGCGTGCGTCCGTATTTTTGTCTGTGTCCGTGACCATCTCCATGTCCGTATTTTATTTCTTGAATTTAACTGGTATAATCTTTTACAGGAAAAAGAGAGGACCTATACGTGCCGTTGCAACACTGGTTGCAAGAATACACTGTGTGGTTGTGCTAAACAAGGATTGAGTTGCATCAAAGGTTGCGGTTGTGAGGAAAATTATACAACTTGCCAAAACGTATATGGAAGGTATGTATTAAAAAAATTTATACGTTTTTTATTAAAAAACCTAAACTAATATAAAGGCTTTAATTTCCTTGGGGATTTTATCAGTCTACTTTGACCTTTCGCGCTATACACATCTGTTGGCTGTCCAGATGTTGCGAATAACAGCATGTCTCTCAAGGTCAAGTGTGCATCATATGACACCACCATCATCACAACTTTTGAAGAGCTCGACAATTTTACTAATGAATTGCGGGTGTTACTTGCCTGTGGTTATCGTTTAAATATTGATGTTTACGCTAACAACATGAGGATGTTTCCTAAACAAAAGTTCTGCCACGAAGAAGTATTTCTTTCCACGCAACCTTCAACTACAACAACACCATCTACTCAAAGTAATGTTAATTTCCAGTAATTTTACTAATGTTTAAAGGTACATTCACACTTGGCTAGATACTAGCTGCAAGTGACAGCTGTATTGAAAAACAATCCAAAAATCCTGCTAATACTCCCTGGTAAGGTAATTTTACATTCACACTACGCTAGTAGCTAGTAGAAGAAGCGAATGTAAACACGTTTTGTATTAAACATATGGTTTATGAAAATTAAATTATAAACAGTAAATTAAGTAGGCCTACTATTTTAAATGAAAGAATATATTATACAAATTGTTTTGGTTAAAGACGATATGTGGGATGATATTTACTATCATAATGCTATTAATCGGATTTATTGGTTTTTAGTTTGTCCCATGACCACCGAAAATGAGCGTGGTGGGACGATCGGCTTCTCCCACAACGCTTAAAAAAATATATTTTCATTTTTATTTGGAACACAGTATTACTTGTGCTTCAATGTTATCTTGCTACAGTTTTATTCGAATTTCTCACAATTTAAATGATTTTAAGGTAGGCTTAAGCGTTAATTTAGTTAGGAGTGTCACGTGCGTCTGACACTGAGATATGTATCTATCTACCCAATAGGGTGAGCTATCATCGCGCGGTAGGCCTACTACTGCTCTTACTGGCCTTTATTGATTTAAAGTATTTTTCTAGGAGCGTCTGACGTCGATCGATTTCTTTGGAGGCAGTTGTAGACGCTAAGACCACGTCACCACGTCTATTCCATAGTGTACACCTCAAATAATGAAAAAGTTGAAAGAAAGTTAAAAAAATCACAAAATGTTTCATTTTTGTGAATATGAAAAATTATTTGGCAAGGCATTAATAAATAACTCGTAATCTTTGACTTTATGATTTGAAGCGCCTACTCTTTTGAGATCCTGTGAGACTTCTAAATAAATACTGCACATATATTATTTGTACGTATATATTTACAAATTTTTTAACATGTGAATGATCATATTTCTTATATACGCTTCTGTAACTTAACAGATTTGAAAACACGCCACATTTCAAATTAATTATTCATTTAATATGCAGCTAAAATCGATCAATCTGACAATAATAACTAAATACACCTTCTGTGTGATAATTTTCCAAATTTATTCATTTCTTGAAATTGAAAATTACAATTAGTTTGACTTGTTTGTGCAGGGTTTCACGACTCGGGAGAAATCCGCTCCAATCCCTTTCCTTTCTTTATTTTTATAATTATTAAAAGATTTATGATGTATTCTTTTAAAATTGTTTAAGATTTATAGTATATTTAAGAAATAAAATTTGTTTTCTTGTTCCTGTGTTCTGAATAATAATTTAATAAATATGGTACATTATAACGATAGCATGAAAATTAATTCTGATCCAAAGTGTTTCCTTGCTATTCGATATAAGCTTTACGTCGATATGTTACAAAACCTCCTAATTCAATGACCCACGCAACATTAAAAAAAGTAATTGTTGGAACACTTTGTAAAACTCAAAAATTTCAAATACAAATACAATCAAATGTCAAATCATATGTTAAACTCGTATTAGCACCACCTTTTCCAGAAATTTAAAAGTTTATTTTGTAACAAAACCCAAACTTTGCTGATATAAACATATCTCAAAATCATCCATTTAACGTCTAATTATACGTCTATAAACTTTATAATAGTTTTTGAAACAAATGTTTAAAAAAACATCAGAAATCAACTAAAATGTTGGTCAAGTTTTGGCCAGAAGCGATCTCTAGTTACTATTATTTTACGAAGAAATAATCAACCTAACAATATGGACCCAACCAAAATCTGCTGTATCGGTTGCTTGCTCAAATTGCCCGTACTATTTATCCCAGAGTTTTTCAGAAGCTATTCAAATGCATACATTTAGTTCAGAATGGCGCAGTAGAATTTGAATAAAGCAAAAAATCATTAGCATATTTTAACTTAAGTTTTAAGATAAATATTTAAAAAAATATATTTTTTATTCGAAATTTCAAAAACAGCCTCGGTAAAAAATGTTGTGTGAATTAATATAAAATTGAATAAAACACTTATTACATAAATACTGTAGGCAATTATTCCTTACACAAAAACATATAATAAATGGGGAGAAAATATTTTTGTAGTCCTTAGTTGTAATGTAATAGTAAGGAAAATTGGCAAATTTGTAAATGGTAACATATAAGATTATTTTGAAACAAGCAATAAAAATAAAGTAGGCCAATTTTAATATTACTGTCTTTATAAGAGTAGGCCTACAAATCAAATAAATTAAAATAATAGATTATAAAGAATTATGAATTTTGCACAATTTTTTTATTAATTTGTATTGCTGTCAACACCAGCATTACGAGGTTGTAACAGAATTGCAAGGAGCGAGAAGGAAGTATTTACACTAAGTGCATGTAAACAATATGTGATGCACTCCATGCGATCATCATATACTACATACCTAATACATACATCTACATTTTTTTCCTCTTAAAATGACATTTCATTTGGCTAGTAATAACGATGTACACTACATCAAATAACAATTTTAGCTAACGGTCGTCTGCCAGCCGTTTGCCATTTGTTATAGAGTTCGAAAATACATATAGTACACTCTCGTTCATCGGACTCAGCGACATCCGAACTCCGCTTCATCGGAACTGGAACTCTGGATATTATTTTTTTTTTTCTTAAGAAATAAATAATTTTTCCGTTTTAGCGCCTTCAATTTCCATTCGTTCTATCCGCACAACAGTGAAGTATCACATTTTGCAACAAAAGTCATCAGGCGTTTTCCATAATCTGTACCCATCGATGTGATTTATGAGGCCGTGGAGTATACGCACAAAAATATAAAGAGGAAGGGGGCAAGAAGTGAACATCCGCGTCGACCGCTTCCCAAACTGTCTCGCGTCGTGACTGCACCTGTGTTACGTGAAAGTCAGTTGACTGCTGGAATATGAATATGGAATATGAGAATTAAGATTTTGGATCTTTCCTGCGTTGTTTTTATTCCTATAGGTTCATTGTTACCATGTTCAAAGTTTGATTGCCTTATTTTTATAAAATCTCTTGTGCTATCTTAAAAATAAGAGTGAATATAATCACAATAGGTCACCGTACGGGCGGAAATGATGACTCACGACGGACTCCGCTTTATCGGAATTTTTGACATCTGAACCGGCCGTCCGCCACATTAGTTCCGATGAACGAGAGTGTACTAGTACATTCAAACCTATGAGCCCTTACGATAAATTTATATAAATTTAGTTAGGAACTCTTTTGACAAACCAGAGGTGCCAAAAACAAATTTATACGATACAAATTACTACCTGAGATAGGTAAGTTCAAAAAGTAATGTTTCGACGTTTCAAACGTGGTGGCTACTTGGATTGACGTCGCAAAAAATCTACAAATATTCTATGAGTTATTAGTTGCTGTAACACAACTACTTATCGGTTATCTCTTATTATAATAAGAAGTTTCAGAATATTACCTTTCATATGACATAATTATGTAACCACTTTCAAGTTGTTTTTCACCGGTGTTTTACTAGTACAAAATGTTTAGACGTAGATGACCGTTTCGTGGACGTGGCACTATAAATGGCGTCTCCCACTGCTCTACTTAAATCTTGTCTATTTACTTTATTTTATTTTTTGACCGGGGCCTTTGTAAGCGTGGTCGCACCGCTCGCACCGCCCTAAGGCCGGCTTTGAGGATGGTGTCGTCCACCGAGCGGCGAGTGGTCTGAGCGGCGAACCTCAGGTAGAAAAGGGTCAAATGGAATTTGCGGGGAATTTCTCCCTTCGGCAGGGAGAACCTCCTGAATGGCTTTGTGTACAAGACCAGGTGACTCTGATCTATCGATACACTCGCATTTTCAGTGTCTCTACATTAGGTCACTAATACAGTAAATATAAGATACTGGAGAATATAATTTTACCGATTATGGATAGCCTAGTGATGTGTCAATTGTAAAATTAAGCGCAGTGGAACAAGTGGAACTTGTGTTTGAGAATGTAACCCTCCCCTTATTTGTCTGACCAATTTTATTATTAAAGGTATTAATTATTTGGTTATTTACCACGTATAACCAGTGGGAGGAACAAATATTCAAATATTCAAATACCACGTAAGGTACAATATTCAATATTATTGAATATTGTAAATAGGCCTTAGCATAAGTGTAAGGTAGAATATAGGCTAATGTTACTGACTAAAGATAGCGATGTACCAATTGTAGTACCGCTTAAAAAATCAATAATGATACAATCCAGTGCACTTAGTGAATATTTTCATAGTCCAAATTTCGTTTTAAATATAATGTTATTAGATATTAGAAGAAAAGATATGCATACTTATGTATATTTATATTTTATTGTACTTGTATAAGTCTATATTTTAAATTGTTTTACAACTTTATACTTCTGGGTTAACTTGTACAATACAAGACAGACGTAAACAAAACACTTAGCAATTTAAACAAAAACTTCCAAATGTTTAAAATGATCAAACGAATTTCAATGTTATTCTAATGGGAATTTTTCAAATTTTAATTTGTGGATAGCGCCCTTATTTTAAGTCCGATTCTCATAAGTTTTTGGCGGAAACAACTACAGACCAAGCCCTATCCAACGACACCAAAAACTTGAAAATCGGTTGAGAAATGTAGGAAGAGTTCTCTACACAAAAAAACCTTAGCGTATTAAATAAGTATAGATGATAGATTTTTAAGGTGCTGAGAAAACGTAATTAATAGGCCTAGGCCTAGGCATGTTCAATAATTTGCATATAGCTTATAGCATATATCCAATTAGTCAACGCCAATTAACTTATTAATGAAGTTTAATAAATTAATAAATAAATATACTTTTATTAAGAAATAAAAGTATATATTGACTACTTTTAATAATAAGACCCTATGCGTCTTGTTTGAATTGGCATTTACAGTGTATTGCATTTACTGTATTAGTGAACTGATGTAAAGACACTAGAAAATGATAGTATAGGCCTATATATAGGTCAGAGTCACCTGAGATGTATTGTACTCAGAGCCTCTCTGGCGTTTCTCCCTGCCGAAGGGAGGAATTCCCCGCAAATTCCATTTGACTCTTTTCTACCTGAGACCTGAGGTTCGCCGCTCGGACCACTCGCCGCTCAAACCACTCGCCGCTCGAACCACGTAACCTTGAGGATCGGTGCCAATCTGACGTGGTGACAATTTGACGCCGGCCGCTTGGGGTGACAATCTGTCGTGACAGTACCCGACAAGTTGGAGCCTCGAGAAAGGATTGGTGCCAATCTGTCGTGGTGACAACCTGACGGGGAGTGTTATTTCAGGGGATCGGATCCAATCTGACGCCGGGTGCTAAAACCCCGTGGTGCCAATCTGTCGTGGTGCCAACCTGACGGCGACCCTTTCATTTGATAGTTCCACCAGGCGTCTGCGGAAGTGCAGCCGTGTGTGTGTGTGTGTGTGTGTGTGTGTGTGTGTGTGTGTGTGTGTGTGTGTGTGTGTGTGTGTGTGTGCGTGCGTCCGTATTTTTGTCTGTGTCCGTGACCATCTCCATGTCCGTATTTTATTTCTTGAATTTAACTGGTATAATCTTTTACAGGAAAAAGAGAGGACCTATACGTGCCGTTGCAACACTGGTTGCAAGAATACACTGTGTGGTTGTGCTAAACAAGGATTGAGTTGCATCAAAGGTTGCGGTTGTGAGGAAAATTATACAACTTGCCAAAACGTATATGGAAGGTATGTATTAAAAAAATTTATACGTTTTTTATTAAAAAACCTAAACTAATATAAAGGCTTTAATTTCCTTGGGGATTTTATCAGTCTACTTTGACCTTTCGCGCTATACACATCTGTTGGCTGTCCAGATGTTGCGAATAACAGCATGTCTCTCAAGGTCAAGTGTGCATCATATGACACCACCATCATCACAACTTTTGAAGAGCTCGACAATTTTACTAATGAATTGCGGGTGTTACTTGCCTGTGGTTATCGTTTAAATATTGATGTTTACGCTAACAACATGAGGATGTTTCCTAAACAAAAGTTCTGCCACGAAGAAGTATTTCTTTCCACGCAACCTTCAACTACAACAACACCATCTACTCAAAGTAATGTTAATTTCCAGTAATTTTACTAATGTTTAAAGGTACATTCACACTTGGCTAGATACTAGCTGCAAGTGACAGCTGTATTGAAAAACAATCCAAAAATCCTGCTAATACTCCCTGGTAAGGTAATTTTACATTCACACTACGCTAGTAGCTAGTAGAAGAAGCGAATGTAAACACGTTTTGTATTAAACATATGGTTTATGAAAATTAAATTATAAACAGTAAATTAAGTAGGCCTACTATTTTAAATGAAAGAATATATTATACAAATTGTTTTGGTTAAAGACGATATGTGGGATGATATTTACTATCATAATGCTATTAATCGGATTTATTGGTTTTTAGTTTGTCCCATGACCACCGAAAATGAGCGTGGTGGGACGATCGGCTTCTCCCACAACGCTTAAAAAAATATATTTTCATTTTTATTTGGAACACAGTATTACTTGTGCTTCAATGTTATCTTGCTACAGTTTTATTCGAATTTCTCACAATTTAAATGATTTTAAGGTAGGCTTAAGCGTTAATTTAGTTAGGAGTGTCACGTGCGTCTGACACTGAGATATGTATCTATCTACCCAATAGGGTGAGCTATCATCGCGCGGTAGGCCTACTACTGCTCTTACTGGCCTTTATTGATTTAAAGTATTTTTCTAGGAGCGTCTGACGTCGATCGATTTCTTTGGAGGCAGTTGTAGACGCTAAGACCACGTCACCACGTCTATTCCATAGTGTACACCTCAAATAATGAAAAAGTTGAAAGAAAGTTAAAAAAAACACAAAATGTTTCATTTTTGTGAATATGAAAAATTATTTGGCAAGGCATTAATAAATAACGCGTAATCTTTGACTTTATGATTTGAAGCGCCTACTCTTTTGAGATCCTGTAAGACTTCTAAATAAATACTGCACATATATTATTTGTACGTATATATTTACAAATTTTTTAACATGTGAATGATCATATTTCTTATATACGCTTCTGTAACTTAACAGATTTGAAAACACGCCACATTTCAAATTAATTATTCATTTAATATGCAGCTAAAATCGATCAATCTGACAATAATAACTAAATACACCTTCTGTGTGATAATTTTCCAAATTTATTCATTTCTTGAAATTGAAAATTACAATTAGTTTGACTTGTTTGTGCAGGGTTTCACGACTCGGGAGAAATCCGCTCCAATCCCTTTCCTTTCTTTATTTTTATAATTATTAAAAGATTTATGATGTATTCTTTTAAAATTGTTTAAGATTTATAGTATATTTAAGAAATAAAATTTGTTTTCTTGTTCCTGTGTTCTGAATAATAATTTAATAAATATGGTACATTATAACGATAGCATGAAAATTAATTCTGATCCAAAGTGTTTCCTTGCTATTCGATATAAGCTTTACGTCGATATGTTACAAAACCTCCTAATTCAATGACCCACGCAACATTAAAAAAAGTAATTGTTGGAACACTTTGTAAAACTCAAAAATTTCAAATACAAATACAATCAAATGTCAAATCATATGTTAAACTCGTATTAGCACCACCTTTTCCAGAAATTTAAAAGTTTATTTTGTAACAAAACCCAAACTTTGCTGATATAAACATATCTCAAAATCATCCATTTAACGTCTAATTATACGTCTATAAACTTTATAATAGTTTTTGAAACAAATGTTTCAAAAAACATCAGAAATCAACTAAAATGTTGGTCAAGTTTTGGCCAGAAGCGATCTCTAGTTACTATTATTTTACGAAGAAATAATCAACCTAACAATATGGACCCAACCAAAATCTGCTGTATCGGTTGCTTGCTCAAATTGCCCGTACTATTTATCCCAGAGTTTTTCAGAAGCTATTCAAATGCATACATTTAGTTCAGAATGGCGCAGTAGAATTTGAATAAAGCAAAAAATCATTAGCATATTTTAACTTAAGTTTTAAGATAAATATTTAAAAAAATATATTTTTTATTCGAAATTTCAAAAACAGCCTCGGTAAAAAATGTTGTGTGAATTAATATAAAATTGAATAAAACACTTATTACATAAATACTGTAGGCAATTATTCCTTACACAAAAACATATAATAAATGGGGAGAAAATATTTTTGTAGTCCTTAGTTGTAATGTAATAGTAAGGAAAATTGGCAAATTTGTAAATGGTAACATATAAGATTATTTTGAAACAAGCAATAAAAATAAAGTAGGCCAATTTTAATATTACTGTCTTTATAAGAGTAGGCCTACAAATCAAATAAATTAAAATAATAGATTATAAAGAATTATGAATTTTGCACAATTTTTTTATTAATTTGTATTGCTGTCAACACCAGCATTACGAGGTTGTAACAGAATTGCAAGGAGCGAGAAGGAAGTATTTACACTAAGTGCATGTAAACAATATGTGATGCACTCCATGCGATCATCATATACTACATACCTAATACATACATCTACATTTTTTTCCTCTTAAAATGACATTTCATTTGGCTAGTAATAACGATGTACACTACATCAAATAACAATTTTAGCTAACGGTCGTCTGCCAGCCGTTTGCCATTTGTTATAGAGTTCGAAAATACATATAGTACACTCTCGTTCATCGGACTCAGCGACATCCGAACTCCGCTTCATCGGAACTGGAACTCTGGATATTATTTTTTTTTTTCTTAAGAAATAAATAATTTTTCCGTTTTAGCGCCTTCAATTTCCATTCGTTCTATCCGCACAACAGTGAAGTATCACATTTTGCAACAAAAGTCATCAGGCGTTTTCCATAATCTGTACCCATCGATGTGATTTATGAGGCCGTGGAGTATACGCACAAAAATATAAAGAGGAAGGGGGCAAGAAGTGAACATCCGCGTCGACCGCTTCCCAAACTGTCTCGCGTCGTGACTGCACCTGTGTTACGTGAAAGTCAGTTGACTGCTGGAATATGAATATGGAATATGAGAATTAAGATTTTGGATCTTTCCTGCGTTGTTTTTATTCCTATAGGTTCATTGTTACCATGTTCAAAGTTTGATTGCCTTATTTTTATAAAATCTCTTGTGCTATCTTAAAAATAAGAGTGAATATAATCACAATAGGTCACCGTACGGGCGGAAATGATGACTCACGACGGACTCCGCTTTATCGGAATTTTTGACATCTGAACCGGCCGTCCGCCACATTAGTTCCGATGAACGAGAGTGTACTAGTACATTCAAACCTATGAGCCCTTACGATAAATTTATATAAATTTAGTTAGGAACTCTTTTGACAAACCAGAGGTGCCAAAAACAAATTTATACGATACAAATTACTACCTGAGATAGGTAAGTTCAAAAAGTAATGTTTCGACGTTTCAAACGTGGTGGCTACTTGGATTGACGTCGCAAAAAATCTACAAATATTCTATGAGTTATTAGTTGCTGTAACACAACTACTTATCGGTTATCTCTTATTATAATAAGAAGTTTCAGAATATTACCTTTCATATGACATAATTATGTAACCACTTTCAAGTTGTTTTTCACCGGTGTTTTACTAGTACAAAATGTTTAGACGTAGATGACCGTTTCGTGGACGTGGCACTATAAATGGCGTCTCCCACTGCTCTACTTAAATCTTGTCTATTTACTTTATTTTATTTTTTGACCGGGGCCTTTGTAAGCGTGGTCGCACCGCTCGCACCGCCCTAAGGCCGGCTTTGAGGATGGTGTCGTCCACCGAGCGGCGAGTGGTCTGAGCGGCGAACCTCAGGTAGAAAAGGGTCAAATGGAATTTGCGGGGAATTTCTCCCTTCGGCAGGGAGAACCTCCTGAATGGCTTTGTGTACAAGACCAGGTGACTCTGATCTATCGATACACTCGCATTTTCAGTGTCTCTACATTAGGTCACTAATACAGTAAATATAAGATACTGGAGAATATAATTTTACCGATTATGGATAGCCTAGTGATGTGTCAATTGTAAAATTAAGCGCAGTGGAACAAGTGGAACTTGTGTTTGAGAATGTAACCCTCCCCTTATTTGTCTGACCAATTTTATTATTAAAGGTATTAATTATTTGGTTATTTACCACGTATAACCAGTGGGAGGAACAAATATTCAAATATTCAAATACCACGTAAGGTACAATATTCAATATTATTGAATATTGTAAATAGGCCTTAGCATAAGTGTAAGGTAGAATATAGGCTAATGTTACTGACTAAAGATAGCGATGTACCAATTGTAGTACCGCTTAAAAAATCAATAATGATACAATCCAGTGCACTTAGTGAATATTTTCATAGTCCAAATTTCGTTTTAAATATAATGTTATTAGATATTAGAAGAAAAGATATGCATACTTATGTATATTTATATTTTATTGTACTTGTATAAGTCTATATTTTAAATTGTTTTACAACTTTATACTTCTGGGTTAACTTGTACAATACAAGACAGACGTAAACAAAACACTTAGCAATTTAAACAAAAACTTCCAAATGTTTAAAATGATCAAACGAATTTCAATGTTATTCTAATGGGAATTTTTCAAATTTTAATTTGTGGATAGCGCCCTTATTTTAAGTCCGATTCTCATAAGTTTTTGGCGGAAACAACTACAGACCAAGCCCTATCCAACGACACCAAAAACTTGAAAATCGGTTGAGAAATGTAGGAAGAGTTCTCTACACAAAAAAACCTTAGCGTATTAAATAAGTATAGATGATAGATTTTTAAGGTGCTGAGAAAACGTAATTAATAGGCCTAGGCCTAGGCATGTTCAATAATTTGCATATAGCTTATAGCATATATCCAATTAGTCAACGCCAATTAACTTATTAATGAAGTTTAATAAATTAATAAATAAATATACTTTTATTAAGAAATAAAAGTATATATTGACTACTTTTAATAATAAGACCCTATGCGTCTTGTTTGAATTGGCATTTACAGTGTATTGCATTTACTGTATTAGTGAACTGATGTAAAGACACTAGAAAATGATAGTATAGGCCTATATATAGGTCAGAGTCACCTGAGATGTATTGTACTCAGAGCCTCTCTGGCGTTTCTCCCTGCCGAAGGGAGGAATTCCCCGCAAATTCCATTTGACTCTTTTCTACCTGAGACCTGAGGTTCGCCGCTCGGACCACTCGCCGCTCAAACCACTCGCCGCTCGAACCACGTAACCTTGAGGATCGGTGCCAATCTGACGTGGTGACAATTTGACGCCGGCCGCTTGGGGTGACAATCTGTCGTGACAGTACCCGACAAGTTGGAGCCTCGAGAAAGGATTGGTGCCAATCTGTCGTGGTGACAACCTGACGGGGAGTGTTATTTCAGGGGATCGGATCCAATCTGACGCCGGGTGCTAAAACCCCGTGGTGCCAATCTGTCGTGGTGCCAACCTGACGGCGACCCTTTCATTTGATAGTTCCACCAGGCGTCTGCGGAAGTGCAGCCGTGTGTGTGTGTGTGTGTGTGTGTGTGTGTGTGTGTGTGTGTGTGTGTGTGTGTGTGTGTGTGTGCGTGCGTCCGTATTTTTGTCTGTGTCCGTGACCATCTCCATGTCCGTATTTTATTTCTTGAATTTAACTGGTATAATCTTTTACAGGAAAAAGAGAGGACCTATACGTGCCGTTGCAACACTGGTTGCAAGAATACACTGTGTGGTTGTGCTAAACAAGGATTGAGTTGCATCAAAGGTTGCGGTTGTGAGGAAAATTATACAACTTGCCAAAACGTATATGGAAGGTATGTATTAAAAAAATTTATACGTTTTTTATTAAAAAACCTAAACTAATATAAAGGCTTTAATTTCCTTGGGGATTTTATCAGTCTACTTTGACCTTTCGCGCTATACACATCTGTTGGCTGTCCAGATGTTGCGAATAACAGCATGTCTCTCAAGGTCAAGTGTGCATCATATGACACCACCATCATCACAACTTTTGAAGAGCTCGACAATTTTACTAATGAATTGCGGGTGTTACTTGCCTGTGGTTATCGTTTAAATATTGATGTTTACGCTAACAACATGAGGATGTTTCCTAAACAAAAGTTCTGCCACGAAGAAGTATTTCTTTCCACGCAACCTTCAACTACAACAACACCATCTACTCAAAGTAATGTTAATTTCCAGTAATTTTACTAATGTTTAAAGGTACATTCACACTTGGCTAGATACTAGCTGCAAGTGACAGCTGTATTGAAAAACAATCCAAAAATCCTGCTAATACTCCCTGGTAAGGTAATTTTACATTCACACTACGCTAGTAGCTAGTAGAAGAAGCGAATGTAAACACGTTTTGTATTAAACATATGGTTTATGAAAATTAAATTATAAACAGTAAATTAAGTAGGCCTACTATTTTAAATGAAAGAATATATTATACAAATTGTTTTGGTTAAAGACGATATGTGGGATGATATTTACTATCATAATGCTATTAATCGGATTTATTGGTTTTTAGTTTGTCCCATGACCACCGAAAATGAGCGTGGTGGGACGATCGGCTTCTCCCACAACGCTTAAAAAAATATATTTTCATTTTTATTTGGAACACAGTATTACTTGTGCTTCAATGTTATCTTGCTACAGTTTTATTCGAATTTCTCACAATTTAAATGATTTTAAGGTAGGCTTAAGCGTTAATTTAGTTAGGAGTGTCACGTGCGTCTGACACTGAGATATGTATCTATCTACCCAATAGGGTGAGCTATCATCGCGCGGTAGGCCTACTACTGCTCTTACTGGCCTTTATTGATTTAAAGTATTTTTCTAGGAGCGTCTGACGTCGATCGATTTCTTTGGAGGCAGTTGTAGACGCTAAGACCACGTCACCACGTCTATTCCATAGTGTACACCTCAAATAATGAAAAAGTTGAAAGAAAGTTAAAAAAATCACAAAATGTTTCATTTTTGTGAATATGAAAAATTATTTGGCAAGGCATTAATAAATAACTCGTAATCTTTGACTTTATGATTTGAAGCGCCTACTCTTTTGAGATCCTGTGAGACTTCTAAATAAATACTGCACATATATTATTTGTACGTATATATTTACAAATTTTTTAACATGTGAATGATCATATTTCTTATATACGCTTCTGTAACTTAACAGATTTGAAAACACGCCACATTTGATAAACAGAAGGAAAAACAAGTAATTAATTAATAAGTACAAATACACTGTGTCCTTGTTGTGTGTCCAAATGTATGTGTCACACGCACATACATTGGAGTAACAAGTTTCTTCTGTCTGTGTAGGGAAATTCTAAGGTTTCTGCTACAGGAAGTCTTCCCATACCGATCCCAAAATCAAACTGATTGACAATGTAAAATACTCCAAAAACTTTATTTGCGTCTTGTAACGGCTCGTGCCGCCAGCACTCCATATAGTAGCGATCCTCGATACAATGGCCACAACGGCGGTATCCGACAGCCTCTTTCTAGAACGTTCTCGAATAGGTTCGCGAAGTCGAAAGATTCTGAGGCTGTCTCTCTCTCACTCCCCGGCCTTCCAAGGGAGAGGTACCTTTTCGGATTCGGCAACATCGCGGCAAAAATGTCTAGATAAGTAATAGTATAAGAGGGGGTTTCCGTTAGGCTAGGGATGAGCGGGGGAATGATAATTATTAGTTAATCTCAAGTAATTTTATTATTTAACCAACCAATTAAAACTATAACTTGTTCTGTAGAGGGTAGTCTGGAACCATAACCTTCATGTCCTTTCAGGACATGGCCATTAGCCATAGGATGGGTTTAGATTTCTAGATACAGTTCATTATTAGAAATTCTCCTTGCAATTAATTTAGTATAGGTAGATTATATGGCTCATCAAAATGGTTTGGCTCTGGTCTGTGCTTGGCTGCGATCCGTCTCTGGGTAGTACCCACAGTATGTGCTTCAGATACGTTTCCTAGGTTCAATCAATAAGTCACGAAGTTCCCAGGTATCTCATTTCACGGCATAAACCTCAATCCTCAACCATTTCCATAGTCTCCTTTTAGTTAATCACCTACAGCCTAGAGATGCCCAGTCAGCCCATTCATGTTGTTGCTCGAGCCCAGTAGTCCATCAATTAATTCAGTTTGCCAATAGCTACTCACTATGCTCAATACCACCATAGGTCCACTGTCAGCATATCCGAATACCATTATCCTTAACCAGCCCCCATTATCCATAGGTAATCGACATATTCCCGTTTCAGTCTGTCCGTTAATGATTAGTTATTATGTAATAACTCAATAATGTTGCATTAGATAATCTTAATCATTTCTATTAATTTAATTTAATAAATTTTAGGTACAGTAATACTTAGTTATTTTTATTTTCAAAACATCTTTGCTTATGGCTGAAAGCACTTAGTAAAATGGTCGAAATTTTACTTGGCGGTACTCTAAATAACAAAGACAATGACTAGATCAAAACTGTCACCCGTTGTTTGTATCAAAGTGTAATATCCAGTTTTGTTTTTGGGGTGATCGCTTTTCTTTGTCTTTTTATATCTGATTTCTTTAAGGGTGTTAAAATATCTAAATTTTTTATTTTTGTTAAGGCATTCGCATTACCCTTTAAAATGAATGAGGATCTTCCACTGTCAGCTCACCAAATAGCATAGATGAAGCTCCAAGTTCATCTCTTCAACCAATCCAGAGTCTCACTCACCATATTCTCCGTCTTTAATTTGTTACATATAAACCTTCTTTAATTTATTTAAATTTAGTACCTTTGCTTAGTATCAAATTTTATTGTAACTCCTTATGGGCCAACCCCTCATTTTTGGGCATGATCTACATATGGAATATAGGGGACTTTTCGAAGGAAGGTCAGGGGATATCATAGAACACATCTCAAAAGAAATTGGCTGTCCAAAAATTATTTCATTTTTCCCGACTAATTTCACTACAGTAGTAATTTCCAGTTTGGTTTTCAGGACGATTGCTTTTCTTAGTCTTGTATCTGATTTCATTACTAAGGGTGTCATAATATTTAAGAGCTCATCAAATTTTTGTAAACACATTCGCATCAACCTCGGAAATGAATCAGGATCTTCCACACTCAGCTCATCAAATTGCGTAGATGAAGCTCCAAGTTTCTTTCTTCAACGAATCCAGAGTCTCACTCACCATATCCTCCGTCTCCTACACTAATATATTTTCTTACACAACTCGGAAATTGCATTTCTTAATGTTGTATTCATTCCTTTCTTTGAAATACCTCTGGAGGACATTTTAAAATATTGTTATTCCTTTTAAGGGTTAAAAAAACAATAATATAATGAATATCACAGCTGAAGTCAGTCCATTGCCACAAAGTGATCTATCCCCTGCTCTGTATTCCACACAAGTCCCTGTCTTTACACACACACCCTAGTCATTTACTAAGTCCTCCCTGCCAATTAAAAGTTCACCATGTTTTCCACTATTTTCTATTAACAGTTCCAAGTCCCAAAACACAATGTCCAAGTACACCAAGTTATGCCGTCCAATTCCAAACACAGTGTTCCTCCCAAAGTCACTTGTTTCAACTCTGTCACCTGTAAACAACTTCTTCTTCCACCCCAAAATAACTACTCTAACTTCTTCGACAACCACTCTTCTTATACTATTGTATACCTTCTCCAAAATCCCTCTACAGTTCAGATAGTTAATATTCACATAAACAACTTATTGTAACAACACATAACAACATAACAACTTGTAAACAACTTCTTCTTCCACCCCAAAATAACTACTCTAACTTCTTCGACAACCACTCTTCTTATACTATTGTATACCTTCTCCAAAATCCCTCTACAGTTCAGATAGTTAATATTCACATACTCCCAGTCTGCACCAATGATCAATGATCCACTCATGTCTAGACGTTCTACTTGATATCTGGAATGCTCAAAGCAGAATGAAAAGGAGAAGTGGAGAGCCCCCTCTTTTATAGCAGTTGAGCCGGATGTCCTTGGTTTAAAGTGGGTCAAGTTCATTCAAGGACATTTCCAGAACGGGGGATAGAGCACTAAGTGACATGTTAGTCCATTGCCACAAAGTAATTTATCTCCCGCTCTGTATTCCACATACAAACACACACACACACACACACACACACACACACACACACACACACACACACACACACACACACACACACACACACACACACACACACACACACACACACACACACACACACACACACATACACCCGACATCACTCTGAAAACCACTTTTTTGGACTCAGGGGGCACCAAAATGGATAAATCCACAAACAACTCAAATTCGAAAATTTTGACGAAAACAATACTTTCTCCATATACTATGGTATAGGGGGAGAAAGTAAAAAATCAGGCTAATAAAAAATGTTTAATAACAAATTTTATTCTGTTTGGGAGATTTGAAATGGATTGACCCAATAATACATATAAAAATAAAATTTTGTATCTTTTAAACGTATAAGAGACACAAGGAAAATCCTTGTTACCTCTTTTTGGTAAATTATTTATTTATAAAATAAAAATTGTCCATGTTCATGAATGACAAAATGACCCAATGAAATTGTTTTACCCAGGGTTAGCAACACCCAGCAAGGGCTTCCGTCCTTGGGACGAGACCTCCCCCTCAAGCCCGAAAAGCCCAGTAGCAGTCCCCCCCGTCTCCCCTCACACATACTCACCACTGCTATTTGAGAGCATGGTCACCGAGACGGGACAGCAGGAGATGACCGTGGATACTTCCACTCCTGGTCAGTCACACATATTCTATGTCTATAAAAAGAGGGTGTATTTCCTACTCAGTTTAAATATATAAATATATATATAAGTATGTTGCCTATAGACTCTGAAACCGCTCGACAGATTGTAATGAAACTTTCAGGCATTATTAAGTATTATTCAAGGATGGTCTGTGTGAAGTTTGGTGCAATTCTGCCCAAAGGGCTCTGACCCATAGGGCATACAATGGTGCAGTGTCAGGTTTTAGAAATTTAATGTTTACAAAACTAAGATAATTAATTTTAAAAAATTGAAAGTTTCACTATAGCAAATGTTTATAATCATTGGAGGGTAGCTGTTAAGTATAATGCATATGTCTATGTTGTCTTTACTTTTGGGCTCCGCCCCACAGAAGCTAACAATTACTGTAGTAGCCTATACTTGGTGAAATTTGACATGGGCGATTCTATTTGCACATTGAGATACACTCACTAAGAAACGGTTTTGCAAATATAAATTTTAAGCACTTAAGGGCTCAGCCCCACTGGACTTCAGAATTACTTTAGGGCCACCGTTTATTGAAATTTGATGGACGATTGATTCTCTTTGTTCATAGGTGCTCACTAAGAAACGGTTTTGCAAATATAGTTTTTTAAGCACTTTAGGGCTGCGCCCTACTGGACTTAAAAATTACTTTAGGACCTTTGGGATTGAAATTTGACATGGACGATTTGTTCATGAATGACAAAATGACCCAATGAAATTGTTTTACCCAGGGTTAGCAACACCCAGCAAGGGCTTCCGTCCTTGGGACGAGACCTCCCCCTCAAGCCCGAAAAGCCCAGTAGCAGTCCCCCCCGTCTCCCCTCACACATACTCACCACTGCTATTTGAGAGCATGGTCACCGAGACGGGACAGCAGGAGATGACCGTGGATACTTCCACTCCTGGTCAGTCACACATATTCTATGTCTATAAAAAGAGGGTGTATTTCCTACTCAGTTTAAATATATAAATATATATATAAGTATGTTGCCTATAGACTCTGAAACCGCTCGACATATTCTAATGAAACTTTCAGGCATTATTAAGTATTATTCAAGGATGGTTTGTGTGAAGTTTGGTGCAATTCTGCCCAAAGGGCTCTGACCCATAGGGCATAAAATGGTGCAGTGTCAGGTTTTAGAAATTTAATGTTTACAAAACTAAGACATTTAATTTTAATTACATTTTTTTATTACTTGGTGAAATTTGACATGGACGATTCTCTTTGCACATTAAGGTACACTCACTAAGAAACGGTTTTGTAAATATAGTTTTTAAGCACTTTAGGGCTCCGCCCCACTGGACTTCGAAATTACTCTAGGACTTCCGAGTTTGAAATTTGACATGGGCGATTCTCTTTGCACATTGAGGTACACTCACTAAGAAACGGTTTTGTAAATATAGTTTTTAAACACTTTAGGGCTCCGCCCCACTGGACTTCGAAATTACTCTAGGACTTCCGAGTTTGAAATTTGACATAGACGATTATCTTCGCTCATAGTTACTCGCTAGGAAACTGTTTTGGAAATATAGTTTTTTAAAGCTTTTTAGAGTTCCACCCCACTGGACTTCAAAATTACTTTAAGGCCACCAAGGTTGAAATTTGATGGACGGTTCTCTTTGCTGCTAGGTGCTCACCAAGAAACAGTTTTGCAAATATAGTTTTATGAAACTCTTTAGGGCTCCACCCCACAAGTCTTGAAAATGTTTCTATTGCCCACGGGGTTGAAGTCTTACATGGACTTTTTCCTCTTTGCTCATAGGTACTCTTACATTTGAAATTACAATCAATAAGGCACAAGGGCAATCTTTGATTATTGCGGGTTTTAATTTGGACAGTACCCGTTTTTCGCACGGTTTGTTATACGTGGCATGCTCACGAGTTTTTACGCCTGAAAATTTGTTCATTTATACACTGAATCAAAATACAAAAAAAACACTGTTTATTCTTTGGCCTTACAATAAAATTCCTTTGAATTTTTTTGTTATATTAAAAAAACTGTTAAAATAGCTTTATTTTTGTAAACAACTTAATTTGCGCGCCAGGTAACTACTAGTAACTAATATTTTTTCATGTATGTATTATTTAGATTTAATTTTTCTCAATAAACCAATCTTGAAATCTCCCACTTGCAAAATATTTTGTATCATAATGATAGTAAAAAACATTAATTTTACTAATTTTAAATTAAAAACTAAGATTTCAATCAAAACAAATTTGGTTTTAAATTTTAAATTAGAATAAATTAAATTTAATTAGAATTCCAATAAGAAGAGATTTCCAAAATAATTTTGATTTATTTCAAACAAGAATGAACCCTCATGTCTTTCAGTTCAAAATTCAAATTTTTAAGACCTCAGTAGGGTCATCCATATCATGTGGTCCAGAGGTGGTTGCTTCAACATTTTATTTATTTCTTAAGCGAATTTCCCATAGGGAATAAGCTATTACTGTAGGTCTCATGGTAAGACCTAAGACCGGGATCATGTTACTTTTTCATTTTGTGGTCCCCAGAAACCAAAAACACCATTCGTTCATTTTCATATATATGTATCTATCTTCTTATTTCTATAAGGGTTTTGTCTGTTACGTCCCTTTTTTCTCTCGACCTACTGAACCGATTTTTAAGATTGAGGTGTCATTTTAAAGCTTAGGATAAACCGCAGTGACAAATTGCAATTAAAAAGGTCATATTGTTTCGGGCTTCATCCCCCTTGAATTTGATTCATTTCTAGAGGCGCTTTAAAATGTTGACCAACTTTTAATGCAAGTTCTTTAATGTAAAGTGTAATTTAACAGCTGATAACCTTCAGATGAATTTAAAAGCCAGATAGTAAACAAAAATAGATCTCTGTCACTTCATAATGAACATTCGCGTTCTGTAGGTGTGTTTCACTTAAACACAATCATAAAATGCGCAATTTGCGCACGGGCCACCTCGTATATACAGGGTGATTCAGACCACCCGTGCACTATTTATAGCAGAAGAACGGTTTGAGTTAAAATCATGGAATAAAGTTTTTTACCACTAAATCGCATATGGGCTTTCCAATAAAAATATTTTCATCAATGCCAGTATACAGGGTGTTCCAAAACTGTAGGTCACGGGTTCGAATCTCAAAATTTTCTTCAATAAGCATGCAGATTTTTTTTACATAACTTTAAACGTATTAGTGAAAGGAGCATTTTGGTGAAAACAGAATGAATTTATCTTTTTCCGTTTCAAAATGGCGGCCATTTTTGTAAGAAAAATCAACATTTACGGAATACCCTGTAATTCTTGTATTATTTGCCATAAATGACTTCTGATTCAATATACTTATTTGAAATAAGCTAAGCTTTGCAATGATTTGCCACAAGACCACATTTATTAAAAAACTAAAATTTTCTAAATTATTAAATTTTGGAAATTTTATTGGAAAGCCCATATGCGATTTAGTGGTAAAAAACTTTATTTCATGATTTTAGCTCAAACCGTTATTCTGCTATAAATAGTGCACGGGTGGTCTGAATCACCCTGTATATATGTGTGTCCGTGGTACTGATAAATTTTGAAGGTGACCTCCGATTTTTATGAAATTTGGTATGGAGGTGTAAGACCAGGTCTATTTTCATGAGTTCGCGAACCAGCATGATCGGGCTATGGGAACGGGGTTTTTAAAATTTTTTGACGTAAAATTTAAAATTTAAAATTGACGTAATTTATGGACGGCCCCTTATGGGGCTTCAAAGGGGTAAAAAATTGGTTTTTTTCATTTTTGCACCTCAATTTTCAAAATTCAACAATTTTAACTAAAACCGTTTAAAAGAGCTTAAAAAACAAACAATTTATCATTTCGAATTTTTAACTTGGCTTAACAGGTTACGGAGAAAATCCAAAAATAGGGTTTCCTTGTTATTCTTATGGGGAATTAACAAAACCCTCTATCTCACATATTTATTGACATAACTTGATAAAACTTTTTATGTACATTCACTAGGTAGAGTTTAACTGATATTTGCTTACAACACCCAAATGGCGGCAAACCTACATACTCCCCCCATAGGGTTTATGGGAAAAATTAAATAGTGCTGATAACAACAGCCCATGGCAGCAAACCTACATACTCATTTCAATAGTGTTTATGGAGAAAATACAAAATTTCAAATTCCTTTGTAAATTCGCTGAGTACGCAGGTCTGTTGCGACGGGGGTATTTTGTTTGAAGACAGGACTTGAACCCGGACCTGCTGACTGATAAAATTGATACAGCCACTGTGTTTTTTATTGTTTTTTACATGATAAGCCTTTATTGATTTACCGCTCATTGAGCTAAAATATTCAGTTTGGAAAAAATTTTTGTTTTGTTTTGCGAAGCAAAAAAATGGAGGCAGCTTACCAGATTTTTACTTTCTCCCTTTATACCATAGTATATTTTAGAAAGTATTGTTTTCGTCAAAATTTTCGAATTTGAGTTGTTTGTGAATTTATCCATTTTGGTGCCCCCTGAGTCGAAAAAATTTGTTTTCAGAGTAATGTCTGTGTGTGTGTGTGTGTGTGTGTGTGTGTGTGTGTGTGTGTGTGTGTGTGTGTCTGGATGTAAACAGAGCTAAAGAATGCCCCAATAGTCCGATTTTGGTGAAATTTGGTATGTAGGTCCAAACTCACAAGAATTCCAGGCGTTTTTCATTTTTTAAAATTTTTTATTTTTAAGGGTATTTTACCCAAAAAAACCCTCAAAAATTGTGAAAAATCAAGATTTCTCAAAAACGGCTCTAACGATTTTGATTAAAATTTTGTGGTTTATTAAGATTAAGATAAAATGACACCATCCGCATCTCTGAGAAAATGCGTGTTCAAAAGTTATACAGTTAAAAGTGTTTTACAATTCAATTTTTTGGATTTTTTAAATACCTGTTATTTTGAAATAAATTTTACTTATCACCATTAAATCAAGCTCAAAAAACTAAATAATCCAGTAGTTTAAATTATTGCTCTTGAAGTGGTTGAGGAGAAAATTCAATTTTTCGTTTCGTGGTAAACGCAGTACGTTGTTAAAAGTCACAGACGTGCGTATATGGTCAGACTCGCGCTGCTCAGCTGGTAGCTATCCGACTGAGCCATTAAGACATTAATGTTTGAAGCTTTTAACGCCTTTTTTATACTGTTGGGAGAAAGTATGTGTCAGTTATCTGATACCGTTTATTTAATTAAACGTTGAACTAGTAAGAAAAATATGCATTTTTTTACATAGAATATAAAGATTAAATGTATGTTCAATGATCACCATTTAGATGACAATGGGAACACATCCCGATATAGGGTTTACCTACTACTATTGATAAATTATTTAAAATCCTAATGACTTTGTATTTTTTTATTTCAGAAGATATTCTAAATCTTGCATTCATCGACAGTTGGCGGGAGGCTGAGTTTGATGAGTGGTAAGAATATTTTGTGTTTGCAAACCTTATACTGTATATTACTTACTACCTCACTGTGTACTGTGTGTCACTGTGTTACTATTACTGTATATTACTCACTTACCTGTATATTCCTGTTAGTACTTACTTTCTCAGTAACCACTGAACTAAAAAAGAAGTTTCAAAAAGGATGAACAAGAAATAATGTCATTAATAAAAATGTAAGATATTTTTATTATTGATATTATAACCCCGTAGTGGAGAACGTCTATATAGCTACAGTAGACTCCCTCTTAACCGGCCACCTTTTAACCGGTCTCCGCTAAAACCGGCCTACCCGACACAAAAATAACATGTTTTTAACTGGTCATTTTTTATCTCATCATCGCTTTAATTGGCCGTATTTCGCCAGAAACATTGTTTTCTTATCTACTATATCATTCAATTCAACGTTATATCATATTGGCGTTCTCAAACCAATTGAAATGTACTGTGTCCTGGCCGGAAGTGAAGCGTTAGGACCCACTATCCAGTAGACCACAATAAAGAAAGGAACTATTATTAGTTTAGGCTGCTTGTGGATTTCATGTGTGTCAGATGTTAGCTATACCGGTACAGTGATGTTTTTTAAGTTTTTTTCAAGTCATAATTGTATTCAGGCCATATAAAATTTTAGGTTGGCAATTTTAAATGTACATCGGTTATAACCGGCCAATTCATTATCCAGCTGCGGTCTGGTCCTGAGGTGTGCGGTTAAGAGGGAGTCTACTGTACTAGTCTCTTCATGGTGGCCTCCCAATGGTCAAAACTATGATTAATCCATGGATTTTGAAAACCATGAAAATGTATTGAATGAGTTATAAATTTTTCTGTCAAACCCTTAAAACTAAGCTTTAAAACCTATTGTGTTTAAAGTCAATTTTGCCTAATATGTTCAAAATCAAGATTCCATCAAAGCACAATTAATAGGGGCATGTAAGAGAATAATTTATGTTAAAAGGAATATTTTCGAAAAAAAAAAATTGGTAAAGATGAACTTGCTTGACTCTCAAAGAAGTCTTATTCAGCAATTTTCTAGAAATTGCTCTACATTAAATTTTAACCTACTTCATTATTAGCATGAAAGTATGCTACTTACATGATCAGTTAATTCCAGAATGGTAACCTCTTTTTCAATTAGGTAAATATTGAGTTGTTTGTTTTCATTTAGTAACCTTTGATATAGGAAAATTTCCATTTACAATTCACTGCCTACCCAGAGTGGCTGAAGACCACATTTGTCCTTAGAGACAGGGGTGGACTGAGCTGCCGGGACACTGGGAAAGTTCCACTGGGAAAAACTGCCCTCCCCATCAAGGCGCCCCTTGGACAATTTTTTTTTCATTATAAGGAATTTTAAAAAATTTTTGAAAGTACAACTGTTAACATATGACTTAAGTGTAAACGTCAAACACATACTATTTTATATTTTAGTGGCAACTAGGGCTATATAAATAATTTTGTAAAATGTAAAATAGAAATTAATATGTCGAGTAATGCAATAGTCTTGAAAAAGTCTGGAATTAGTCTTGAATTTTGAAAGAGAAATAAACTAGACACCCTGAGAACGGTTAAAACGGGAAGTGATCTAAAAATGTAAAATACAATGAAATAAAACTTGTTATTGATACCTTATGAATAAATAAAAAAAATGCTCACGTACTTTATGTCTACACCCAACGCAAGATACAATAAAACTAATGTTTGTGAATGTTCGACAATTTTATCGGCTAAATTTTGGGTTTCCTATGTCATCTATATTATAATTAAACCCTGAATGTATGTGTTTTTATTTCAATAAATTTATAAGGATAGGAACGGAAGTCTCAATTCCACGAAAAAGCCGGTTAAAGCGGCTAATTTTACAAGTCAGGGCAGTTAAACCGATCTCTCTTTTTCCCACAGCAGAGGCGGTTAATCTGGGCACTGGTTGATCCAGGGCCGGTTAAGAGAGGGTCTACTGTATTAGCAGGTTTTATTGGTATTTTGAAAATATGTTGAATTGGTCAAAAATGAAAAATAAACTTTTCTTATAGGATTAACATGGGGAAAAGTCAACTTTTTTAATCTTTTGGAAAGTTTGTCTGAGACTTCCACAGGACCAATTATTTAAATTCAGTTTGTACCAAATAAAAGCTAAACTTTTCTATATTAGCAGGTTTTATTTACTTTAACGTTATCTTACTTTCTTAAATGACACCTTGAAAAATTGACAGCCCATCTCGGCACAACCTGCGGCGGTCGCAGAGTCAAACACAAGCCATCAAACACAAGCGCCGAGTAAGGTTCCAGGACGAGGCGGACCCTGGAACCTCCGCCCCTCCCTCCTCTCCTCTGGAACCTCCTCCTGTTCTGCTCGACCCCCACGGCAGTGGAGAGTCCATCGAGGGCGAGACGACCAACCTCAATGTCGTGGTTCGAGTTCGGCCGCCATTTCACGGGTGAGCCTACACCTAAAACTATTAATTGTACTTTGATATTATACCAACCACACCCGTATGTAACGCCAAATAATACCGGGTCCGGGTGTCCACAAAGTCATGCCCTGATTTCATAGCTTTACTGTACGAACACCATTATAGCCACACACATCTTAAATTTCTTGTTTTCAAAGGAATTTAATCTAGTTTTTTTCTCATTAATTTGCTAACACCTATACTTAGCTGATTGACAGCAATGCAGTTTACTTATAATGCACTACAAAAACCGTGGTTCCTGACCAAATTGCCACTTCGTACACTACACTTAATCTCTCTGGATTTCTTTATGTTTTATGATTCGTCAAAGATTTGGTTTATTATTCCCCAGTTCCTAATTTAGAAACTCTAAAAGAGAAAGTAATGAATGCAGTGAGGTCCTTTACTCAGGAATGCATGTATGCTTATATTTTGGTTGTATTTTTGAGTTGCTTGGTCTTCACGTCATTTTGTATCTTGATCAATTAAAAGCTTATCAGTGATATTAGCATGTGGGCTTGAATTCTGCCAATGGACATATGGTATTTAATAATTACTACAATTAGTTTTTGAATTAATTGTATGATGTTAACCTTATTTTATGACCTAGTACCAGGGGGACCGAGCTTAAGCTCGGTAAAATTATTACTTTCGTTCTCACCCAAAGCTCGTTCTCTTCGCTCACTCCCCAAGCCGACAAAGCTGCACTTTGGTATAATTTTCTTAAAATACAGGTTAAAGATGTAATACATTGGTTTATATATACAGTTATCAGCTGATTTTTGTTAAATTAATAAAGTCTCCATAAGGATAACATGGGTACTTTAAAGGGCTCTAGCGCGAAAACCGGATTTTTCCCAGCTATGGGACCAACACCAATCGATTCCTGGTGGCCAAAACTCCCATAATCAACCAAAAAAATACAAAATCCTTGGATTGAAAAAAAGTCTGCCCGTACAAATGGAGCTTGTTTTAGAGTATAAGATTTTGTGTTTCTTACAAAAAGCAAGCTTACCTGTGATGGACTGATTTAAGGTGTACGCCTGTATTATTTATTGTACTATATGACTTTGTCAAATGCATGATTAACTGCCTGCGACAATAAAATATTTCTGATTTTTGGAAATGTTAGTGAGACAAAAAAATAGTCGTTAATAAAACCAACTAAATTTTACCTAGAATATTTACAGATAACCCAATGCACACATTTAGAAGTGTATTGAGTTTGAGCATGGCTGTAAAAAACTTGAGAAGTTAATTGTTGGAACTGGAAAAAAACTTCATCTTACCACCAATTGTTTTCATCCTATTCTGTTTCTTTATCAGAGCGAGACTTGATGCAAATTTATGAAATTTCCAACTAGAGTTACCAATACCGTATTTCACAAACTGAAATTGATAACTTTATAGTAACTAAAGCTCACAAGACTTAATGTATTTAAATGGTGTTGTAACTTTACTGTCCGATCATGACGGACAGTGCCTTGAAATTTCTACACCTAATTTAAAAGCAAAAGAAGGTAACTTTATTGTTCGTGAGAAAAGAAGTTTTTGTCAGGAGAACGTAGAACTTTTCAAAAAATTAATGGCTAAGGCAACATGGATGGTCATGGAGGTATTCCTTGCACCCTCTGAGACATAGGCGTCATTTGGGGGGGGCAAGGGGGGGCAGTTGCCCCCCCAATAATTTCGGTGATTTTTTTTTTAAATTTGAAATTAAAATGTTAGGTTATGTAATATGGTGGAATATTTGTATATAACAATTATAAACTTCTGAATCACACTTTAACAAAATGTCTACTTTGTATTATTTACACAAAACTCTTAAATTGACTCATTTTGTAATCGTCATCTGTAGCATGAAGTCCCATCTCACGTCTGTTGAGTTGTGGCTCCGGTCTACCTGCACGAACGACGTTACCGAATGCCGCCTCTCGGCCGTAGCGCTAGGCGAGTTCCGCGAGTTTGATGGCTGCAGAGGTTTATGGGGATCGTGTTTTAAAACTAACCAATTAAGATAGAGATTGGCTCTTAACTTTTTCTAAAAGTAAAAAGACGGATCTCGTCGGCTCTGTTTTTAGAATTTTTAAATACAATTTCTAATTTTAGCTATAATTGTCTAAAATAATCAGTTTTTCTCGATTTTTAATTTAAGTTTTCCATTAGTTTTGATAACACTACCAAAGTGAGATTACCAAAGTGTAAGAAAGGAAATTTAACACTGTTATTCTTCTTTAATATGACACATTAGTTGTAGCTCTAGCCTGCATTTAGCAAAAGATAACAGGGTTCTAAAAACCCTTTCATTGAGGTTTTTCGAGAAAACCCATTTCGAGAAAAACAGATGATTTTAGACAGTTATAGCTGAAATTAAAAATTGCATTAAAAAATTCTAAATACAGAGCCGAAGAGACCCATCTCTTTAATTTTAGAAAAGTTAAGATCCAATCTCTATCTTAATTGGTTAGTTTTAAAACTCGACCACCTTAAACCTCTGCATCTATAAAACTTTTTGCCACTAAAAACAGATGATTTTAGACAGTTATAACTGAAACTAGAAATTTTATTTAAAAATTCTAAAACCAGAGAAGACGAGATCCGTCTTTCTACTTTCAGAAAAAGTTAACAGTCAATCTCTATCTTAATTAGTTAACTTTAAAACACGATTCCCGTAAACCTCTGCATTGTCTGCAGCCATCAAACTCGCCTAGCGGCCGCGAGGCGGCATTTGGTAACGTCGTTCGGGATCAGGTAGACCGGAGCCTTGCCTTGGTTAAACATAACCTCTTTAGTGTGAAAAGGTAGATATAGTACTTTCGCTGATGTCCGATGTTTACATTTTACTGTTGTTAACTTGAAAATCAATCAAATTCCTTACTGATGGGTAATCAAATGGGAAATTTACATCTTTAAGGACTTGTAGGTCCCCTCTTTTTATGGACAATTTACCAATTCACTTTAGAAACAACTTCACGCCGAGCTCTATCCAATGGCACTAAAATCATTAAATCTATTGCAAATTGTGGGAGGAGTTTCTTGTACAAAAACCCATATCACGTATTAAATATGTCTAGATGTTTTTGTAAATCATTATTTATCTTTTTTTAATCACTTAGTAATTTTTTACCTTTCTCGTCCTCAATAACAATTTAATTTTTTTAGGTAATGTAATGGGCAATATACCGTAGCTGTACTGATCCTAACCAACAATAGTTAAATGTTAAATGATTTTTGTCCCTTATACGGCAGACTGCAAAGGTGCTGTGTCAAAAACTAATTTTTGATAAAAATAAAACAATGTGTTTTACCATACAAACCTATGGAGTTTTAGTCTATGTAGGTCTAACCGACTGTAAAACTTAACACGTTGAGTGCGGCAAAGAATATAGGAAATCTTTCCCGCGGGCCTGAAAATTTTTTTTTCATAAAATCTTAGTTTTTGTCTTCAAAAGTACAGATCGAGGCATCAAACTGGTGTTCTTGCATTATTTAACAAAAAAAATGTCGTCCAAAAGTGCAGGTCTCCGGTGACCGAGCCGGCCCGCGCAACGACAATACACAGTTTTTTGTAACACAATATCGAAGTTTTACATTAAAAATGTTTAATATAATTATAATAATGTTCAACAGAATTATAACTAATATTTCCAACTATTTACAGCCCCTTCCACCCTCTCAACCATTGTTTTTTTTTCACTCAAACTTCGTCAAGGTACTGGTTCTAGCATTCTATTATTGGGGGTCCATTTTTAATAAAAGACGATAAAACTAAAATAAACAAATATTAAACATAATATTGTGTCACAAAACACACCAAAACACGGAAGAAACACTTCATAAAGAATTAAAAAGAAATTAAAAAAGTTCAGGTCACAGTAGACCGGAGCCGGCCCACGGGAACGGCGGGCGACCCCCAACCGAAAGAAGGCAGGTTGCCCTGGTAACGCACGTATAAACAACTCCGAACTACTCCGCAACCCAGGGCCACACTGACTGATTCATTTCACCGAGTCACGGCCGGCGACACGTGACCGGGCAGGCCGGCGCGCGCGTTTCGCTACCGGTCACCGGTGACCGAGCCGCACCCAAAGTGTTAAGAGTTGTAAATAATATACAATAAAAATAACTAAATAGCTATAAAATTATGGTTTTTTTTATTTTAACGATTTAGTATCCATTAACCAATTAAATCCATTAAATTTCTTAAGGTGTTTTACATTACAGTAACCACTGGCAGTTCCAGAAGAATAATGACTTTCTACAAATAGAAACATAACTTAATCAAATTTTACATGCATTGGGGTATTGTTTTAATGGGTTTGTGAGATTATATTATAAGTTCACATTTTATGGACAGCTTAGTGTCACAATGTAAACTTAATTAGCTTTTATTGACAGTTTTTAGCGAAATTTAAGAGGTTTGGCGTATTTGTGGGAAGGGGGGGAGGGGGTATGACCTTATGAAAATCTTGCCCCCCCAATCAGAATGCTGAAATGACGCCTATGCTCTGAGAAAAAAATATGACATTTATATTTTTTAATATATCCTTCCCTAAGAAAAAGAAATAGTGAAAAATAATTGGGTTTCTCACCAAAGCTATAAGAAGAAAAGAGTGAGCTGGATACTTTTGCCAAAAAGCTAGACATCTTGAAAAAAAGTTTCTGACTACAAAATCAACTTGAGTATTGCAAAAAAAGCTTTTTTGACAGTAAAGTTAAAAATTCAAATAATGTCCAGAAGACTGTGTGGAACATTATCAATTCAGAGGTGGGAAATAAACCAAACAAAAATTTCCCAATATAAAATTGAATGTTGGAGATAAGAGTTACGACAGATCTAAAGATGTAGCAAATATATTTAATAACTACTTTGTTAATGTTGTGAAAAATTTATCTAGCAAAACATTAGAAAATTATAGTTTAAATGGCAGTATGATTTTAACAGTTTTTGACAGTTTAGCTTTAAAACCTACATTTAGATTTAGAGATGGCAATAGAGAGGAAATAGGGGTTATTATTAATTCACTTAAAATTAAGTACTCGAGTGGGTATGATGAAATACGAATTAGATTAATAAAATCAGTCAAAAAAGAGATTAGCCAAGTACTTTGTCACTTAATTAATTCATCATTTATATCTGGAATATTTCCTGATAAATTAAAAATTACCAAAATTATTCCTATCCGTAAGAAGAACGATAAAAAGAAACAACCCAGTAAATTATCTCCCAGTATCTTTGTTAGGCCTACCAGTCATATAAAAAATGTATGCAAAAAACAGTATACAATCAATTAATGTTATACCTAGTACAAAACAATGTAATCAAAGATATTCAACATGGTTTCTGTCATGGAATATCAGTAATTTCAGCAAGTGTTTCTTTTATTGAATCAACAATTGACTCTGTAGACGCTGGAGATCCTTGTGTAGGAATATTCATGGATCAGTCCAAAGTGCTTGACAGTGTTATCCATTCAAACCTCATTTCAAAATGAAATTCCCTTGTTGTAAGAAAAACTTCTCTGAACTGGTTTAGGTCATATCTAGGCGCTAGATATCAATTTGTTCAGGTTAATTACATTGTAAAACCTGATACCAGGTTAAATACATTGTACATTAATGAAAGTAATCGAATATTAAACCAACAATCAGAACTTAAACTAACCAAAACCTCAACTAATTGTACCTCAAGAATCAATTTTAGGTCCTTTACTTTTTGTGTGTTATTTAAAGAACATTTCACAATGCTTAACAAGCACACAACAAAGTAATATTATTCTTTATGCTGATGATTCAAATCTAAAAATTTCAGCTAAAACAATAAAACAAATAGAAATCTTGTCTTTTTAGAATAAGAAATATTGCACAGTTTTTAGAAAACCAAAATCTCATTTTGAATTCCTCTAAAACTAATTACATTTCATTTAAGACAGCTCAATCCAGAGTGATAAAAAAACCAACTGTTCTAATTGGGTCTCAAGCCATTAAACAAATAAAGACAGGGTGTCTACTGGTCACTGAAGTCACCGAAAGTCAGGGATTTTAGTTAGTGGTCACAGAAGTCACTGATAAGTCACTTATTTTACCAATGCAAGATAAGTCACGGATTTTTTGTATAAATTGAGAAAATAATGCGATTGTGATCAAAAGTTTTGGGACCTAAGCAATTTCGCCCTGAAATTTTCTAAATTGACTACGCAAAAGTCACTTTGATATTTAACATTGTTCACCCCCAAAAGTCACTGAAAAGTCACTGATTTTTGTATCTGTTTGGTGGAAGACACCCTGAAAAAGCACAAAATTTCTAGGTCTCTGGGTTGATAATCATCTTAATTGGAATGAACATGTAGGAAAGGTTTTATCCAAAATTAACTCTAGTAAAAATTTGCTTTTTCGGAAAATGTCTAGATTGTGTAGCGGGTCGACACTTAAAAATGATTTATCAACCTACATTCATTCCCATATTTCCTTTGGGATTTGTCTGAATGAATAAAAAAAAAGAAAATCTTGGCAAAATTTTAAATTAACAAAAAAAGCAATTAGGCCTAGAATCATTAAAAATCTTCAACCTGAGAAATTGGCCAGAGAATATTTTAAATCCCTAAACATTTTAACAGTTTATGGACAGTATATTTCAGACACTATTATGATATATAGAGATGCTTTTTTAACAAATAACTCTAACATAAAACTTTGAAACCATCCTTACAATACAAGACAAAAATCCAAAATCATACTCACTCGCCACAGACTTCAGTTTTATAAAAAAACCTACTTAAGCAGGAGCCAAGTTTTTATTTTAATTCTAATAGCCTTTTTCTGACGGATGAAATTTTTTGCTGCACCCGGACTGTTTCCCCAGAGCCTAACACCACACAAGAGATGGGGATGAAAAAGTGCGTAGTAAGCTGTGACTAGCATACTTTGACTGACACATGATCGTAGTTTCCGTAATAGAAAAAGAACCCTAGAAAGTTTGGATATGATGTTTTTGGTTTGGGTATCCCAAGAAAGCTTACTATCCAAAGTAAATTCTAATAGCTTAACACATTCACTGCTAATGGCACAGTACTGTGCCATGAAAATCTGAACGCTCACCCTGATGGCAGAGTACTGTGCCATGCTACAATGCACTCATCATTTGTATTTTGGTAGGTTAGCTCCTGGCAAAACTAGTTGTATACCATCTTAGCGTGGGGGGTAGGTGTGGCTTTACCTTGGAGCTGAGCAGTTCCCGCGTCGCGGCGACAGCAGCGCTGTAGCGGCGGGAACAGTAAAGTGCCACGCTTGCACTCATTGCCGCCATTCCTGTCAGTGTGAAGTTTGCCTTTGTTGTGGACGGATAGTAGTTAGATTTGGTTACTTCTGGCACAGGTCAGCTGCCCCGGAAGCCACATGCCGGGGCACATAGCTTCCGGTCGTATATTAAATGAGGGGGGAGGACGTGGGGTGAGCGTTTGAAGTAGATTTACGCATAAATTAAAAGTTAGTTCAAAACTGAAATTCAACAATTCGGGGCTGAACTAAATGTGCGCATAAATTAACCGGGTTCAACTAAAACTTCGCATAAATTAAAAGTTAGTTCAAAACTGAAATTCAACAGTTGAACAAAAGTAGAAGTTAGTTGAAAAGGGAGAGGGGATAATTGCTTCAAGGTCATCCGGAGGAAGTTTTAAAAAAAAAAACTGAACTTCTAAGAGTTCAGTTTAACATCGATCGTCGTACAGGTCAGTCGAAACCGACGAGCGACCGAAGAATAGCTTCAAGATCATTCCTCGCCGTCGAAGATACACCCGAAACTTGGACGGGGTTCTGTGGATTCGGTGAAGGCGAAGTTCTCGGAGGATTCTCTCTCGGGTGGGTAGTAGACGATATTTCGTGAACTTGTACTTGTTCTTGGTTTGTATCCATCTTCTTGTAGTGTGTAATTTAGAGCGGAGTAGTTGTCGGTCGAAGAGCGTATAGAAGAATGAAACAGGAATTGTCGTGAGCGCACTTATATAAAGAAGGGTGGGGGTAAAATATGAAAACCTGCTGAACACAGTCGATAGGTGTAACAAGTTCGAAGTTGTGGAAACGTAACATCGAACGCAAAATGTTGTGAATAACATTATCATCAACGTGAACCTGCGAAGTTCTAACAGAGTATAACGGGTTAAAACTTAATTTCTTCCTCACTTTTGTTAAATTTGTTTTAGTCTTTGAAACCGATGGTTTGGAATTATTTCGTAATATATGTTTGTGTCCGCAAAAGTTTCAATTTCAAACATTGCGTATCCATCACAAGAAGTATGTCAGACGTGTAGAAGTGAGAACAAGACAAATGAATGAGATATAACGTCGAGCACGTGAAGGTGATTCAAACAGGACGACATGTGCTAATGTAAATGAAATTTCAGGTTAGTATTAATAATTAGACTTGTATAATGAAGTTGGCGAAACGTATATATAATGAGTAGGAAGGATGCGAACACCACAAATGCGAGTTAATTATTGGTCACGGCGCGATGAACAATCTCCTTTTATAATGGTTATCGCGTGAGAAGATCAGTTCCGCATGAGCGCCCAAGTGGAACCTCCCGTGTTCACTCAAGCGGAACCCCCCGCCCCTAAACCCCCCCCCCGTGACTAATGAAGCGGAACCCCCCCCCCGTGACTAATGAAGCGGAACCCCCCCCCCCCTCATAAAAAATGGAGATTAAAACCCCCCCCCCCGGTGGTCACTCAAGCGGAACCCCGCCGGGTCGATGACCGGTCAATGGCCGGTCACGACCGGTTGCTAACCCCATCTAATTACCACACTTCACATCCCATGCCAGCCATGAACTACTATTGTTTGAATGAAACAGAATTAAACATGGCAGCCACCATGGAAAATTCTAACCTCAAACCTTGGTTTTACGTCACTGCGCATGCGCCGCTCCCACTCCTTCGTTTCATTTTTATGCTGCTATAACTTGTACTGGAGTGAGCCAACTTCACGCTACGGTGCCTAGTCATGTATTACTCACTTTAGCGCTACTGCGAATGCGCCTAGTCTGTATTACTCACTTTAGCGCTGCTGCGAATGCAACGAGTTCTCCGGATCGGAATCACTCCTCGCTATTGCGCATGCGCCGAGTCCTGTATTACTCAATTTAGCTCTACTGTGCACGGAAAGTTCTAACCTCAAACCTTGGATTTTACGTCGCTGCGCATGCGCCACCCCCACTCCTTCGTTTCATTTTTACACTGCTGCGAACTGGAGTGGATTGAAGACCGTACTGGAGTGAAACAATTTCCCCACCACTGCATTAATTACCCCCACCACTCGAAAACCCGAGGAGCGATACGAGCCCGATTTTCGCGTCAGTCGTCAACGAGTTTTCATAGCGAAAAGTCGTTGGCGACTCGGTAAGAGGTTCAAATATATAGTAGGCCTATATATATTTGAACTTCTTATACTACGTTGCGTTCTTTAATGCAATGTGGTATGTGTGTGTGTGTAAATATTAGTTGTAAGTTGCACTTAATTTAAGAATTAATTTGCGCATTGCGATGTTAGTTATAAGTTGTGTTTAGCGTTAAGGTGTATTAATTTTAAGAATAATGATGGTATTTGGTTGTGTTGAATTATTTGATATTTAATAATGATGTGTTGTTAGTTTTAAGTGTTGGTATTTATAATTAATGTTGTTGTTTTGCCTTTCAGCTAGATGATAGGGGGTAGATTAACTGTAAATTCAGAAGTTCCGTTGAACTTCACTTAGAAGGGGTGGGACATCCGCAAATTGCGGACTAGGTTTTTGCATTTTGTTTAGGAATATGATGGGTGGGATTAGTTGGGTGGGTGTTAGAGTTGCGTTTCTGCATTAGCTGTTCCAGTTTCCCTTCGAATTCACGGTTACGGATGGACCCGGACCGGCCCGTTACGGATGGACCCGGACGGGCCAAACAAAATTGCGTCGATGTCCCTCGCAGAACGTAACTAGTGGGTTGGGAGTGGGAACCGTTAGGCAAACAGGGTGGTGGGAACAGTTACTACTGTTCCCATCACCTTGGTTCTTTATAAGTCTTAAATGACCTTGACCCACTTTCGGAAGGGTCAATGACCGACCCCCCCCCGTGTTCACTCAAGCGGAACCCCCCCCCCCGGAAAATTAAAATGCCTATAACTCGATAATGGATTAACGGATTAGGACAAGCGATACATCATTGAAAAGGTCTATGTAAGACGAACATTTTAGTCAAAGAAGAATTTAGTTATCTTATTTTAGTCAAAAGTTATGCGAATTATTTGAAATAAATACCCCCTCTCTTTCCTTCCCTCCCACCTTCCCCCACTTAACGGCTGTTAACCCTTCTCATTAGCATACCGTTATAAAAGACGCATCGACCACGGCTAACATTTCATTCTGATTCCAGACGTTACGCTGCGAACTGCGAATAGAACTACCACGATGTCATCCCTGCCAACTACAACTTCCACTACAGCCTGCTCTTCTATTACAAGTTCAACTTCTACTTCTACTACGGCTTCAACTCCAGTCAAGAAAACTCTTCGCTTGAAAAATGCTCCCGACTGGTATAAGAAGCAACTAGACTCGAAACCTTCAACTTCTGGAGCTCCTCTTCCCCCGTCCAACAATACCATACGTCGCAGCATATTTTCACCGCCTTCGTCTTCAAATGACTCCACACCGCCTTCAACTAACATGCCGCCACCGCAGAAGCCAGCTCCCCGTCCTAATACCCCTTCATTTGAAACCTTGCTTCATCGTCTTAGTTGACCTGTCATTCCACTGTCACCATTGCCTCCTACCCCACCACTTACTATTCCTAAAGATCACACCTATCCTAAAAATAAATCTCCTAAGTCTGCTCCTTCAGAGCGTTTCCAATTATTAAAAGAAGAGCGTCGTAGGGCATTTAGCCGCCCCACTACTTGCCCTGAAGTGCTCGCTAGGGGAATTAAGAAAGGATCAGCTTGTGGTAGGAAATGTGTTAAGAACGAACGTTTCTGCCGTGTACATATCGTGAAACATCTTTCCGAACCACAACTGACAGAAATCCCCACTGTTGGAGACGATCCTGAAATGATATCCGTCAGAGGAGAGAGGCTTAAGAAAGGTTTGAGATATTTTTTTCTAAGTGTTGTTGACCACCAACACATATTGGCAAAATGTAACGGCAATAAATATAAAATTAAAGTTCCTGACAATTTGTGTAAAGAGAAGAGATTTAACAATTTAAGTTCTCAAGACTTTCTCCTCAGGGATAAAAAGGATCGTATTACAAGGTGGGGACGTAAACAGTAAATTCACATAGTTTTTCCAAATTTTGCTAAAAAAATAATGGGGGAGAAACACAATGCGTTATAGCGTTGTGTTTCTCCCCCATTATTTTTTAATACTCTAAGTCTCGTGACCTACTTTTCTAAGGTCGTTGTACAGTTATATGACCTGTCTGACTTGCATTGTTTGCTGGTGTAGCTTCATATAGCGTGCAAAGAATGGTTCCTAATGAAATCTCATCAACATTCAAAGACAGAGACTGTTGTTTTGCAAGTTAATTAGTCTTGAAATAATGAAGTAGGAAACGTATATGTAATGAGTAGGAAAGATGTGAACACCGCAAATGCGAGTTAATTAGTGGTCGCGGCGTGATGAACATTTGTCTTCATTATCACACAACGACTATCTCGTGAGAATATCTGTTCCGCATGAGCACTCAAGCGGAACCCCCCCCCCCGTGTTCACTCAAGCGGAACCCCCCCCCCCCGTGTTCACTCAAGCGGAACCCCCCCCTCCGAAAATTTAAATGCCTATAACTCGATAATGGATTGACGGATTAGGACAAGCGATACATCATTGAAAAGGTCTATGGAAGACGAACATTTTAGTAAAAGAAGAATTTAGCTATCTTATTTTAGTCAAAAGTTATGCGAATTATTTGAAATAAATACCCCCTCTTTTTCCTTCCCTCCCACCTTCCCCCACTTAACAGCTGTTAACCCCTCTCATTAGCATATCGTTATAAAAGCAAAGCGAGCGTTGTTCACTCCTTCATTCTGCTTTCACGCGCCACACTTGTTGTTTCGTCTCTGCTGTTATTATTTGCTTTAAAATGCTTCCTCACCATAGTGAAAACTTCAATCCTTCCGAAATTGCTGATGTTTTCCAACAACCTGAAGAAGATGTGATAGATTATTATGATAGTAGCAGTGACAATGAAAATGATAGTAGCACTGACAGTGAAGATGACGGTGAAGATGTAATTAAACTTGATGAACAAATGAGACCAATCTACATCGATGAACAATTTCCTTTTGATACAATAGAAAGATTTATTACGGAAGCACACAAATGGCTAAATTTAGGATTCAATGTTATAATTGGTTCAGCTATTGTGTATAATGACAGTAGGTTCTTCTGTGTAACACCAAATACTAGAGAACGTATGTTAACTTGGCAGGATGATATTATGAAGTGTTATGAGCTCGAAGTTAGCATTGGTGGCTACTTTGTCGCACAAGTGGTCTAATAACCACATTACCCTTCCCTTACCCCCACCCTATCCCTTCCCAATCCTTTTTCCTTTTCCCCCCCATTTTTTTAAAACTTATAAAAGGCGGACTATGAACCTCCATGTTTTTAGTCTGTTTAAAAGAAATGGTGAACAAATATGCTGTCTAAAGATACTCCATTTGTTAATTATTTTGAAGTTAAAAATGTTTATATTAGTACAAATGAAATGGAAGAAGACAATATAGAGGAAAATTATAACGAAACTGATAATGATTCCACAATGGAAGAAGAAGAAATGGTACAGTTTGAACAAGAACTCTTTGAAGAACTGATAAACGATAGTGACGAAGACATAGTAAAAGAAGCTATTGATACATTTATATTAGATTCATCGTTGGATTCACCCATATCACCTTTATTGTCTTCTGAATCCGAATCCGAATTGGACTAAAGTAGTCCCCCCACTTTATTATTCAAGCAAGTCTTATAAATTGTGAGTTTTTGTCATTAGTAAGTCAGCATTTGTTGGAGCTACATGTATGGTTAAGAATGTCTCCTAGAGATACTTCTTTTATACAATTAATTGAAATTGTGAGACAACGAAATATTACATTAGTCCAAGAAGAAGATGAAGTTGAAACAATCGACATAATACAAAATCCTGTAGAAGAAGCGATGGAAGTAACAGAAATTGATCAAGAACCTTCAATGATGGAAGTGGTTGAAACACATAATGAATCACAAGATGTAGAAGAGACTGTTTCATATTCTGTTTTTTGGGATTTTGCATCAAATATTTTTGTTGTAATTCAAATTGAAATTAATAATTCTGAAGAAGTGTTGGAGGAAAATTCTCCCCACCACTAGTTTAAAGTTGGTGGGGGAATGTTCATAAATGTGTTGGTTATTAGCGTAGAAGCTTATTTGTCAGGAAACTGTCGACTAAAAATGTTTAATCCTAACGAACCTTCTTCGAGTAACTATCAAATACAAAAGTTTCGAACATCGAAACGTTTTGCATCTTCGTACTATAAAATGTTAAATCTTCCTGTTATTACGAACAATAATCAGAAAATGTACAAATTCTTTTGTTCTCAACTAAATAAAACGTTAAGTCTACCACCAAATACGTTCACTTACAAGCTACCCTTGATAGACAAGGATGATGTAAGTAAAATACCATTAATTCAAGTGAAATTTCTGGAAGATGGAATCCTTTTTAATATAAGTATATCATAACGAATATTCGAAAAGATTGGCTTTCAACTTTCTTAAGGAACATATAGGATGTGAAACAGAACAGTATCCAGGACCTTTTTACAAATATCTTTTTGATAATGGAGCAAGTGTAACGGTGGAAATAAGTATCAAATTAATGTAATTCTCCCCACCACTAGCCTAAAGTTGGAGGGGCAAGTGCATAAATGTGTTGGTTTTCTGCGTAGACGCTCATTCTTCGAGATATCGTTGAACAAAATGTTTCGTCATATTCCTTGTGATACGACCTCTTCGTTCGGGGAGAATCAAAGATTGAAAAGACTAGAAAAGAAAAAACAAGACCGACAAGATATGAACATGGAGTTCAATCGACTACAATTTCAAATACCTGGAATTGCAATGGGAACATCAAAATTGAAAACCCTACACTGGGCTGGAAGTTACATCAAGTATTTAAAACTACAAATCGAAGCAAGAGATTTAAAATTGAAGAAATTGGAAATGGAAAATCGAGAAATGAAGAAACTAATATCACATATGTCTGGTAATACTACAGTTCAAAAAGGTGAAGAAGAAGGAAAAGAAATATTAGGAATCTAAATTATCAACAATCTTCTTAGAGAATGGGGAATAGATCACTTTGTGGTAATGGAATAACATGCCACTTAGTGATCTATTCCCAGTTCTCGCTTGATATACAATGACCTTGACCTATATAAAAGTGGTGGGGGAAAATCATATAAGAAAAAGGTTTTAGATGTAACTATCAGTATAAGTCTAACACGATGGATAGGTTGTTGGTTCTGTGTTTACAAGAAATTATCAATAATGGGTTTCTTTACCATTACATCATGAGATCAAATGAGTGTGAAATACCTAAAGCAATTCGTGAAATGCTCATTGAATTTAAGAGAGACAATTATGGATTTGCTATCTATCTTGCTTATACTTTTAAAGATGGTACAAAAATGTGTCATGATTGTGGAAAAGCGTCTGTTTTAGATTTTGAACAATTCCAAGATGATGGAGGTAGGTTAGTTCATCTTGTAAAAGGTCAAATAATGAAATTCGAAACATGTAATAACACTTGCGACATTTGTGCACAGTGTTTGTTTGAATTTATTAAGTATCGTGCATTAAAACCGTAATACCCCTTCCACATATAAAGGAGAGGGGGAAAAGAGTGGGGGTTATAATTAGGTGGGGGAACGTGTATAAATGCAGGTTGTTTGAAGAGAGTTTTATTATTGTTGCGGCATTAGAATAAACATCATGGAATTCGAAGTGTGCCATTTCAAGATTAGATATGAAGAGTGGACCGCTGTTGCAAATTTCATATCATCGAAAGAGGAAGAAAACAAGTTGATGCAAGTGTATTGTTATATAGAAAATGAGGAAAGCCATCACAAGGTGATGAGCTATCTAAACAGACCGAATGTATCGTCGAGGAGTCCTGAATTTGTCAAATACTTAAAAGAGGAAGACGCGGATGTCATATTGGAAGTATGGTATAAAATTTGAAATGTGAAAAAACAAGTATAAATAACTATGGTGGGGGGAAGAATATATAAGTCGGTGGTGGGGGGAAATGTGATAAAAGAAGTAAAACTTTAGAAAAGGGTTGACTCTGTACGACAACAGTGAAAGATGACTGATCCTTCTGCAACACCAGTATTTTCAACTACAGATTGCCACCAAAACTTAGAACCGAAGATGTATTGCAATACTCCAACAACAAATTATTATCAAGCTCAACGGCCGCAAGTATCTCATTGTACTTCAACATCAGTGTTGAAAATGTCAAAGCCATATCCAGATTGTATGTACGAGCCAATAACACCATCTTCGGCAAGACTAAGGAAAAACCTAAAAATGAGAGAAAGGTGCAAGAAAGAGAAGATAGAATTTGCAAAATTGCAACTAATAGTGCCTTCCATTCAAGTCGGATGTAGCAGACTGAAAACTTTAGAAAAAAACCAACGCATATTTGTTACAATTGTTGGAAACTATTGAAGATTTGAAGAAGAAAAATGGACATTCTACCAAGTAATGTTCAAACACTCATTCCCCCCAGAAAAACCAAAAAAAGATAAAAATAACAAAAACCCAAAAAAATTAGATGTAGAATAGAGAGCGAGGAATAGATCACTTTGTGGTAATGGACTAACATGCCACTTAGTGCTCTATTCCTCGTTCTCGCGTTAATACCGGATGACCTTGACCTATATTAGTAGGGTGGGGGAAATTGAAAGTGGTGGGGGAAAGTGTATAAAAGACGAGTGTACTATAGTCGAATTATTCTGAAAGCGAACTTGTCACGAGTAAGGACTTGAAGGAAAGTGTTATGGACTTGACTACAAATAAAGATAATAAAAAACTAAAGTTACGGGAAATGGCTAAAGCAAGAGAGTCAAGAATAAAGCTAAAGCAAGAGAGTCAAGAATAAAGTTGAAGTTTTACAGACTACAGAGATTGATTCCCGGGGTTAGGTTAGGTGAAATACGAACAAGAACAGTGGACATGGCAGCTGATTACATTAATCAGTTACTTACGGAATTAATGATAAAAGAAGCTAAAATAGAAGCGTTGGAACAAACGATAAAACAGCACTTTGAAAATTCGAATTGTCAACCTATAAACTACGTAATAAAAGAAGAAGTAAAAGATTGAAATTGAACAAAAATGAACTTGAACTTTGGTTATTGATTGGACACTTCTTAGAGAATGGGGAATAGATCACTTTGTAGTAATGAATTAACATGCTGCTTAGTGATCTATTCCCAGTTCTCGCTTAATCTAAAATGACCTTGACATACTTATCAAAATATCATATAAGCCGAATCGCAAAGAGTTATTCCTCATTTACTTGAAATGGCTCCTGTGGACAACACCGATTATCCAAGGAAACCTCTTATTGAAATATTGTATAAAATTCAACTAGACGATTTTAATATGGAAGAAGATGATAATAACAGTGAAACATCAGAAGTAGAAAGTGTAAATGATATGGATGTAGATCTAACAACATCAGAAGTAGGAAGTGTAAATGATGTGGAGAATGAAAATTTGGATATGGATGTAGTAATATCAGAATCTTCATCATCGTTTGAATATGAAGAAGTACATACTGAAACTCCAACTGGAATAGAGAACACAAATGAACAATCAGTTAGTAGAAGATTAATGTTTCGTCCAAGACGTTTGTTTTCCTCGGATAGTGAAGAAGAAGAAGAAGAGGATGATGATGAAATAGTGGTGGGGGAACCGTTATAAAAGCGGGACTGTCAGAGCCCATTTCATTTCTCGGCGAAATTTCGAAGAGTAAACATCGTCAACATGTATCATTGCGACAAATGTTCGGAATCGTTTCACGATGAAATTCTACTAGATATACATAAAGAACTAATTCACAACAACACAGAAGAAGATCAAGAACAACAAGAAGAACAAGAAGAACAAGAAGAAATAACAGCAACATCTTCAACTACTTTACCGAATCTACAAGTATTTGCTTTACCCGGTAAGGTAGTAATGCATCATAAGATTCAAAATGAAAACTTGAACTTAGAAGAATTTATTAGAGAAGCAAAACCAATCGTAAGTAAAACTTTAAAAGAAGAATTGAAAAGATTAAACTTTCTTAAATTTGGTTTACTACTAGAAGCTATGTTTATAAATGCGCAAGAAGAATTATCACCAAGAGGATTCATAACAAAAAACCGAACCATCATGGAAAGTTCAAACATTGATTCAATAGTAGAGAATTGTATAGAAGAAATATTAACCAAACTTCAGGAACACGAAGGAAGAGGATCCGGATGGAGTCTTACAAGTATTGAAGTATTAGATATAAGAGTTCACAAACATGGATATGGACTAATGGGATCTAGTTACATTCCTTTGCCAAAAATAATTGAAAATACAAAATCTTGTATTAATGTTCAAAATGAAGATAATGAATGTTTTCGCTATGCTATGACGTCAAAGTTTGTATTAATAAATCCACAAAGACCCAACCAAGAATATGAAGATGCAAGACACAGGTACAATTTTCAAGGAATAACATATCCCGTTTCTACAAAAGATATATCAAAATTTGAAAAGAAAAATCCCGGCACGTCTATTAATGTTTTCGCATTAGATAGTTCAAACAAAGTGTATCCTTTACGTATTGCAAAAGAAGAGCTACCAGATCATACGGATTTACTACTACTAACGCGAGGAGATGTGTCTCACTATGTGTACATAAAGAAATTCGACTCTCTTGTTAATAAGCAACTTTCAAAAAATCGAAACAAAAAGTTGATTTGCAAGAGATGTTTTAATTTTCAACGAGAAGGAAGACAAGGAAGAGAATGGTTACAAGAGCACAAAAGATTATGTAACAATAATTATGAAGCAAAGATTAATTTACCTTCGGAAAACAGAGCATTCGTTACATTTGAAAAGGTTCATCATCAATACCGTATCCCTTTAGTTGTGTATGCGGATTTTGAATCAACACTTGTTCCAGTTGAAGATGAAAATTGTGAAGCAAGAAAAAGTGTAAAGTATCAAATGCACAAACCAAACAGTTTTTGTTTAATGGTCAAATCAACATTATCAGAAGAACATTTAAACAGATATGGATTAACTTCAGAACCTCTAGTATATCGTGGTGAAAATGCGGAAAAAATATTTCTTGATCACCTATATTCAATAGCTGGAAATACACAAAGATTATATACAAATATTGTACCAATGAAACCGATGGACGAAGAAGAAGAAATTCAACATGAAAATGCGACTCACTGTTTCTTGTGCAAAAATGATTTTACTATTGAGAATTATAAAGTTAAAGATCACGACCACCTCACAGGTTATTACAGGGGTGCTGCTTGTAATAAATGCAACTTGAGCTATCGTTTACCACTATTTATCCCTGTGGTTCTGCATAATCTCAGTGGGTACGACGCTCATTTTATAATACCTGAATTAGGAAGAGACGACGGTAAAATCGATGTGTTAGCTGAAACTTCAGAGAAGTTTATAAGTTTTTCCAAAGAAGTTGGAAACGTCAAACTAAGATTCTTGGACTCCTACCGATTTTTGCCGTCGAGTTTGTCCAAACTTTCTGAAAATCTAAGGAAACAAGATTTAATCGAAACGAAGAAGATTGTAAACAGCGACAAACTGGATCTGGTACTTCGAAAAGGTGTTTTCCCATATGATTACATAGACAGTTTAGAAAGATTTAATGAAACATCACTACCTCCAAAAGGAGAATTTAAAAGTAAACTGTACGACATGGATATATCTCAAGATGATTATGATCATGCATGCAAAGTATGGAACGAATTAGGATTTAGAACATTGGGGGAATATTCAGATTTCTATGTTAAATTAGATGTGACTTTATTATGTGATGTGATGGAAGAATTTAGAAATACGTGTTTTGCGTCATATGGATTAGACCCTCTTCATTCGTACACTTCGCCTGGACTAGCGTGGCAAGCCATGTTAAAAGAAACAAATTGTAAAATACAACTTCTTACAGATATAGATATGGTGTTGATGTTAGAATCAGGAGTTCGAGGAGGATTGACGCAAAGTGTAACACGTCATGTCAAGGCGAACAATAAGTATTTGCCCGATTATGATGCATCAAAACCAACAACATTCCTGGGTTATTTTGATGCAAATAACTTATACGGATGGGCAATGTCGAATCCCCTTCCATATGATAATTTCAAATGGATAGACCCAGAATCAATTGGAAACATAATGGATATACCGAAATATGGAGAAACTGGTTACATATTTGACGTCGATTTTGAATATCCCGAACATCTTCACGACGAACATTATGATTTACCACTTCTTCCGAAGACTGAAATTTCTCCAACTGGAAGATGGCCGAAATTATTGATGACTTTAACCAACAAGTCTCGGTATGTTGGACACTACTGGATGATACAACAGGCCTTAGACTTGGGATTGAAAATTACAAAAATTAATCGAGTGCTACAATTCTCTCAATCTTGTTGGTTAAAACCGTACATTGACAACAACACAAGAAGAAGAGCCGCCGCTACATCAAGTTTTCAAAAAGATTTCTTCAAACTAATGAACAACGCAATATTTGGCAAGACTTTGGAAAACAAAAGGAAACATAAGGACATCAAATTGGTAACTGATCCAGTAAAACTACAGAAATTAGTGCAACAACCAAACTTTGGTTCATCTGTAATTATTAATGAAAATCTAGTTGTTATTTCCATGAACAAGAAGTCAGTTCTAATGGATCGTCCTTTGTATCTAGGAATGTCAATCTTGGATATTTCCAAAACACACATGTACGAGTTTCATTATAAGAAGATGGTTAACTATTATGGAAGAGAGAACATTGGTATTGCATATATGGATACGGATGCTCTAATTTACTGGATTAAAACAAATGACATGTACGAAGATCTACGCACTTTTATGTATAAAGATGATTTCGACTTTTCCGATTATCCCAAGGACCATCCAAATTACGACTACGACAGAAACAAGAAAGTATTGTGAAAATTTAAAGATGAAACAAATGGTGTGCCGATGATGGAAATTGTAGCATTAATGTCCAAACTATATTCATTTCAACTGTACATAAGCGAAAGGAACGAATATCAAGTCACGAAGAAAGCCAAAGGAATAAAAACCTCTTTCCTGAAGAAGAACGTACAGTTTGAACATTATAAAAGATGTTTGTTTGAAAATGTTGAAACAACTGCAACATTTAACACCATAAGAAGCTTCAACCATCGTCTTTTCAGTGTGAACATAATAATGTTTAAAAGTTTAATTTCAGCTTCTAGATTCCTGGCTTTCCAAGATCTAAATGAATACGCAATACAATACATCAAGGGCAACAAACATTCTGTCAGACAATAACAATACCAACATTAAATAAATATTTAACAATAAAGACAACAGTTTATATAAATTAATATGGACAACAATAAATAAATAATAACAATCAATAACAGTAATTAAATATTTGGTCAAAAAGGCAGCAATTAAATTTAAAAACAATCAAACTGAATTGGCTACTAGGATCTAAATCAAAACTTAGTATAAACAACAAATTACTTTTGTATAAGGCAATTTTAAAACCAGTTTGGACATATGGCGCTCAGCTTTGGGGCTCTGCAAGCAACTCCAACTTGGAAATTCTACAAAGATACCAATCAAAATTACTCAGAAAAATTGTCAATGCACCTTGGTTTATATCCAACAGAACTCTACATAAAGACTTAAAAATCCCGACAGTGAAAGAAGAAATCGTCAAAATTAGTACAAATTACATAATTCGACTTGAAAACCACCCAAATCACTTAGCCCTCAACTTGTTGAACAATTCAGAAAGTGTCTACAGGCTGAAACGAGCTACAATTCTGGACTTACAAAATAGGTTTATATAACTATTTTGTAATGTTTAATTAGTGTTGGCATAGGTCAACATCTAATTCATGTTTTCATGTTCAGTTTCATAATTTTCAACATATTCTTTACTTATTGTTCAAATTTTATTGTAACAGATTGTAAAGTAAATAAATTTGTTAGAAAAAAAAGATATAAACAAGCAAAGGTTATGTTGTTTTCAGCATACACAGCGACAACTCAGCTGCGATGGAGGAATATAAACTGATCATAGCAACTACATTAGTCAAATCATGTAGCCTAAACAACTAAAGTTCTGTCAAAAAATTCAGGAAAATAAGCTTTTTTAATACTTGAAAATAATTGCTCGATTATAGTTTATTACCTAGTTTAAAATACTTAAAATCTAACCTGAGAATTTCATTGAAATCAAATTAGTAATAAAAAAGTCTTTTGGGGGGTCTAAAATTCGCCCAAGTGAAATTTAAACTCGATCGTATAGAATTTTATACTCTATGTTCCATAGAGTAAAAATTCAATTATGTGAGAACATTAAATTTCTTTAAAAAACAGGTCAACTAAGTATTTGTGACCAGAGAAAATATCAGATTTTAGTACGATGAAGTGAGTACTATGATAGTACTAGATTTATAGTAAATTCAAATTTCAAATTCAAATTCAAAAACTCTTTATTCAAAGAAAATTTCATATATCATTTGTGTCTCATGTGCACACGCACGTGCGAGACAATTAAACTAAACACTGGAAAATTTAAATATCCTTCATCTGGCTGGTATTTACATGTTTAGATAATAATGTTTAAAAGTTTAATTTCAGCTTCTAGATTCCTGGCTTTCCAAGATCTAAATGAATACGCAATACAATACATCAAGGGCAACAAACATTCTGTCAGACAATAACAATACCAACATTAAATAAATATTTAACAATAAAGACAACAGTTTATATAAATTAATATGGACAACAATAAATAAATAATAACAATCAATAACAGTAATTAAATATTTGGTCAAAAAGGCAGCAATTAAATTTAAAAACAATCAAACTGAATTGGCTACTAGGATCTAAATCAAAACTTAGTATAAACAACAAATTACTTTTGTATAAGGCAATTTTAAAACCAGTTTGGACATATGGCGCTCAGCTTTGGGGCTCTGCAAGCAACTCCAACTTGGAAATTCTACAAAGATACCAATCAAAATTACTCAGAAAAATTGTCAATGCACCTTGGTTTATATCCAACAGAACTCTACATAAAGACTTAAAAATCCCGACAGTGAAAGAAGAAATCGTCAAAATTAGTACAAATTACATAATTCGACTTGAAAACCACCCAAATCACTTAGCCCTCAACTTGTTGAACAATTCAGAAAGTGTCTACAGGCTGAAACGAGCTACAATTCTGGACTTACAAAATAGGTTTATATAACTATTTTGTAATGATTAATTAGTGTTGGCATAGGTCTACATCTAATTCATGTTTTCATGTTCAGTTTCATAATTTTCAACATATTCTTTACTTATTGTTCAAATTTTATTGTAACAGATTGTAAAGTAAATAAATTTGTTAGAAAAAAAAAGATATAAACAAGCAAAGGTTATGTTGTTTTCAGCATACACAGCGACAACTCAGCTGCGATGGAGGAATATAAACTGATCATAGCAACTACATTAGTCAAATCATGTAGCCTAAACAACTAAAGTTCTGTCAAAAAATTCAGGAAAATAAGCTTTTTTAATACTTGAAAATAATTGCTCGATTATAGTTTATTACCTAGTTTAAAATACTTAAAATCTAACCTGAGAATTTCATTGAAATCAAATTAGTAATAAAAAAGTCTTTTGCGGGGTCTAAAATTCGCCCAAGTGAAATTTAAACTCGATCGTATAGAATTTTATACTCTATGTTCCATAGAGTAAAAATTCAATTATGTGAGAACATTAAATTTCTTTAAAAAACAGGTCAACTAAGTATTTGTGACCAGAGAAAATATCAGATTTTAGTACGATGAAGTGAGTACTATGATAGTACTAGATTTATAGTAAATTCAAATTTCAAATTCAAATTCAAAAACTCTTTATTCAAAGAAAATTTCATATATCATTTGTGTCTCATGTGCACACGCACGTGCGAGACAATTAAACTAAACACTGGAAAATTTAAATATCCTTCATCTGGCTGGTATTTACATGTTTAGATAATAATGTTTAAAAGTTTAATTTCAGCTTCTAGATTCCTGGCTTTCCAAGATCTAAATGAATACGCAATACAATACATCAAGGGCAACAAACATTCTGTCAGACAATAACAATACCAACATTAAATAAATATTTAACAATAAAGACAACAGTTTATATAAATTAATATGGACAACAATAAATAAATAATAACAATCAATAACAGTAATTAAATATTTGGTCAAAAAGGCAGCAATTAAATTTAAAAACAATCAAACTGAATTGGCTACTAGGATCTAAATCAAAACTTAGTATAAACAACAAATTACTTTTGTATAAGGCAATTTTAAAACCAGTTTGGACATATGGCGCTCAGCTTTGGGGCTCTGCAAGCAACTCCAACTTGGAAATTCTACAAAGATACCAATCAAAATTACTCAGAAAAATTGTCAATGCACCTTGGTTTATATCCAACAGAACTCTACATAAAGACTTAAAAATCCCGACAGTGAAAGAAGAAATCGTCAAAATTAGTACAAATTACATAATTCGACTTGAAAACCACCCAAATCACTTAGCCCTCAACTTGTTGAACAATTCAGAAAGTGTCTACAGGCTGAAACGAGCTACAATTCTGGACTTACAAAATAGGTTTATATAACTATTTTGTAATGTTTAATTAGTGTTGGCATAGGTCTACATCTAATTCATGTTTTCATGTTCAGTTTCATAATTTTCAACATATTCTTTACTTATTGTTCAAATTTTATTGTAACAGATTGTAAAGTAAATAAATTTGTTAGAAAAAAAAGATATAAACAAGCAAAGGTTATGTTGTTTTCAGCATACACAGCGACAACTCAGCTGCGATGGAGGAATATAAACTGATCATAGCAACTACATTAGTCAAATCATGTAGCCTAAACAACTAAAGTTCTGTCAAAAAATTCAGGAAAATAAGCTTTTTTAATACTTGAAAATAATTGCTCGATTATAGTTTATTACCTAGTTTAAAATACTTAAAATCTAACCTGAGAATTTCATTGAAATCAAATTAGTAATAAAAAAGTCTTTTGGGGGGTCTAAAATTCGCCCAAGTGAAATTTAAACTCGATCGTATAGAATTTTATACTCTATGTTCCATAGAGTAAAAATTCAATTATGTGAGAACATTAAATTTCTTTAAAAAACAGGTCAACTAAGTATTTGTGACCAGAGAAAATATCAGATTTTAGTACGATGAAGTGAGTACTATGATAGTACTAGATTTATAGTAAATTCAAATTTCAAATTCAAATTCAAAAACTCTTTATTCAAAGAAAATTTCATATATCATTTGTGTCTCATGTGCACACGCACGTGCGAGACAATTAAACTAAACACTGGAAAATTTAAATATCCTTCATCTGGCTGGTATTTACATGTTTAGATAATAATGTTTAAAAGTTTAATTTCAGCTTCTAGATTCCTGGCTTTCCAAGATCTAAATGAATACGCAATACAATACATCAAGGGCAACAAACATTCTGTCAGACAATAACAATACCAACATTAAATAAATATTTAACAATAAAGACAACAGTTTATATAAATTAATATGGACAACAATAAATAAATAATAACAATCAATAACAGTAATTAAATATTTGGTCAAAAAGGCAGCAATTAAATTTAAAAACAATCAAACTGAATTGGCTACTAGGATCTAAATCAAAACTTAGTATAAACAACAAATTACTTTTGTATAAGGCAATTTTAAAACCAGTTTGGACATATGGCGCTCAGCTTTGGGGCTCTGCAAGCAACTCCAACTTGGAAATTCTACAAAGATACCAATCAAAATTACTCAGAAAAATTGTCAATGCACCTTGGTTTATATCCAACAGAACTCTACATAAAGACTTAAAAATCCCGACAGTGAAAGAAGAAATCGTCAAAATTAGTACAAATTACATAATTCGACTTGAAAACCACCCAAATCACTTAGCCCTCAACTTGTTGAACAATTCAGAAAGTGTCTACAGGCTGAAACGAGCTACAATTCTGGACTTACAAAATAGGTTTATATAACTATTTTGTAATGTTTAATTAGTGTTGGCATAGGTCTACATCTAATTCATGTTTTCATGTTCAGTTTCATAATTTTCAACATATTCTTTACTTATTGTTCAAATTTTATTGTAACAGATTGTAAAGTAAATAAATTTGTTAGAAAAAAAAAAGATATAAACAAGCAAAGGTTATGTTGTTTTCAGCATACACAGCGACAACTCAGCTGCGATGGAGGAATATAAACTGATCATAGCAACTACATTAGTCAAATCATGTAGCCTAAACAACTAAAGTTCTGTCAAAAAATTCAGGAAAATAAGCTTTTTTAATACTTGAAAATAATTGCTCGATTATAGTTTATTACCTAGTTTAAAATACTTAAAATCTAACCTGAGAATTTCATTGAAATCAAATTAGTAATAAAAAAGTCTTTTGGGGGGTCTAAAATTCGCCCAAGTGAAATTTAAACTCGATCGTATAGAATTTTATACTCTATGTTCCATAGAGTAAAAATTCAATTATGTGAGAACATTAAATTTCTTTAAAAAACAGGTCAACTAAGTATTTGTGACCAGAGAAAATATCAGATTTTAGTACGATGAAGTGAGTACTATGATAGTACTAGATTTATAGTAAATTCAAATTTCAAATTCAAATTCAAAAACTCTTTATTCAAAGAAAATTTCATATATCATTTGTGTCTCATGTGCACACGCACGTGCGAGACAATTAAACTAAACACTGGAAAATTTAAATATCCTTCATCTGGCTGGTATTTACATGTTTAGATAATAATGTTTAAAAGTTTAATTTCAGCTTCTAGATTCCTGGCTTTCCAAGATCTAAATGAATACGCAATACAATACATCAAGGGCAACAAACATTCTGTCAGACAATAACAATACCAACATTAAATAAATATTTAACAATAAAGACAACAGTTTATATAAATTAATATGGACAACAATAAATAAATAATAACAATCAATAACAGTAATTAAATATTTGGTCAAAAAGGCAGCAATTAAATTTAAAAACAATCAAACTGAATTGGCTACTAGGATCTAAATCAAAACTTAGTATAAACAACAAATTACTTTTGTATAAGGCAATTTTAAAACCAGTTTGGACATATGGCGCTCAGCTTTGGGGCTCTGCAAGCAACTCCAACTTGGAAATTCTACAAAGATACCAATCAAAATTACTCAGAAAAATTGTCAATGCACCTTGGTTTATATCCAACAGAACTCTACATAAAGACTTAAAAATCCCGACAGTGAAAGAAGAAATCGTCAAAATTAGTACAAATTACATAATTCGACTTGAAAACCACCCAAATCACTTAGCCCTCAACTTGTTGAACAATTCAGAAAGTGTCTACAGGCTGAAACGAGCTACAATTCTGGACTTACAAAATAGGTTTATATAACTATTTTGTAATGTTTAATTAGTGTTGGCATAGGTCTACATCTAATTCATGTTTTCATGTTCAGTTTCATAATTTTCAACATATTCTTTACTTATTGTTCAAATTTTATTGTAACAGATTGTAAAGTAAATAAATTTGTTAGAAAAAAAAGATATAAACAAGCAAAGGTTATGTTGTTTTCAGCATACACAGCGACAACTCAGCTGCGATGGAGGAATATAAACTGATCATAGCAACTACATTAGTCAAATCATGTAGCCTAAACAACTAAAGTTCTGTCAAAAAATTCAGGAAAATAAGCTTTTTTAATACTTGAAAATAATTGCTCGATTATAGTTTATTACCTAGTTTAAAATACTTAAAATCTAACCTGAGAATTTCATTGAAATCAAATTAGTAATAAAAAAGTCTTTTGGGGGGTCTAAAATTCGCCCAAGTGAAATTTAAACTCGATCGTATAGAATTTTATACTCTATGTTCCATAGAGTAAAAATTCAATTATGTGAGAACATTAAATTTCTTTAAAAAACAGGTCAACTAAGTATTTGTGACCAGAGAAAATATCAGATTTTAGTACGATGAAGTGAGTACTATGATAGTACTAGATTTATAGTAAATTCAAATTTCAAATTCAAATTCAAAAACTCTTTATTCAAAGAAAATTTCATATATCATTTGTGTCTCATGTGCACACGCACGTGCGAGACAATTAAACTAAACACTGGAAAATTTAAATATCCTTCATCTGGCTGGTATTTACATGTTTAGATAATAATGTTTAAAAGTTTAATTTCAGCTTCTAGATTCCTGGCTTTCCAAGATCTAAATGAATACGCAATACAATACATCAAGGGCAACAAACATTCTGTCAGACAATAACAATACCAACATTAAATAAATATTTAACAATAAAGACAACAGTTTATATAAATTAATATGGACAACAATAAATAAATAATAACAATCAATAACAGTAATTAAATATTTGGTCAAAAAGGCAGCAATTAAATTTAAAAACAATCAAACTGAATTGGCTACTAGGATCTAAATCAAAACTTAGTATAAACAACAAATTACTTTTGTATAAGGCAATTTTAAAACCAGTTTGGACATATGGCGCTCAGCTTTGGGGCTCTGCAAGCAACTCCAACTTGGAAATTCTACAAAGATACCAATCAAAATTACTCAGAAAAATTGTCAATGCACCTTGGTTTATATCCAACAGAACTCTACATAAAGACTTAAAAATCCCGACAGTGAAAGAAGAAATCGTCAAAATTAGTACAAATTACATAATTCGACTTGAAAACCACCCAAATCACTTAGCCCTCAACTTGTTGAACAATTCAGAAAGTGTCTACAGGCTGAAACGAGCTACAATTCTGGACTTACAAAATAGGTTTATATAACTATTTTGTAATGTTTAATTAGTGTTGGCATAGGTCTACATCTAATTCATGTTTTCATGTTCAGTTTCATAATTTTCAACATATTCTTTACTTATTGTTCAAATTTTATTGTAACAGATTGTAAAGTAAATAAATTTGTTAGAAAAAAAAAGATATAAACAAGCAAAGGTTATGTTGTTTTCAGCATACACAGCGACAACTCAGCTGCGATGGAGGAATATAAACTGATCATAGCAACTACATTAGTCAAATCATGTAGCCTAAACAACTAAAGTTCTGTCAAAAAATTCAGGAAAATAAGCTTTTTTAATACTTGAAAATAATTGCTCGATTATAGTTTATTACCTAGTTTAAAATACTTAAAATCTAACCTGAGAATTTCATTGAAATCAAATTAGTAATAAAAAAGTCTTTTGGGGGTCTAAAATTCGCCCAAGTGAAATTTAAACTCGATTGTATAGAATTTTATACTCTATGTTCCATAGAGTAAAAATTCAATTATGTGAGAACATTAAATTTCTTTAAAAAACAGGTCAACTAAGTATTTGTGACCAGAGAAAATATCAGATTTTAGTACGATGAAGTGAGTACTATGATAGTACTAGATTTATAGTAAATTCAAATTTCAAATTCAAATTCAAAAACTCTTTATTCAAAGAAAATTTCATATATCATTTGTGTCTCATGTGCACACGCACGTGCGAGACAATTAAACTAAACACTGGAAAATTTAAATATCCTTCATCTGGCTGGTATATACATGTTTAGATAATAATGTTTAAAAGTTTAATTTCAGCTTCTAGATTCCTGGCTTTCCAAGATCTAAATGAATACGCAATACAATACATCAAGGGCAACAAACATTCTGTCAGACAATAACAATACCAACATTAAATAAATATTTAACAATAAAGACAACAGTTTATATAAATTAATATGGACAACAATAAATAAATAATAACAATCAATAACAGTAATTAAATATTTGGTCAAAAAGGCAGCAATTAAATTTAAAAACAATCAAACTGAATTGGCTACTAGGATCTAAATCAAAACTTAGTATAAACAACAAATTACTTTTGTATAAGGCAATTTTAAAACCAGTTTGGACATATGGCGCTCAGCTTTGGGGCTCTGCAAGCAACTCCAACTTGGAAATTCTACAAAGATACCAATCAAAATTACTCAGAAAAATTGTCAATGCACCTTGGTTTATATCCAACAGAACTCTACATAAAGACTTAAAAAATCCCGACAGTGAAAGAAGAAATCGTCAAAATTAGTACAAATTACATAATTCGACTTGAAAACCACCCAAATCACTTAGCCCTCAACTTGTTGAACAATTCAGAAAGTGTCTACAGGCTGAAACGAGCTACAATTCTGGACTTACAAAATAGGTTTATATAACTATTTTGTAATGTTTAATTAGTGTTGGCATAGGTCTACATCTAATTCATGTTTTCATGTTCAGTTTCATAATTTTCAACATATTCTTTACTTATTGTTCAAATTTTATTGTAACATATTGTAAAGTAAATAAATTTGTTAGAAAAAAAAAGATACAAACAAGCAAAGGTTATGTTGTTTTCAGCATACACAGCGACAACTCAGCTGCGATGGAGGAATATAAACTGATCATAGCAACTACATTAGTCAAATCATGTAGCCTAAACAACTAAAGTTCTGTCAAAAAATTCAGGAAAATAAGCTTTTTTAATACTTGAAAATAATTGCTCGATTATAGTTTATTACCTAGTTTAAAATACTTAAAATCTAACCTGAGAATTTCATTGAAATCAAATTAGTAATAAAAATGTCTATTGGGGGGTCTAAAATTCGCCCAAGTGAAATTTAAACTCGATCGTATAGAATTTTATACTCTATGTTCCATAGAGTAAAAATTCAATTATGTGAGAACATTAAATTTCTTTAAAAAACAGGTCAACTAAGTATTTGTGACCAGAGAAAATATCAGATTTTAGTACGATGAAGTGAGTACTATGATAGTACTAGATTTATAGTAAATTCAAATTTCAAATTCAAATTCAAAAACTCTTTATTCAAAGAAAATTTCATATATCATTTTTGTCTCATGTGCACACGCACGTGCGAGACAATTAAACTAAACACTGGAAAATTTAAATATCCTTCATCTGGCTGGTATTTACATGTTTAGATAATAATGTTTAAAAGTTTAATTTCAGCTTCTAGATTCCTGGCTTTTCAAGATCTAAATGAATACGCAATACAATACATCAAGGGCAACAAACATTCTGTCAGACAATAACAATACCAACATTAAATAAATATTTAACAATAAAGACAACAGTTTATATAAATTAATATGGACAACAATAAATAAATAATAACAATCAATAACAGTAATTAAATATTTGGTCAAAAAGGCAGCAATTAAATTTAAAAACAATCAAACTGAATTGGCTACTAGGATCTAAATCAAAACTTAGTATAAACAACAAATTACTTTTGTATAAGGCAATTTTAAAACCAGTTTGGACATATGGCGCTCAGCTTTGGGGCTCTGCAAGCAACTCCAACTTGGAAATTCTACAAAGATACCAATCAAAATTACTCAGAAAAATTGTCAATGCACCTTGGTTTATATCCAACAGAACTCTACATAAAGACTTAAAAATCCCGACAGTGAAAGAAGAAATCGTCAAAATTAGTACAAATTACATAATTCGACTTGAAAACCACCCAAATCACTTAGCCCTCAACTTGTTGGACAATTCAGAAAGTGTCTACAGGCTGAAACGTGCTACAATTCTGGACTTACAAAATAGGTTTATATGACTATTTTGTAATGTTTAATTGGTGTTGGCATAGGTCAACATCTAATTCATGTTTTCATGTTCAGTTTCATAATTTTCAACATATTCTTTACTTATTGTTCAAATTTTATTGTAACAGATTGTAAAGTAAATAAATTTGTTAGAAAAAAAAAAGAAATAAACAAGCAAAGGTTATGTTGTTTTCAGCATACACAGCGACAACTCAGCTGCGATGGAGGAATATAAACTGATCATAGCAACTACATTAGTCAAATCATGTAGCCTAAACAACTAAAGTTCTGTCAAAAAATTCAGGAAAATAAGCTTTTTTAATACTTGAAAATAATTGCTCGATTATAGTTTATTACCTAGTTTAAAATACTTAAAATCTAACCTGAGAATTTCATTGAAATCAAATTAGTAATAAAAAAGTCTTTTGGGGGGTCTAAAATTCGCCCAAGTGAAATTTGAACTCGATCGTATAGAATTTTATACTCTATGTTCCATAGAGTAAAAATTCAATTATGTGAGAACATTAAATTTCTTAAAAAAAAAACAGGTCAACTAAGTATTTGTGACCAGAGAAAATATCAGATTTTAGTACGATGAAGTGAGTACTATGATAGTACTAGATTTATAGAAAATTCAAATTTCAAATTCAAATTCAAAAACTCTTTATTCAAAGAAAATTTCATATATCATTTTTGTCTCATGTGCACACGCACGTGCGAGACAATTAAACTAAACATGGAAAATTTAAATATCCTTCATCTGGCTGGTATTTACATGTTTAGATAATAATGTTTAAAAGTTTAATTTTAGCTTCTAGATTCCTGGCTTTCCAAGATCTAAATGAATACGCAATACAATACATCAAGGGCAACAAACATTCTGTCAGACAATAACAATACCAACATTAAATAAATATTTAACAATAAAGACAACAGTTTATATAAATTAACATGGACAACAATAAATAAATAATAACAATCAATAACAGTAATTAAATATTTGGTCAAAAAGGCAGCAATTAAATTTAAAAACAATCAAACTGAATTGGCTACTAGGATCTAAATCAAAACTTAGTATAAACAACAAATTACTTTTGTATAAGGCAATTTTAAAACCAGTTTGGACATATGGCGCTCAGCTTTGGGGCTCTGCAAGCAACTCCAACTTGGAAATTCTACAAAGATACCAATCAAAATTACTCAGAAAAATTGTCAATGCACCTTGGTTTATATCCAACAGAACTCTACATAAAGACTTAAAAATCCCGACAGTGAAAGAAGAAATCGTCAAAATTAGTACAAATTACATAATTCGACTTGAAAACCACCCAAATCACTTAGCCCTCAACTTGTTGGACAATTCAGAAAGTGTCTACAGGCTGAAACGAGCTACAATTCTGGACTTACAAAATAGGTTTATATAACTATTTTGTAATGTTTAATTAGTGTTGGCATAGGTCAACATCTAATTCATGTTTTCATGTTCAGTTTCATAATTTTCAACATATTCTTTACTTATTGTTCAAATTTTATTTCAGTAATAACTTAATTAGTTTAAAGTCTTTTTACTGTTAATTTTTTTTTTTTTTTTTTTTTTTTTTGTGAAATCAAGTTCTAAATTATTAAGTTCATTTCACACGAACACAAAACCGGATTGGAATGATGAGGCTTGGGACGCCGGTACGCCATTACAGGTAGGGAGAAGAGAAGAAATATTAAATCATCTCTCCAGGATCTCAATACTTTCCTCCACCCGCCTCGGATGAAAAATTTCATTCATAATGTAATAAACTGTCTTATGAAGTCCCCGGGCATCGTAGCCGGCCCACAAAAAAAAAAAAAAAAAAAAAAAAAACATTTGAAATAAGATTAACCCTACAATCTTGCAAAACTTTTCATGTCCTGTTCATTCAAACATGACAAACAGAAATTTAAATGTTAATAAAGCGGCCATTTGTGGTCAGTGGGACTTATTGTTGAATCTGAATCGGACTGCCTTCAATGTGATATTTGTGATGTAGCTTTTAAATGTTCTAAACTTAAGAAAACAGCTTTTAATATAATTAACACTTCCCGGGCTACATTAAATCACCGGCTGGGGCATAATTATTTCAAGCAAAAGTTCAAATCATAATATTGTATTTTTTTGTTATTCATTTGTTCAAAATTATTTATATCTCATAAAAAAAATTGTTCAGTGCTGAAATAATTTTTTGCACATATTTTACAAAGAAAATAAAATTTGAGAGGGTGGATATATCCGTCTTTGGCCCGCAAGAAAACTTGGGTGGAATACATATATCTGCCGCCCAGAACAATAATTGAAAAATATGAAAACTGCTGATGATGTTGAGTAGCCTATTTTTGTGGGCAGAGGACGGATATATCCGTATATGTAATTTTATTGTTTTATTTAACTTACTATCACAATAAGGTAAATGCCCCAAATACCGACACCTTAAGGCTGAATTCCAGTTTATATAAGCAGAAAAACATTTAAAGGTTATGTAATGCTTGAGTATTATGAATTAATTAATTTCGCCAATTCAAAAACTTTCAGATTACATTAAAAGATTTAAGAAAAACGATCATCTTGACCGTTTTTAAGTACCTAAAACTTGGGAAAACAAGTTTGTCAATTTACCAAATATACCGACGACAATGCAAAAAATACCGACATCTCATGTCCTAATTACCGACATCGACATTTTAACACCAATTTGAGAAAGAAGAGGAGCATTATCGTACTAATAAAAAATATTTTATGGTTGTTTGTTTTTTTATTTACCCATCCCACAATTTTTGTTATAATATGTTGTCATTATCCATCTCCCAAAATGAAAAACTTTAAGGTCTGACGATTCTTGAATTAGGTGAGAAAGACAACCTAACTCTTAATTTTACAGAATATAATTGAAAAAAGTTTAATAACATTTATTTATACTTGACAAAAGTAAGTTCAATATCTTCAGTATCATCTAGATGCAAAATTGCAAACAAATACCGAAATACTACGAATTTACGCTATGAAAGAATGGACGACAGAAGTAGAAAACGAGGAATAGCCGGCAGACGACAGCTTTAATGGCGGCAGGCCGGCAGACGGAGACGGCAGCCGACTCTGCCGAGTGCCGACCTTACTTTGTAATGCCAAAATTAAAAGCTGTTGAGTTAGTTTCTGTATTATATTGGAATATTATTATAACAAACCTAAAACATTAGGAATGAGAAATATTTTAAGTAATATGTACAATTAATTAAATATTCTTTATTTAATACAAACAAGTTATACCATACATAACACATAACCTCAATAAATTACAACAGTACAGTTGAATATTTTTACCTAGAAGCAGTCAAGACCAAGTGGACTATCTTTGACGCTGAACTTCTTTTGCTTGCAGCTTAATCATGTGTTTCTAACATTCTAGATATCGTGTTTCTAACCGTCAAATGTTGATGTTCAATCAAAACAAACACTGAATGCACGTCTTTTTATATATTTTTTTGATAAACATATAAGTTATAATGCATAATTGACAGGACACCCATGATTATGCTACTAGCAAAAGAAGTTCAACGTCAGAGACAGTCCACTTAGTCTTGACCGCTTCTAGGTAAAATAATTCAACTAGGCCTAACTGTATAAAAGTTTGGTGAAGTTTAAGGCAAACTTGAAACCACAAATAAATATCAGAATAATATTTGATATGACTTTATAATGAATATTTATAAAATTCATTACAATTCGGTATAATATGAAACTAAAACATGTTTTTAATCAAGTGTTGGTATTAATAGTTGGAAAAAATAATACCGACAATGGTGACAACACTATGTCGGTATTTGGTGCAGTGATTAAATTTTGTTTCAAATACCAACATCGCAAATTAAATTACAATGAAAAAAGTTCAGTATTTATGATTAATATTTGAAACCCTCATTATTAGGTCTCCAAATAAAACATAAGTTTAATACAAACATATAATTATTCAAATACTTATTCCCTAAGCCAGATCTTTATGTTCCTAGAGGAAACCTGTAAGATTCTTAACTAAAATCATAAATAAGAACAAGGGGAGACAAAACTTACAAGCACAAACTTATAAAAGGTGGAAAATTGTTTATTTTTATTTTTTCTCATAGAAAAAAAAGACCACAAACTCATCTGACTTTGAAAGTAGCCAATACAGATGACGAACAGCTTATATTTTGTGATCAAATGTGACCTTGTCGGTATTTGGTACACTGTCGGTATTTGGGGCATTTACCTTATAGCAGTAAAAACAGTTAAAAAAAAAAAAAAAAAAATGCAAGAACTACAATAGATTGTGCGACTGGTTCATCGCTTTCTTCGCCAGAATCATTTGTCATATTATAGTTATTTTCACGGCCATAATCCCTTTCAGATGCACTTCTTTATTTAGCATTTTTTATAACCAGTGTTGGGGAGTAGCGCGCTACTTGTAGCGCGCTACTGTAGCGACGCTACTTTTTTAGTAGCGTTAGTGTAGGGTTACCATACCCTCCGGGATGAAAAAGAGGACACCCAAGTACTCATCGCGAGTCGGATTATAATAAGTCATAAAAATCTTAATTTCTGCCCCCCCCCCCCCCATATAAATATCACAGAGTGAGGAACAAACAAATGTTTAAAATTAAAATTAATAGACTATTTTAACTTTTTTCAAAATACCGGTAATACACTTTTTCTCAAAAAATACTAAATAAGGTGCAATTTTTTTTTAAATGCAATTCAATATTTGAGAAAATAATAAGATGGTTTAAGCCCTAAAAATTATAGGTTACATTTTGTTGGTTATATTTTATACAGTAGGCCTATACTTCTTTAAGAACTGCCAAAAAAACATAAATGAGAAAAGTTTAAATTGTCAAGAGCACATAGGCTAATTTATTACATTGTTAATGCTATATGCGAGTAAATTGATATTAATTGGATGAAAAATAAAAATGTTAACCTTTTTAATTACGTCCATGGAGATTAGTTCTTTCAAGATTCACCTTAAATGAAATTTAGTTTCAAAGACGAGGTCAGTCACTTTCACAATCAGTGACTTAAAAAGACTACTCTCAGACACAAACAACTAATCATGTAAAAAAAGAAAGGTCGTATTAATCAAACTGAAGCCTGTATGAATGGAATGCCGATCACATATCTGCTAAAACATACATAACCTTACTTTCTCACCCAATACAACCCGGCCACTTCGCGTAATCTGCCAGTGACGTCTAACTAAAAGGAATGTCCTACAAATTGTGTCATTAGAGTAAAAGTAAATTAAATGTGGTATTACTTTTAACAATAGATTTGACATTTTAAACAATACAAATTACAATTTGATTAGGCCTACAATCTGGGGGAATAATAAAATCTTCTTAGTGGTTGGTAAAAAACTTAAACAGCTATTCATTTTACTGCTTCCAAAAAGCCGGACAAATGGAATGATTCTCAAAAATCCGCCCGGACGTTTTTTTATGTTCTAAAAAGAGGACATGTCCAGGGAAAAGAGGACGTATGGTAACCCTACGTTAGTGTAGCTCTGCTACTTTTGAAAATAAGTAGCTTGTAGCTGTAGCGAGCTACATTTTTAGAGTAGTTGTAGCGGATTATTTAGCTACTTTTCTCGCTACTTTGGTTTCAATAAAACATAATAATTGTGTTTACATTACATCATTCATGGCTTCCAAATGAACACGAGAAAAACAGAGAAACCTTTGTATGGTTAGTCAGCTGTTAAGTTTTTCGCTCGTTGTAATTGAAGATTTGAGGAACGACGCGACTAGTCAACGAATTTTAAGAAATAGCCAATTTTTATTTTTACTACAAGACTATTTGGCATAACCACTCAACAACATAACCTCAACCACGTTGATTGATGTTGATGTGAATGTTTGTTTACATCCCGAACTCTGTAACTTTGTACTTAATGTTAATACTTTACAGAGTGCTTCATACTTATATTCTCTCTCTGTAGTATCTAATCTATCAATCGACATCATGGTAGTTATTAGGCCTAAAAGCGAGATTGGCGATTAAACTGGAGAAGCTGGTCCTTATTCTGTGCATACGCCAGCAGCCGTCTACCCGTGGCCGGTCTAAGAAAAATGTTAAAAACGTGTGAAGATAACTTAATAAATATTGTTGACTACTTTTTTTATGTAAGTCTTTCTATTCGATAATTTATATTTTCATACCGGAACCACTATTGTTTACATTATCTAGGCTCCATAGTCACAAAACAATACCAAAAAGGGTATAGGCCTATATTAAAAAATAATAATTAATTGTACTTTTAAGTAGGGTGATTATACATCACAAAAGAAATACTTGACCGGATTGCGGCAAAAGTAGCTTAAATTGTAGCGAGCTACTTTTTAATTGTAGCTGTAGCTGTAGCTAGCTACTTTTTTGAAAATGTAGCTGTAGCTGTAGCTAAGCTACTTTCTACAAAAAGTAGCTGTAGCTGTAGCTAGCTACTTTTAAAAAGTAGCTTCCCCAATACTGTTTATAACATCTTCAGCAAAATTTAGATCATTAGAAAAAATCATTTTTAAATTAAACTCATAGTACGTCATTACAAAAACAAACATTCACTGTAAGGTCCCTAGCGTAAACTGACAGTTTTCCCGCTACACATGTATTGTTTAGGCATGAAACAGCTGAAAAAGTCACGGGAAACTATCTTGCCAGCTGTAAAAACTCAATTACCTGTCTAAAAGTCAATATATAATGTTTATTATCGTAATATATACAACACATGTTTTTTTGTATTTTTGGACAAATATATCCGTCTCTATCCCAGAAAAGAAAATTCGGATATATTTCTAGTCCGTTTTCAGCCTGGACCAGAAATGACATTCACCGGATAGGGCTGCTAAGTCCGTCAATAGCCCGGGAAGGGTTAAGAGTTGATTGAGCTTACCCTAACTGTATATAGCCTTGGGTAAAAAAAAGAGAGATATGGTGATCTTTTCTCTGTTGTACAAGAGGGACTGAAGGAAACAAGAGATTTAAATTGATTGTTAATAGAAGAAAATCAAGCATTAATTGTTAAAATTAATGCCCTAAAGAAATTAAATAGTAGTTTAAGTAAGAAGTATAAAAAGCTCAGTAACAGACTAACTTACGGTACAAAATTTCATGGCAAAACAATTCATAAAAGCGTTGACTATTTCCTCTAGTTTAATACTTAATTGTTACTGATATTTATAATTTTCAATTCTTTGCAGAGAGAATTAGCCTACATTAACCAGAAGCATTGAAACATACAATCTTGAGAATGTAATCTAACCAAGGTAGGGTAGGCCTACAAAGTTTCAACTGGTTGCCGTAATTGTCACCAAACATTAGGCTATGATTTTCCACAAAGTGAGAAATTGGATATAATTCCACATTTTTACATGATACTAATAATAAACAGAAGGTTCTTGGCTATTCAAAGTTCAGTTAAAGCTCAACTTTTCATCTTATCCCTAGGTGTCAATTACACAAGTACATAGGCCCTATAAGAATTAGCTATCTGGTAACAAAATCCTTAATAAAAATAGAAACATATTTATAACATCTTACCCAATGTTCGATTGGCATCTGAAACAATTGCTGAGGTTTCTTTAACAAAACAAATGCAATAAATTTATAATTAAAGAAAACTTTATGAAATTGACATGTCAAAACCAACTACCAAAAGCACATGTTCTGCCAACTTCTCAACTTTACTATTTTATTCGTTACCAAGAATGTAAACCTACCCATTCATAAAAATAGTGAGCAATAACATTATGATTGAGATTGACAGGTTATAATAAATTTTCTAAATATTTAAAACATTGAAATCTGACAAAAGTTCTCTTTCTTCCAAGATCGCCTGAGAGAGAGGCTGAGAGGCCGTTGAAAAGCCGGTCGCTCTCCACCAAGCGTTTTACTTCTCTCCTTACCCAGCATTGACTAAAACTATCATGATCGCCAACAGTATACTATAACCAATGACATTCTTTTTGCTGCAAGGTTTGGGTAATATAGTGAATAAATATGCTGAAGGTGCACTCTTCGGCATAGGCTCGTAAGGGCAATAGGATTTTTCCAGTTGATCAGGCCGGAATAATACTCGAGCTATGATGACATCAATTGAGGAGTTTGGTGGAAAAACGACCTCAGTACAAAAAACGTGTTTTGAGATAATCGACTTTGAATATTAAACTTATGTTTTATAGGCTTTTACCAAATTGCATTACTCTTAGGATAGTTATACTATGCAAGATATATTCTTTTGGATTAAGAATATAATCTTTGTTTTTTTATGTGTCCTTTCCATAAAAAGTTATTGAACAAAATATGAAGCAGAGTCAGAGGTCGTTTTTCCATCAAACCACTTTTTCAATATTAAAAACTTAGATTTTATGCATTTAAACTCATGAAAGTGGATAGAAATAAAGTAAAACAAAATATTTATTCGACCTAAATTTATGTGAAATAAAATCAAATAGGTCTAGCAACGGTTTCATTCAATAAAACTTAAAATAAACTTGTAGAGATACAATGGTCCATCAAAGACTTTACTGAAGGTTTTTAAACATTTAAATGACAGATAGCTTGTTTAAACATCAATTTTCACACAAAGAAAACCTATACAACGTTTAGCAATAACCCATAATGTTTGTCTGCACAAGAATGTTTCCTCCAGCTGAAGCCAGGATGCCTCCGAACTGCTGACAGCATTCAGAAAAAAATTCATAACTCAGCGAAAACACAAGATATTGACATGAAACAAACACTGTTGCAAAGAGGATTAAATAACGGATCATTTTAAGCGTTTTACCGAAAAACGACCTCAGTCACCTTAGGTCGTTTTTCCACCAACCTCCTCAATTTCAAATGTCACACGTAACTATTACATTTCCTAACAAAACTAACATTTTCTAACAACATCCCACGGCAGCAAATCTACATTCCCATTCCTATTGTGTTTATGGGGAAAATACAATATCTCAAGATCGTTTGGAAATTCGCTGAGTACGCAGGTCTGCTGCGACGGGGGTATTTTTTTATTCCTCGGTCCTCCTTTTCTTTTGAGGGGATGTTCCATATTCCTCAACCCCCCTCTGCATCCGTATGTGAACCGTACCACCAGGGGCCATTTATAATCATCTACTAGTTACAACTTGTAACTTGTAATTTCCATTAGATTTACGTTTGGTGACCACTGATTTACTAATAATATAAGTTCGTAGTTTATTGTGAAATGAGCACAAATGGCTGCTTGCGGCCCTGAGGAAAATTTAACGCAAATTTGCCGATTAACTCTCTAAAATACCCAAGTGAGGACCCCTGCACTACCGAGACATGTAGGCCTACATAGGTATCTTAACAAATGCATCTGATGTATTTTGAAATTTAATTGAAACTTCTTCTATGTTTGTACAAACTAGTAGCTTACAGGGGCAAAAGCCCCTAATCATAGAATTAAAATATAGTAGACCCTATTGTGTTACCGGTACTTTACTAAAAAAGTTTTTAAAAAGATTTAATTTTGATTGCTAGTGTTTTAGCAATATCGTTGCTTAGACCATTCGCTTTCAACAAACTCTTTACAATCTTGAGAAACTATATATAAATTTTTAAAATGAAGTTTTTTAAGAAATTAAAATAATGTAAAAAGAGGCAATGAGAAAAAACGTGGCGGATGCTCAGCACCCATTTCAGAATTAATACACATTCAATGGTGTTCAAAAGACTCCATTCTTTTTTCAACCATTGGATTATCTTGTTTGTCCATAAGTTGAATATTAAACCATCGTTTGTTCATTTCCTTGCATTTAATCTTTCAATCTTTGTTGAACTTTCAGCCCACAGGTGATGGATCAGGAGATGGCTGATGTATTCGTCCCTCAGATGTCCTCAAGATTTCTGAGCATCATCATCTTTGATTTTATTTTGCCCACATCCACCATTTGTTCATTTCCTTTCATTTAGTCTTTGTTGAACCTGTAGCCACTGGACCTCTCTCTCTCTCTCTCTCTCTCTCTCTCTCTCTCTCTCTCTCTCTCTCTCTCTCTCTCTCTCTCTCTCTCTCTCTCTCTCTCTCTCTCTCTCTCTCTCTCTGTCCAGTTTCAGGTGCTATGTGGGGATACTTGTCTGTATGGTCACTTGTGGGAAATCAGTTATTTAACGCCTTATGAAAGTTTTAATGAGAGAAAAAGTTTGAAGAAAAAATTAATAATTGTTAATTGTATTCCTCTCTTGGATATTTTTAATTTTAACACATCGATATTTTTGTCCTTATGGCGCTATAACTGTCATCTAGAGAGAGGACTTTATAAGGATATAAGAGAGGAAATTGTGGAGCTATTAGAGAGGACCTTATGACGATATGTGAGGGGGAATTGTGAAGCTATAAGAGAGGACCTTGTGACGATATGAGAGGGTGATTTATGAAGCTATTAGAGAGAATTTATGGCGATATAAGAGAGTGATTTATGGGGTGATGTGAAATCACTTCTTAAGGACATGTGGTGGTGTCATAGGGTAACAAGAGAGGACCTTACGAAGATATGAAAGGGATTTATGGAGTTATAAGAGAGGACTAAGTGACGATATGGAGGGCGGGATTTGTAGGTTGATTAATAAAAACATCTCGAGAATGAGTGAGGGTATTACAAGATAATACGTAAAAGAGGGCCTCATGATGATATGAGAAAGGGATTTGTGGGGCTATTAAAAAATGATCAAGTTGTATAAGGATAATAATACAGGAAATTATTAGGATACGAGAGAGGGATTCTAAGGCCTATAAGATCCCCTCAGGGGCAGTGGGCTTTCCACTGTACGGGTGTTTCTTGGCGACCCCGGGGTACCTGAGCCAAGCTGTGAGACCCTCCTCACAGTCCTTCCCGAGCTAGGGCCTTTCTTCTCATCTTTCAGGTCTTAGCTCACCGTCTTTATTCTTTCCTGAGCTAACCTTGCTCACCTTCTTGTTTTCGACCCCGAATCAAGGGTGTCTTTCCACCTTCTTTCGACCGGTGCTGGGCAAACGGAGGTTCGGGCCCCGGAGTACCGGGGTAGGGGTGTCTTATCTCCTACGGGGGGTAGAACTCCGAGGGTGTACCCGCTCTCGGCCGATGAAGGGCCGCCTCTTGCCGCACGATGCGCTGGTTACAAAACAGTATGGATTATCAACTGCAAAACACGAAAACAGGAAAGGAGAACGAACAGGCTGCTTTTAGGCGCAGCTCACTTGTGCAGAGGTCTCCGACCTCAAAGACTGGGACGCCGACGGTTGGAATTAAAACCTCCCCTCCGCCGGTCCCGTTCAAGGCTGCTGGTGTCGCTGGATCATCGGCCGTAACCGGAAAGGAGAAAGATGAGGTTGATCTGGGTATGGGTGTGACCGAGCCGGTAACACCTCTAGCCAGGATGCAAGGAATCCCTCCCAGGAAGAGCCCTCTTCGTGCGGCATTCGAGCTGCAAATGCTTCGGCAGCAGCAGGACGACGCCCACGAGGAGGAAGACTCATGTCTGAAGAAGATGAAAGTTCTTTTGAAGGAGATGGCCAAGGTCTTCCTAATTCAAAAGAACGTAAACAAGGCGATAAAAGAGGGGATTCCGAAACTCGAAGATTCTCTAGAAGAAATCGAGGAATGCCGGAAAATCAGGCTAAAGGCAGTGAAGAAGGAGCGCGACGTCCCGAACCGAGTCATCTCTGCTTCACCTCAAGCTCATCTGGCTGAGTCCCAGACTCAAGCCAGAAAGCGAAAGAAGAGGCAGAGCGGTTCTTCGCCGGGAAGCCCTGAGCTTGTTGAGGTGGACTCAGTGCCGAGACCGGTTTTTGTCACTGTGGCATCGCAGACATCTCCTGTCCAGGCTACTGAATCCGCCCCGGGCGTTGCCGTGGTTCCAGCGGCTACTCCTTCAGAGGTTCCTGTTTCGGCGGCTAATCCTGCCTTGGCAGCAAACTCTGCCTCAACACCTTTGGGGGGCTGGAAGACGCGCCTGTCTAAGAAAGAAAGGAGGAGGCAGAAGCAAGCGGAGGCGGCTTCGAAAAGTGCGTCGAGGGTGGAGTGGACGCAAGTCTCGAAACCGGTTGGGGAGGCCTCTGGCAAGTCTGTCAGAAAGCCTAAACAACCCAGGCCTAAGAAGCCCAGGACGGAGGCAATCTTGATCAAGCCTTTAGGAGGGCGATCTTTTGCCGATGTTCTGGGTCAGATTAGATCGCAGACCAAACCGGAAGAGACCGACACCGTTATCAAGTCTATTCGGCGAACCCAGAACGGGGATGTCCTCCTCGAACTGGGGAAGTCGAGTGACAAGATCGGTTTTGCCGCTTCCCTCAAGACTGCACTTGGGGACAAAGGCTCAATCAAGGCCCTAGAACCGAAGTGTTCGGTCGAGATTCGGGACCTTGATGCTCTCTCCACCGAAGAGGAGGTGACCCGTGCGATCCAGGTGGCACTCCCGGAGATACCGGCTGATGGAGTGAGGGTATGGCTGACAAAGCCCAACCGAAGTCAACTCCGGATGGCTGTTGCTGAGATGGGCGAAAAGCACGCCAATAAGCTGCTTAGCCTTCAGCACCTCAGAGTCGGTTGGGTCAGTTGCAGGCTCAAACGGAGGGTGGTAGTTTCGAGATGCTTCCGCTGTCTCGGTTTCGGCCACTCCTCCCGAAACTGTAAAGGGCCCGACAGGAGTGCCAACTGCTTCCAGTGTGGAAGCCAGGGCCACAAACGCAAGGAATGTTCCTCGAGCCCCTCCTGCTTCCTCTGCAAGGATTCAGGCTCCAGTGCCCTTGGTCACTTACCCGGGTCTGGTCAGTGCGGTGCCTTCAGAGCCGCACTTGAACAGGCAAAAGGCAGCGGCCGGTAATTCGCATCCTCCAGGCCAACCTTCATAGATCCTGGGGAGCTGATAACCTTCTAGATCAGCTCGCCCGAGAACTTGGTGCTGACGCGCTCCTTATCAGCGAACAGTATCGGGACAGAGACCCAAACATTTGGATCTCGGACAGTCTCGGTACTGCTGCATTTTGAGCACGTAATACACGAGATGTCTTGGTGCGGAGTCACGGGCGCGGCCGAGGATTCGTCTGGGTTCGGTGTGTCGACGTGACTATCTTCAGTTGCTACCTCACACCCAACGAGGCCGTCCAGGACTTCCGCGACAAGATAGATAGCCTAGAGGAGTGCGTTCTCGGCACCACCGGGCATGTCGTCGTTGGTGGCGATTTCAACGCCAGGGCCGTCGAGTGGGGAATGCCCTCTACCAGCTCCCGGGGGAAATACATCCTGGATTTCATCGCCAGGGCCGGTCTTGTCGTCCTCAACCAGGGCGACACACCTACTTTTCGGCACCCCGGGCAGAGAGGCACGATCCCCGATGTCACCTTTGCGTCTGAGTCGCTCCTTCCGAGGATCTCTGGCTGGAGGGTTGTGGAGGACTACACGGGTAGCGACCACCAATACATCGTGTTTGACCTGCATGATCAGGCAAATCGTCGAGTTTCCGCATATCGGGAAGGGCCACGCCGGTGGAACACCAACAAACTGGACGTGGTCAAGTTCACCGAAGTCATCTCTCGGGGAGCGCAGGGGAATCCTGGCGAGGCTGGGGCCGAGGCACTAGTAACATCCACGATGGAACTGATCGTCTCGGCCTGCGACCAGTCTATGCCGCGAAGGAAACCCCGACGCGACAAACAACCCGTTTACTGGTGGACTGAAGAGATTGCGGAACTCAGAAGAACATGTTTAAGAACTAGACGAGCCGCCACAAGAGCGAGAATCCCCGCAGACAGAGTTCGTAAGTCGGAGGCCTATAAAGCTGCGAGAAAATCTCTCCGCCAGGCGATCAACAGGAGCAAGGCGAATAGCTGGAGGAGACTTCGTGACGACGTTGATTCCGACCCCTGGGGCCTGGGCTACAAACTTGTAACACAGAAACTTGGCGCCCGCTCTCCACCTTCCATCATGGAGGGCGCCACCATGGGGAGGATCGTCGCTGCGTTGTTTCCTGAACATCCACAGCGACCGCCGGTTGACTTCGGACGGGTAGAGGACGTTTCACTCTTCACTTTCGAGGAGCTGGAAACCTCCGTTCTCTCCCTGAAGAGCAACAAGGCTCCTGGCCCGGATGGGATTCCCAGTGAGGCTTTAAAGAAAGTATTTTCAATCAACGCTGACTTGTTGTTGAGAATGTACAATGCCTGTTTGGTAGAAGGGATGTTTCCGGCTCCCTGGAAAACAGCCAGGCTTGTACTGATCAGCAAGGGCAAAGGTGATCCCGAGCTGCCGTCGTCCCACAGGCCTCTCTGCATGTTGGACACGGCTGGAAAGCTATTCGAGAAGCTGATCCGTTCCCGCCTGACTTCTGCCGTGGAAGCTGCCAAGGACTTATGTCCCCGTCAGTACGGCTTCAGAAAGGGACGGTCAACGATCGACGCTGTCACCGAAGTTCAGAGAGCTGTGGAGAGAGCCGAGAGCCACAACCATTTCTCCCGCCGAGTAGTGCTTCTTGTTACGCTTGATGTCAAGAATGCCTTCAACTCGGTGAGGTGGGTCGATATGCTGGATGCACTTCGCAACACCTTTCGTATTCCTGCATATCTGTTGCGGCTCATCGAGGATTATCTACGCTCTCGAAGCCTGATTTATGACACGAGGGACGGAACGCGGACGATGGAAGTCACTTCTGGTGCCGCACAAGGTTCAATACTCGGCCCGGATCTCTGGAACGTTGCCTATGACAGCCTCCTGAGGTCCGAGATGCCTGAGGAAACCACTTTGGTTGGGTACGCCGATGACGTCGCAGCTCTCATTGCTGCACGCAACGTTGAGCTGGCCCAACTAAAGTTGAACCGAGTTATGCGGGTGGTCAACAACTGGATGTCCGATCACGGTCTCTCACTTGCTCTCAGTAAGACGGAGATCGTGATTCTCACGAAAAAGAGGATCGACACCGTCGTCCCACTCCGAGTGGGAAGAGAGGTGGTCACATCAACTCGTGCCGCCAAATACCTCGGGGTTATGGTGGACACCAAGTTAAGCTGGAGGGATCAGATCTTCCGTACGGCGGACAAGGCCGCTAAGGTAGTGACTTACCTTAGTAGGCTGATGGCCAATGTCGGGGCTCCCCGATCCAGCAGAAGACGTCTGTTGACGTCCGCGGTCCAGTCCGTGCTTCTTTACGGGGCAGAGGTGTGGGCAGGCGCTCTAGATAAGGAGTGCTACAGACTGCGACTCGCCCGGGTTCAGCGTCAAGCTGCGCTCCGGATGTGTTCCGCCTACCGGACAGTGTCCGAGCCTGCCGTCCTGGTGGTCGCCGGAGTCATCCCTGTCAAGCTCTTGGCAGGGGAGAGGAAAGCGATTTATCAGAGACAAGGCGAGATTGGCAAGGACACGGCAAGAACAGAAGAGCGCTCCCGAACCTTCCAGGAGTGGCAACACAGCTGGGAGAACGACACCCGAGGACGATGGACTGCGCGACTTATCAAGCAGGTCCAACCATGGGTAGAACGGCGGCATGTGGAGGAGGACTACTTACTACCAGACCCAATTTTTGACAGGTCACGGCTATTTTCGGTCGTACCTGAACCGGTTGGGAAAGACCGGTTCACCGGACTGCATTTATTGCCCGGGTGTTCCCGACGATGCGGAACACACATTCTTCCGCTGTCCCCGTTGGGAAGGGCCCCGCCTGGAGGCCACACAAATCTTTGGTGCATTTTTGGTGGACTCGGTCTGCCAAAAGATTTTAGAGGATGAGGGCAGCTGGGATTGTTTGTCACAGTTCGTCCGGGGCATCCTCCTGGAAAAGAAAACCGATCTGGACCGCGAAGTGGCCCAGACCCCTTGATCGAGCGGCTGGATAAGGAGCGAGCCCCACGGGCGTAAGCCAAACTTAGGCCTAGCCTGACGTAATGTGATAAACAATTCCAGGTTAGTTCCTAAAGAGTAGAGGAGGTTTTTTAGTGGGTAAACCCGTTTTTTAGGGGAGCCCCACACTACAGGCTGGCCACCTGTGTGCGTAATGCATTTTTCCGCCTCTCCCTAAAAAAAAGGCCTATAAGATATTACTTTATAAGGATACTAGCTGTTGCCCCTCACGGCTCGAACGTGATTGAGTTTATTTTACATGTAATTAAATCTTTATAAAGAGCAACGAAATCTTCTTCCTTAAGGCTCCTGTCTACCCGAGCCCAAAGTCACCTCGCGGCCGCGGCCGTAGCGCTTGGCGAGTTTTATGGATGCAGAGGTTTACGGGAATCGCGTTTAAAAAATAACTAATTAAGATATAGATTGGCTTTTAATTTTTTCCTAAAAGTAAATACCCCCGTTGCAGCAGACCTGCGTACTCAGCGAATTTCCAAATTAGTAATATTAATTTTGGCCAGCTAAACTTGTAAACAAAATTTCATCACGTGCTCATAAATAGGGAAATAAATGCTTATTCTCCTTAAGATAAATATAGGGAAAGATTATGCAGGTATGCTGCCATGGGGGACACAAAAAGAAGGTATTTAGCATAGAAAAAATTTATTTCGACCATATAAAGCCATATAGTAAGTTTCATCAATATCTGTCCATAAATAAAAGACTTTGCCTATTCTCCATATGATAAACATGGGAAAAGAGTATGCAGGTTTGCTGCCATGATAAGTACAAATACCCCCGTCGCAGCAGACCTGCGTACTCAGCGAATTTCCAAATTAGTAGTATTAATTATGACCAAATAAACCTGTAAACCAAAAATCATCACAAGCTCATAAATAGGGAAATAAATGTTTATCTCCTTATGATAAACGTAAGGAAAGAGTATGCAGGTACGTGCCTCCATCGACCCATGCTTCCACTTCGGCAACCTCAGTAAAATTGTGCTGGCCGGGCCCTGGCATCTGGAGGATGATACGGCTTTTGTGCCTACACCTGTTGACACATCCATGGTAGGTTTTGCTAAACCACTATTACAATGAACTCTTTCTATCGCTTATTTGTTGGCTGGGTTGTCAGATTGTATTGAAGGCTATACAAGATTGATTTAGTCTTACCGGTCCATGTTCAATACTTAAACAGTAAAAAATCAATTAAAGTTATTTGTTCATAAAGTGGTATTATGTTACCTTAATCGTATCCAGTTCTTTCAGAGTTGTGTGTCTACAACCAGGTTTCAACGCTAGATTGCACCATGATCACGTAGATAGTCTGGAGAAGTCAAGCTGTCATTAAAATATTCGGTCCGATGGACGTCGTTAAGAGTTTTTAAAAGTTTCAACACATATACACATACTGAAAGAACAACTCTGAAAGAACTGGATACGGATTAAGGTAAAATAATACCACTTTATTATCACACCAGTTCAGGGGCAGTAAATACAAATTAAGTAAATTATTATTTGTTCAGTTTTTAGTGGAAAGATTTTATAGATCATTACAAAAATGTAGAAGTATTAAGTCCATGTCGCTTTATTCAAAATCTGGCTTGCAGGACCATTGTAATTGGTTGAGTATGAAGGAAGTTGCTGAAGGGAAAATATAATGATAATTATTAGCGACATACATTTTTGTACCTTCTTCTAAGATTATGTTGTAACTTTGAAAGTTACTAAAAACTATACATTAAACAAAATTTCTTCTTAGTTTAAAATTTGATAAAGGAGGAAACATAAACAATAGAAAATTGATTCAAGTAGACACATTATCAATTAATATAGATGAGGTAGATGGTAGCACTGAACATAAATAATTTTCCAGATCAATCTGCCCGTCTATATCTAGAACATCCGAGACCGGTTGGCCGAGAACATACATGAGATGTGGGCGATGAACAAGATCGAGGCTGGGTGGATGTACGGGGAGCGACGCGACGACATCCGCAAGATCCACTCATGTCTGACACAGTTTGAGCGGCTCCTGCCAGCGGAGAAGCAGCAGCATAGAACTGTAAGCCGACTTTAAATAAACGGTATCAGATAACTGACACATACTTTCTCAAAACAATATAAAAACATGTGTTAAAAGCTTTAAACATTAATGTCTAGATGACTCTGTCGGATAGCTACCAGCTGAGCAGCGCGAGCTTGACCCTACGCGCATCTGTGACTTTTAACAACGTACTGCGTTTACCGCTAAACGAAAAATTGTATTTTCTCCTCAACCACTTGACGTAGAGCAATAATTTAAAGTACTGGATTATTTAGTTTTTTGAGCTTGATTTAATGGTGATAAGTAAAATTTATTTTGAGACAACAGCTATTTTGAAAATCAAAAAAATTGATTTTTTAAACACTTTTTACTCCATAACTTTTGAACGCGCATTTTCTCGGAGATGCGGGTGGTGTCATTTTATCCACCATTTTAAGCTTAATAAACCACAAAATTTTAATCAAAATCGTTAGAGCCGTTTTTGAGAAATTTTGATTTTTGACGATTTTTGAGGGTTTTTGGGGGTAAAATACCCTTAAAAATCTAAAATTCAAAAAAATGAAAAAAACGCCTGGAATTATTGTGGATTTGGACCTATATACCAAATTTCATTAAAATCGGACCATTAGCGCATTCTCTAGCTCTGTTTACATCCTGACACACAGACACACACACACACACACACACAGACATCACTCCGAAAACCACTTTTTTGGACTCAGGGGGAACCATAATGGATAAATCCACCAACAACTCAAATTCGAAAATTTTGACGAAAACAATACTTTCTCCATATACTATGGTATAGGGGGAGAAAGTAAAAACCATAACAAAACTTATATCAGAATTTTGTACTTTTTTTGTACCTTTTTGTACCGCAAAAAGAAAATTTTGTACCTCTCTCCTTCGGAAGTTATAAGCGATTTAAAAGTCGGCTTACAGGTCTATGCCAAAAACACAAGTACTCAAAATTGAAAAACAAATTATACCACATTTTTGTACTATTTTTGTACCATTTTGTACCACCAAAAAGAATTTTTGTACCGCGAAAATAAAGGCTACACAATTAAAACAAAGTCGGCTTACAGGTCTATGCCAAAAACACACGTGTTCAGAATTTCGAAAAAAATTATGCTATCTTATTCTACTATTTTTGTACTCTTCAAATATACAAATAAAAAATTTTGTACCACTCAAATAATGGCACTATAGACAATTTTATAAAGTCGGCTTACAGGTCTACGCTAAAAACACAAGTACTAAAAATTAAAAAACAAATTATACAGAATTTTGAACTATTTTTGTACCTTTTTGTACCGCAAAAAGAAAATTTTGTACCCCTCTCCTTAGGAAGTTATAAGCGATTTAAAAGTCGGCTTACAGGTCTATGCCAAAAACACAAGTACTCAAAATTGAAAAACAATTTATACCACATTTTTGTACTATTTTTGTACCATTTTGTACCACCAAAAAGAATTTTTGTACCGCGAAAATAAAGGCTACACAATTAAAACAAAGTCGGCTTACAGGTCTATGCCAAAAACACACGTGTTCAGAATTTCGAAAAAAATTATGCTATCTTATTCTACTATTTTTGTACTCTTCAAATATACAAATAAAAAATTTTGTACCACTCAAATAATGGCACTATAGACAATTTTATAAAGTCGGCTTACAGGTCTACGCTAAAAACACAAGTACTAAAAATTAAAAAACAAATTATACAGAATTTTGAACTATTTTTGTACCTTTTTGTACCGCAAAAAGAAAATTTTGTACCCCTCTCCTTAGGAAGTTATAAGCGATTTAAAAGTCGGCTTACAGGTCTATGCCAAAAACACAAGTACTCAAAATTGAAAAACACATTATACCACATTTTTGTACTATTTTTGTACCATTTTGTACCATCAAAGAGAATTTTTGTACCGCGAAAATAAAGGCTACACAATTAAAACAAAGTCGGCTTACAGGTCTATGCCAAAAACACACGTATTCAGAATTTCGAAAAAAATATGTTATCTTATTCTACTATTTTTGTACTCTTCAAATATACAAATAAAAAAATTTGTACCACTCAAATAATGGCACTATAGACAATTTTATAAAGTCGGCTTACAGGTCTACGCCAAAAACACAAGTAAAAAATTGAAAAACAAATGATACCAAATTTGTTTACTATTTTTGTACCTTTTTGTAGCTTTATCGGGTTGTGAGCCGACATCAAAAAACCATAACAAAAGCCATATAAGAATTTTGTACTTTTTTGTACCTTTTTGTACCACTGAAAGTAAATTTTGTACCCCTCTCCTTGGAAAGTTATAAGTGAAATACAAGTCGGATCACAAGTCGACGCCAAAAACACAACTGCTCAAAATTGGTAAAGAAATTATACCGTATTTTTGTACTATTTTTGTAGCCTTTTATACCACTAAAAGAAAATTTTGTACTGCGAAAATAAAGAATAGACAATTAAAACAAAGTCGGCACACAGGTCAACGCCAAAAACACAAGTGGTGCAAAAGCAACCAAAAACTATGCTGCGTTATTGTACTATTTTTGTACCCTTCAAATATACCAATTACAATTTTTGTACCACTCAATTGACGGCACTATACACAATTAAAACAAAGTCGGCTTACAAGTTGACGCAAAAAAAGTAGGCCTACTCAAAATTGAAAAGCAAATGTATACCACATTTTTTTACTATTTTTGTACCTTTTTGTACCACTAAAAGAACAATTTGAACCCCTTTCATTGGAAAGTTATAAGTGAAATAAAAGCCGGATCACAAGTTGTCGCCAAAAACACAACTGCTCAAAATCGAAAAAGTAATAATACCATATTTTTGTACTATTTTTGTACCTTTTTGTACCACTAAAAGAAAATTTTGTACGTCGATAATAAAGGCTACGTAATTAAAACAACGTCGGCATACATTTCGACCCCAAAAACACAAGTGTTGCAAAAGCAACAAAAAACTATGCTACGTTATTGTACTATTTTTGTACCCTTAAAATATACCAATTTTAATTTTTGTACCACTCAATTAACGGCACTATACACAACTTTATAAAGTCGGCTTACAGGCCGACGCCAAAAACACAGGTTTTCCAAAGTTAGAAAAAAGTGGTATTTTACTGTACGAATAAAATCTTTTTTACCGCTCGAATAAAGTCAATGTTGGCAATTTTACAAAGTCAGCGTAAGGTGCGTTGTCACTGGTGCGACTACAACTATAATCGTTAAACGATTATCGGTGGGCGATTATCGCTCGACGATGATCGTTGCTGTGGTCATTGTCACTCATGCGATTATACATTTGTTCCGTTGCTGTTTGACTGCTGCCAAGTGAAGTGCTGAATGATGAGTTTAAGGGAACTTAGTCGTAGATTTAGAAAATGAAGACATTTTGTAAATGCTATGTGTACCAGCGAAATGGTATCTTTTCCCTTTACTAACAGTAAGGCAGTTAAAAGTCTAGGTGAAGATAAAAAAACATGAAATCACACAAATTATTTGAGTGAAAGTTGTTCCAAATTTGGAATTTTTATTATATAAACAGGAAAGGTAATACGGCCAAGTTTATTACAATATTGGAATGTTTATTTAAGAGACCTTAGTGCCACAAGCATGTGCAAATTTTTCAATGCTGCAATTAGTTTCTTTGTATCTAGCAGTTGTGTTTAGTAAAAGAGGTACAAAGGTAGTAAAAAATGTTGTTTTCGAATTTTGAGCAATTGCGTTTTTTGTGTACACCTGTAAAACAAGTTTCCGATCGCTTATAACTTCCGAAAGAGAGGGGTACTTTCTTTTGTGTGGTACAAAAAGGTACAAAAAAGTTAAAATATGAGGCATAATTAGTTTTTAAATTTTTTACAAATTATAACAACTAATGAAGTTGGAGTTTTTGTGGTACAAAAATAGTACAGCAAATTTCGTATTAAGATTTTCCCACTTTTGAGTACTGTACCGGTGTTTTTGGCGTAGACCTGTAAGCCGCTTTGTTTTAATTGTGTAGCCTTTATTTTCGCGGTACAAAAATTCTCTTTGGTGGTACTAAACGGTACAAAAATAGTACAAAAATTCTGTATAATTCGATTTTTAATTTTTAATACTTGTGTTTTTGGCGTAGACCTGTAAGCCAACTTTATAAAATCGTCTATAGTGCCATTATTTGAGTGGTACAAAATTTTTATTTGTATATTTGAAGAGTACAAAAATAGTAGAACGAAATAGCATATTTTTTCGAAATTCTGAACACGTGTGTTTTTGGCATAGACCTGTAAGCCGACTTTTAAATCGCTTATAACTTCCGAAGGAGAGAGGTACAAAATTTTCTTTTTGCGGTACAAAAAGGTACAAAAATAGTATAAAAATTCTGTATAATTTGTTTTTTTAATTTTTTGTACTTTTGTTTTTGGCGTAGACCTGTAAGCCGACTTTATCAAATTGTCTATAGTGCAATTATTTGAGTGGTACAAAATTTTTTATTTGTATATTTCAAGGGTACAAAAATAGTAGAATAAGATAGTATAATTTTTTTCGAAATTCTGAACACGTGTGTTTTTGGCATAGATCTGTAAGCCGACTTTATTTTAATTGTGTAGCCTTTATTTTCGCGGTACAAAAATCCTTTTTTGTGGTACAAAAAAGTACAAAAAAAGTACAAAATTCTGATATAAGTTTTGTTATGGTTTTTTCGAGTCGGCTTACAGCTCTATACTGGTCGGAGAAGCGATACGACACTCAGCTGGCCGTGCAGATGTTGATCCGTTGATCGTTGATGTGAGTCGGGCTTGTGACTGCAACATTCGTGTGTCGAATGTGTCGATCGTGGAAACAGGCTGTATGTTTGAAGAGATCCAGTATTAATTTAAACTATACCTATTCCCATTGTATGTCACCCGAGTTTTATCCTTTTGTGTTAAACTAACCCTCACCTTACATGTAAGTAATTTATTACTAACTTGGTTTACAAAATACTTATCTGTTTAGCCTAAGTGTTTCTTTCTTTAACCCCATTACAGGTTAGTTTTAGAAGCAATCCTCATGGATGGAAATGAGGACGAAGAGGAATTGAATCGAGCAGTAAATTCAATTTCCTATGAGAACACCGATAATTATGAAAGTAGCTTCCCTCTACTTCAAACTAGAACAGATTTAGATGAAAATGGAAAAATTCCCCAGCTCAAAAGAACACATGAGGTAATCAAATCCCCAAGGCGTGAAACAAATAGTAACTAGCCTATACTCCAATGTCCCCACCTAATAAAAAATCAAACAACGGCAAAGGAGCAATAAAATTGTACGATTGTTTTAGCAAAGGACCATTTGAGGTAATCATCACACAACAAAAAGGAAAGATTAGCCCAAATCAGGTAGGTAAAATCCTCAAAACTCATCATAAAGACATAGTAGAAATAAGAAAAATAGGCCATAGCCTAGTAGTGAATTGCAAATCATTTTTGACAGCAAATAGGCTCATCAACTCAGACGTGTTAAAGGATTACAAAGTAACCATACCCACAAACAGAATTCAGATAGTAGGCATAATCAATATAGATCAGGATGTAACATCAGACGAGGTGGTCGACGAGGCATTCTCGGACTACCCCATCATAGATGCTTTTAGAATTACCAAAATGACTCAAGAAGGGGTTAAGAAAACTTACTCTATGAAAGTTACCTTCTCAGGAACTACTCTCCCTAAGGAAATTAAACTAAATTATGTTATTTACCCTGTCAAACAATATATTCAACCGATTCAACAATGCTACAAATGTTTCCAGTATGGCCATTCAAGTAAAAAATGCCGCAACAAGAAATTATGTAGACAGTGTAACGAGGAATTCCACGGGGAAAACTGCTCCAAAGAAGCAAGATGTAGGCACTGTGATGGAAGTCATATGAGCACCTTCAAGGAATGCCCAGAATACAAAAGGCAAATCCTCATTATAGAACGTATGACAACAATGAAAGAAGGCTTTTTGTCAGCCAGTTTGGCTATCCCAAGAACATATGGAAAATATAGGAAAAATACCTACGCCCAAAAACTGAACACAATTCAACTAAATAAACCAAACCAAGCCGACCAAAACATTCTTACACAAAATGCATATAGCCTACTTAATGTAGTGGACCACGAAGAGGTAGTCAGTCAGGGAAACCAAACAGTCTATAAAACCAACCCTATAAACAAAGGGAGGAGAATGGAAAAAACTACTCCGCACTGGAAAATAGTCAAGACATCAGACCACCCTCCAAAATTAATACTGCAAAACAAGCAATCAGAGCCTGAAAAGCCTAAATCAGTTAGGAAAGAATCTGATCCAACCAAAGAAAAAGAAAGGTTAAACTCATTATTCAATGATGCTATGTTTAAGGCAAAATACCAACAATGGGCTACCACATTAATCGGCAACCTAAGCAACCCCAACCCAAACCAGTTTGAAAATCTAACAATAGCTATAAAAAAATTTTGCATGTTATTGGTACAGTCCTTACAAGAAAAAGATAACTCAACTACCAATTAAAAATAAAAATATCCAGCCTAAGTATAAATTATACAAAGAAAACCAAATGAACAATTTGAAAATATTACAATGGAACGCCCAGTCACTTTTTTCAAAGTGGGCTGAATTTGGACACAATATTAATAAACACAAAATAAAAATTGCATTAATTCAAGAAACCTGGTTCAAACCCTATCATACACTGAAAATTCCAACATATGATACCATTAGACAGGATAGACCAGATGGATATGGAGGAGTGGCCATTTTCATACACAAATCTATAAAATGGCACCAAACCGGTCCACTCATCGCTCACCCTCTCGTGCAAGGTTTAGGTATAGCCATTGAAGTACCAGGACTGGAGGAAAAACTTTTCATCTACCATTACTACCTGACAAACGGAAACATCAACCAGGAATCACTAGAGGAAATGTTTAAATTTAACCACAAATACGCAATTTTATGTGGGGATTTAAATGCACACCACACCTTCTGGGGCAGCAATAAAACAGACTTTAGGGGCAGGAAAATTTTGGAACATGTAACAGACACCAATTTGATAATGTTAAATGATGGAACACCCACAACAATTCCAACAGCTTTCAGATCACCAAGCGCAATTGATTTAACATTTGTAACTCCAAGCCTTTTTCTGCAAATTAAGGAATGGAAAGTCCAGTCAGATGCATGGGGCTCTGACCACTTGCCAATACTGGTAGAGTTTAACGAGATGAACACAAAAATCCAACTAGGCCAACCAAATGAACGATCCAATAAGCGGAACCTCAAAAAAGCCGATTGGGGAAAATTCACAGAAATAGTAAAAAATCAAGTAAACATAACAACCCAATCCATAAATAATTTGGAATTCCACCATTTAGAAGAGATAATCAACCACGCAGCCGAAAAAACAATCCCTCTAATTAAACCTAAATCGCAAAATGGTTCATTCAGGCCAAAACCGTGGTGGAATGAAAAATGCTCCAAGGCGGTAGCTCAAAGAAGACTGAGCTTTAAGAAATTCAGACTGAACCTAAGTCCTCAATCCTTCGCCGAGTACAAATACTATGTCAGACTAGCAAAGCTAACAATAAAGCAAGCCAAAGAAGATGCATGGGCAAAACTCTGCTCCGACTTAGAGAATCAGACAACGAACAACGCATGGAGACTCGTCAAGCACTTCTAAGGTAAAAATGAAACCAATAAAGATAACCAAGTCTACAAGGATAAAGAACTGGCAGAAACATTTATAGACTCAATAGCTCCCCCTTATGTGCCCTCAATAAATGAAATTATGTTACCCTTGATCAAAGTAACAGATCATCGGCTAGAGAAAAAATTCACAATTAAAGAACTGACCAGTTGTCTTACTAACAGAAAGAAGGATTCAGCTCCTGGTATAGACAACATTTCCTACTCGATGATCAAAAAACTCCCACAAAATGCGTTACAGGTACTACTAAATATCTATAATGAAATTTGGAACTCAGAAGGACAATCAATTCCCAAAAACTGGAAACAAATAAAAATATACCCACTGCAGAAACCAAACACAGACATAAATGTAGCAGCCTCTTACAGACCCATTTCTTTGATATGCTGTTTCATCAAAATATTAAACAGCCTAGTCAAAGCAAGATTAGAGTGGTTCCTAGAAATCAACCAAATCATTCCAAACACACAGTGTGGTTTTAGAAAGCGAAAGGGATGCATGGACCACCTGATCACATTCACAACAGAAATAGAAATAGCTAAAACACTCAAAAAGACTACGATAGCTACATCATTAGACCTAAGTAAAGCCTACGACACAGTCAACATAGAATTTTTAATAAGAAAAATGTTCCTATTAAATATACCGCCCCGAATAATAGCATATCTGTTCAACTGGCTAAAACTTAGAACAGTAGTCATCAAGAATGATAACTGGATGATACGAAGACAAGTTTGTACAGGCTTACCCCAAGGATGTACTCTGAGTCCAATTCTTTTTTTGATTTATATATCTGATATAAATAACATAATTTCAAAAGATGTCAAAACCCTACAATTTGCAGACGACATCGTAGTGTTCGCATCCGACAAATCAGAGAAGAAAGCTGGAGAAAGGTTGCAAGCAAATTTAAGTACTTTAAATGATACGTTTCTAAGGAGGAATTTAATATTCAATGCAACAAAGAGTAAAACATTGGTATTTTCTCGAAAAAGAAAACCACAAGATCAACTTCTAATGTTAAACGGTCAAACAATACCAAAAGTAGACGAGCACAAAATCCTGGGGGTAACAATAGATAAGAAATTAAAATACAACAAACATATTGAATCCATTACAACAACCTGCTATAGAGAACTCGACATTCTAAAGTACCTAGCATTCGGAGTCAAAGGAGCCCATCCTAAATTCTTAGTAAAAATTTATAAAACCCTAATAAGACCCAAACTAGAGTATGGGAGCGTACTCTTCAATAATCTCACAAAGAACCAAATCAACCAACTGGAAAAAATTCAGAACGCTGCCATGAGAATATGTTTGGGAGCCATTAAATCCACTCCCATACAGGCCATGTGCAGAGAAACGGCACTAATCCCATTAGAATTGAGGAGGAAACAGACAGCAGACAAAGCCTGCTTAAAGATTATAAAGATTATAAGAGATTTGCCTTAAAGATTATAAGAGATTTTGACCATCCAGCCTACATCCCATTAAGCGAATTAGCCATGTACGTCGAACATCATCCCTTTTGGGAAAAGAAAAAATCCCACAAATAGTAAGTTCTATCAATATGTGTAAGAATTTAATCAAAGATCCACACCTAGCAGAACAACAAATCAACTATCATGTTTTAAATTCACCAATGACATTGACAAGTGGTAAAATAATTTTGAAGAAGGACATCGAGACCACACAAGGAGCAAAAAAAGACACGTCTCCACTAGTCCTCAAGTTGAAAATGTTGAACCTATTACACACAGAATATAAGGAACACATCCATATCTTCACAGACGGCTCCAAAATACAACAGAAGGTAGGCTCAGGAATCTTCATTCCATCTGAAAAGAAGGAAATAGGCCACAGACTACCCACAAATGCATCAAATATAACAGCAGAATTGTTTGCAATAGAGAGAGCAGTACATCAAATCACTAAAAGTCAATCAAATCAAAAACATGCTATATCTTCTCGGATTCCAGAGTATCCATAGAAATGCTGGAACAGGGTCTAGAGGGTAAAATAAGGGAACCAATAGTTCACTCTATCTTAAGCAGCCTTATCAAATCAGACAAGGAGGTTGTAATACAATGGATCCCAGCCCATGTAGGCCTAACTGGCAATGAAAAGGCGGACAAAATAGCAAAAACAGCAGCAAATAGTAATGTAGGTTTCAGCGAGGCATTTGATCACACAAATATGGACATTATTAAAATCATCAAAACCAAATATTTTAACTACAATAACCAGCAATTTCAAAATTCAGAAACAGGAAGATGGTACAAACAAATACAGCCTAACCCAATTAAAACCCCATGGTACAACATAATCAAACTAAACAGGAGGAACACAACAACATTGTGCAGACTAAGATTTGGCCACTCGTACAATGGAACTAGAATGTTCCAAATGAAAAAAGTCGATTCTCCAATTTGCTACAGATGTAATAGAGGCGAAAGTGAAACCTTAGAACACATCATAATACAGTGTCCAGCCTACCAGAAAGAACGGGAAAAATTTCTCAACAGCATCAGGAATAAAAATTGGAACACTCCTCCGCAGTTAGTAGAGATTCTCAAAGTTGAAAATTCAGAAATATGGGACCCATTTTTAAAATTCATTGCTTCATTAAACAGGAAACTTTGAAATGGATCAGTTAGGTCAGGTACATCCTACCCTACCCTGGGATCACGGTTTTCTTCATCCGCGGCCCTCCCCTTTCTGGTGTCCCAGCCTGATTGGCCCCAGGCGTGAAGACCTACCTACCAAATCCTTATCTATAAAACAACAAATTAACTCAACCTAGTGTATACTAATACATGTTTATTTTGTGTGTTGCAGATCTGTGTTACTGAGTGTACATGTGAACTAACTAACCTAACTGTGACGAACTAACAAAACAAACATACAGCCAGTGAACCAAGTTAAAAACCAAAGGAATAAGAGGCTTCATGACTTTTAGTCCAGCCTGCGAAAGCAAATAAGAAAGAAAGAAAGAAAAGAAAGAAAGGGCTTGTGACTGGATGGTGCGGTTAGGTACGGAAGCCCTGAAGGGCCAAAGAGTAAGCGGTCATTTTTTACACCGCCGTGTTTGAAACACGGCGAGCCGTGTTTAGAAGACGGCGAGCCGTGTTTCAAAGACGGCGAGCCGCGTTTAAAAGTCGGCGAGCCGTGTTTGGAAGACGGCGAGCCGTGTTAGAAAGTCGGCGATCGCCGTGTTAGAAAGTCGGCGAGCCGTGTTTGAAAGTCGGCGAGAAGTATATGAAATTCGGCGAGCATTTTGATAAATTAACTAAGACTAATAATTAAAAGCTTTTTTATTGACTCTTAAACGGATTTTCATCCTCTTATAAAATTGAAAATAACCAAAACAATCAAATCTCTGGAGCAAAAATAGTCTGTGCATTTGTTATGATGACCATAACCAAACAGTTTTCTTTTGTTCTTGGGACCTCTGATTTCATAGAAATCTGGCATGAAAGTTGTAATATTTTTTAATTAGTATGCAAATGAGATTATATCTAATCATATACCTAATCCAATATCAGGTATCTATAATTATTACTCTTAATTACTTTATCAAAATACTCGCCGAATTTCAAACACATCTCGCCGACTTTAAAACACGGCTCGCCGCCTTTCAAATACGGCTCGCCGCCTTTCAAACACGGCTCGCCGCCTTCCAAACACGGCTCGCCGCCTTCCAAACACGGCTCGCCGACTTCCAAACACGGCTCGCCGCCTTTCAAACACGGCTCGCCGCCTTTCAAACACGGCTCGCCGTCTTTCAAACACGGCGGTGTAAAAAATGACCGCTTACTCTTTGGCCCTTCAGGGCTTCCGTAGTTAGGTTAGGTTATGTTAGGTTCAGTATTTGCAATGGATACAATATAATTGATCTGTGCCGAAAAAATAATAAATAATTTAAAAAATAAACAATGGATGTATTAGTGTGTAATGGTTGTGACACATTTGTGAAACAAAAGTAAATAGTAACAAAATCAATTTTGACATTGATGGAACCATCAACAAATTTATTTATCCTACTAGCCACCAAAAAACCTACCTTTTACATTGGCACAGATCAGTTAACCTTGAGATTTTCATCACTTGGTAAGTTTGGTTTGAGTGTAATTGAACCAGCTTAGATCACCTAGCGAAGGTGCCCACAATAGAACCCACATGGTTGTCAAAACTGTGCCTAGATGTAAGAATTCGGGTTAGGAATGTTTTGCTCTTCAGCAGGGACAATCTTAGGTATCCTCAGAGTCAGTAAATAATTACTCTGACTGTGCCACCAGAGTGCAGCTCCAAACTGTATATAGACACATCTCTTTCGATTATTATACAATTCAGTCTTTAACTGGTTTTACAGCTTACTAGCTTACAAATCATGAAGTTAAATCTTCTATTATGGTTGTGACATACTATTTAAATACTGAGCCTAAAACATGCATAAATCTCACTCACTTTTTTACTCACATTTCAGGACCATCTTAGCTCTGGGATACCACATTTCCGTGGACAAACCACCTTCTCGTATAAAGAACATCCGTCTTCCCAACGAACCCTTCTTGCAAAGCAATGGCTACAAGCCCGCCCCGCTAGACCTGTCTGCGATAAACCTGAGCCCCGAGGTATGAGAGTTTCTGAAATTGCATGGTTTTTTCCGTCTGCTAGATAATCAAATGTCCAGAAACCCCTTTATGATTTGTTTGTTTATAAACAGAGACAACAAAAGTGGAACATAATAGGACATAAAATATTATTTAGCCTAAACACACACTGTTATTCCCTACCTCCCCTAGAGAACAGCCCATGAGGATTCAGAAGAAAATCTTAAATAAAAGCATAAGTCAATATTTACATAAAATTAAAGGTCTCAGTTAGTAAGAGAACAATTCTGCAATCTCGACTTAAAAGATAACCAGTTAACTTAAAAAAAGGAAGGCCTAAACACCTACTTGCTCCTACCTAAAACTTAGCCTTAAAATGACAAACAAATTTAAAAATCATGTTATTTCTGGCATATTCAGCCTTTTGAGGTTAGGTTTTGTGGCAAATATCTTAGAATTAAAAGAACTTTAAAATACACCTGGTGTTCACAAAGTCTTGCTCTGATAAAGAAACTAAATATAATGAAAACAATTATTTATTTTCAGTTTTAATAAGTCACTTCTTAAGTTTTTTACAGCTATGCAAAAACTCAATACACTTCAATGTGCGCGCCTTGGGTGGCCTGTAAATCTTCTAGGCGACTTTTTAGTTCGTTTTTTATTAAAAACCATTTTTTGGGTTTAGGTAACATTTCCTGAGTAGCGGACGTCACAGTACTTATTATTTAGTCTTTTAAAGTATCTAAATTAGGAACTGGGGAAGAATACACCAAATCAGAGGATGTAAGGAAATCCAGAGAGGCCAAACGTCGTGAACGAGGTGGCAATTTAGTCGGGCCCAAACCCTCTTAAAAAATATAACTGAAATATATTTAAGATATCTTAAGAAAATAAAAGGAAATATTATAACACCCCCTAATTTATGAAGGAAAGACTGCAGGATAGACTATGGGAAACTGCATTGTTATCAATCAGCTAAGTTTAGGTGTTAATAAATCAATGAGAAAAAAAACTAGATTAAATTCCCTTGAAAACAAGAAATGTAAGATTCGTGTTGCTATATTGGTGTCCGAACAGCAAAGCTATGAAATCAGAGCAAGAATTTATGGATACCCGTTATTTATATATGGAATAACTTGAATTAATAAAGGTTTCTCCAAGTATTTGTTTGTACTTTCTTTAATAGATTAGAAGTATGTGATATGACAGGTGGCATGCAAGTTGTTGATTTATCACTTGAAACTGTAGCTGTGCTACAACGGTGTAACGTTTTGTGATAATAAACAAATTGATTTTATAAATAAACTGATTTTAATTTTCACTCACTGAGGGGTTGGTTGATAATTAAATGTTTGTTGTGTGTAGATGGAAGAGCTCGTAGACCAATTGGCAGAGAACACCCACAACTTGTGGGCGAAAGAGCGGATACAACAGAACTGGACTCCGGCCTCAAAGAGGTAAATCATATTGGCCAATGTCTATATAGCCTTACGGAGGTAATGAGCAGCACCTCAATTGAGTTTTCCAAACTAAGGTTAATCGAACTATAGGCACTGTGATTAAAAAAATTGGGAAAAATGTTGCATTCAAATGGTATTTGTTTTTACATCAGTTGATATCATTATTTGATTGTGTAAACCTATAAAGCAGAACAACGGGCGAAAGTGCAACGTTTTCGCAGAAAGAACATGACCACCACAGAAAGCTCGAACGCATCTGAGTGATCAGTAGTATCTGAATATTCAGCCGTGTCTGAATGATTACAAAATAAAGTAGTTGCCTAAATTGCACGCTGTTGAAGAAAAAGCTATAAATAGTATGTGTAACACAATATGAATTCAAAAAAATATAATTTCATTTATTCTACTGGAAAATTTTTAGCTTTGGGGATGTAAATTATTAGGCCTACAATAAGTTTTTGTGCTTAACATAAACATTATTTACTTAACCCGGCAGAACTGACCTTGATTTTAAAACGTGAGAACTGACTCACGGTCTTTTCGACCAAGTTTTAATAAAATACCACATATTGAACAAATCAGTATTTTATTTTTCAAAACCCATTCATATGTCTTTCTTATTAGTTGTTTTAACATTTTACACCATAAACAAGTGTTTACATAATTTATATAATGTATGTTAAAAAAATATATGGGTTTTTACTTAAAAAGATTTTAGTTTGGCCTACTTAGTGAAAGAGAAAAAAAAACTGATTGAACTTTAAACACTTATTAACAATCTATTTGTCACTCAAAATTAAATTAATTTCAATTTAAAAAATTTAATTCATGCATTTATTGTTTTAAAAATGTAATTCAATTTTTAGCCAGTCAGTGTACTACACAATTTTATTTTATCGATGATAAGAATTGTAAGGAAAGAGGTTTATTGATCTGATTACGTTCCTCTGAGTCCATGATTTCAAGAATAAAAATATTTATACATGAAAAATTATTTAATTACAAACACGTCAACCGTTAAAACTGTCACAACTTTACTACACAAGAACTGACACACCATCAAATGCACCGTTTATCCCGTGACGCTGGAGCTTACTCACGGTCGAACGCACCAGTCTTCTACGGAATCGTCCAGTGCACTGCTGTACAAGTTGTAAAATTACGATAAATGTGTCATTCTGTTCCTGGAAAGTGGCGCATAAGGTACAGTGCCGGCAAAGAGTGCCGACAACCGGAAAATATTGTTTTGGTCAAAAAAACTTCTAACCCGGTCCTTTCGATTGATGTGTCAGTTCTCCCAAGTTATGAAAATTCTCTTTTCTAACAGTTCAAATTATTGTTGTAGGACCCGGACATGCTCAGGAGCCCTCACCTAGTGCCTTACAGCAAAGTAGATGAAGCCAACAGGTAATTTACCTTCTTTCCTTTTTGTTGAGAAACTAAATGTAACTATTTCAAACAAAACTGTTGCCATTAATTCAGAATATTCGTGTTGCATTCCCTTAGAATAATGTTTGATTAATCAGTCAATTAGGTATTCATTTTGCTGTATGTGAAAAATGGTTTTTAATTTGATTTATCTTATACTCTAAAACAAGCTCTGTTTGTACAGGCAGTTTTCTTTCGCTCCAAGGATTTTTGATTTTTTTATTGAATATGGAGGTTTTGGCCACCAGAAATCGATTGGAGCAGGTCCCATAGCTGCGAAAAATCCGGTTTTCTCGCTAGAGCCCTTAACGCTCCTTTCACACATCACGTTTTTAGCCGTGTGGAAAAAACCGCACGATTTAAAAACTGTCCTCACACCATACAAGTAATTGACAGCTGGTTAAAAACCGTCACCGTGCCTGTGTGAAAGGTCTCATAAGATTCTATTGGAATGTCCGCTGTGCTATTTTTAATCGTACAGGCAAAATCGTGATGTGTGAAAGGAGCGTTAAAGTTTCCATGTTATCCTTATGGAGAGTTTATCAATTGAACAAAAATCAGCTGATAACTGTTGATATAAACAAATGTGTTATATCTTTAAAGGAAAATTATACCAAAGTGCAGCACCCTTTGACATGGCGAGTGAGCGAAGCGAACAAGCTCGTCTTCAAAATTAATGGAAGGGGGCGAGTGAGCGGAGCGGACAAGCTTTGTGAGAGAACGGAACTAATAATTTTACCGAGCTTAAGCTCGGCTCCCCTGGTACTTAAGGTAAAAATAAAATCAATAATGCATAGGCTGTCAGAACCAATTTTTCCAGTGCTGGAAAGTTAGGTTAGTTAAGGTATTGCAATCCATTTGTTGTGATGATTTTTTAGGAGTCTTCATCACCCCTGCGAAAAACGTCAAAAACATGCGTTCGTAGTCCCCTGTTTCGGACGACATTTATGAACCGATTTTATTGGAATTGGTCTCAAACTGGTCAGAAAGAGTGCCTGCGTGGTTCTTGTACCTCATAATAATAAAAAACGTACACGGTAGTACTTAAAAATACAGTTAAAAAAGGAGAAAATTACTAGATATTTAACATTTTTTTAAAATACTTTTAAGAAACATTATCGAACTATCGAGGTACAAGAACCACGCAGGCACTCTTTCTGAACAGTTTAAGACCACTTTCAGTCAAATCAGTTAAAAAATGTCGTCCGAAACAGGGGACTACGAACGCATGTTTTGAGCAAAAACGGGGTCTGGGAATTCGTCCGTTCGAGGCGCTACTAGCCTTTTCGCAAACGTCGTCTTTCTCACTAACACAAGCACACACACACAAACATTATCGCATTATAAATCACTCAGTGATGTTGGGGGACACATTCCTTGTATTTATTTGAATACTTCTTTATCCATCTAAATTACTCGTACAATTCAATTTTAGAACACGTGTGTTTATACAGCACTATGGTTGATTGGCGATTGTTTTTTATGTACTCAAGACGAGCAGTACATTATTTGCACTATACTGATTTCTACAGTACATAGTACAGAAAACTAGTAATGTGTAAGTTTATTTTCAACTTCTCACAGATGAGATTCAAATTTTAATCTTACAAACAAATAGCCTAAACCGTTCATCAATTTTTCTAATGGCAGTGTTAACAAATACTGTAACACCGGAAGTGCGCGGAATACGGTTTCGCCTGATACCACCTGAAGGAAATTCCTTTTTATAAGGCCGGCCAGCGACACACTACTGGACTTCCCATCAGACCGTATATCGGACCAAGCATCGTACCGAACATTACATCGTAAAGGGACGTAAATTTACTCCGAACATTTCGCCGAGCAAGACATCGGGCCGAGCATCGTACCGTACATTACATCGTAAAGGGACGTAACGAACATTTCGCCGAGCAAGACATCGGACCGAGCATCGTACCGGACATTGAATCGTTAAGGGGCGTAAATTTACTACGAACATTTCGCCAAGCAAGACATCGGACCGAGCATCGTACCGGACAAATCCACCAAGCGAGGTGAAGGAAGTTTATAGAGGGATAGGGAGAGCGTGAGTCAGGGCGCTAGATGATGGGGTGGAGAAGGGAGGGGCTTTCCATCCCGAGCGTTCGGGGCCACGCTCGGTACGGCGTTCTTAGCAAAATTGACCTTGACACACATCGGACCGTCCACCTGACCAATCTTTTCTTTGATGTTTCGCCCCAAAACAGTCTCCAGTGCGCTCGGTCCGATGTACGGACCCCTGACACACTTCCGGACTTGCTGTTTGTTTTTGCTCGGTACAATGCTCGGTCCGGTGAAAAGTCAGGTAGTGAGTCGCCGCCTTAAAAAACAAATCCCTCACTCATTCATTACTAATCATCAATTTTTTTCGATACGCAAGAGAGTTGAAATTTGGTACACTGATTTGTTCAGTTCTCAATAGGATAACGTGATGATGAAGCAATTAAAAAGACAAATAAATCTTATACAGTTCTGTTTATAAGGGAGAAATTATTTTTTTTATTAGGGAAAAATTATCTCATCTAAGCAGATTTCATCATCATCCGGAATATTTTGTTAGCCTATAGTTGTTCTAATAAAATACTGACATTTGCGTTTGAATTTTTAAAATTATGATCGGCTGATTTAATTACTATATTTAATTACTTTGATTATGTATTTTATTCTTAGACTCTCGGCCAGAGTCTCATTGACCACTATTTAATTAGAGCCTTCTATGGTCTGAGAGAAAAGAGGTACGGTCGCACATGTCATTCAAATTACAATTATTTTATACTGCTTTACAGAAAAAAAACATTAAAAGTAAAATCCAGTGAAGCCATTATGCTGTACAAATTTAACTTACTGTTGTAAAAAAGCGGCACCGAAAAACACAGCTAAAAGGTGTTTCGACTTTCAAACATGAGGCTAGAAACATAAATAAAAACAACCTCATGGTTCCAAGCAATTAGTAAACAAAATTGTAATTTTAATTAGGCTATTTAATTAAGTATATTACGAGTTATAAGTATAGAGTATAACTCGTATATAACTCTTTCATAGTTCGGTTAATTCAAATAAAATTATCAATATAGGCCTTATACGCAATTTAGCATACATTACAAGAGGTTGATTAGGCCTATATGTCCTTTGTTAGTGGGTGTCAACTTAACTGTTTTTGGTGTGCGGGGGTTACCTCTATACGTTGCGTCAGATTATTCTAAAGAAAATAATTACTTTAGTTCCATCATTTTAAAATTACTTATTTTGTTTAGTTTCTGTATTGTCTGATCATTCTGGTTCGCGAACTCATTCAAGTAGATACTGTCTTACACCCCTGAACCAAATTTAATCTAAATCGGATGTTCTGTTCAAAGGCTATAGCTAATATAATAATTGAAAACCATTAATTAATTGTGATCGCTGTAAAATGTTAATCGGCTATAATGAAATGGAAAAGTTCGAGCCTAGTATTAATAATAATTTTAAAATACTCTTCAAATGTAGACAGGACAACGCTGCAACAGCATCGGACTGGCTGAACTCTCATTGTAGCGAGTCTGTGCGTGCGTGTGTGGGACATCGCAGTCCGATGTTTTTAGAAATGTACCCGCGTCTCACCCCTCGCCCTAGTTGGGCGCACCTGACTGTACTAGGACAGTTGTGATGGATATCAGAGTGTACGATGGATATTTTGCCAAAGGTGATGAAGACTCTTAAGTTCATTTCTGGTTCAGTAACCTTCTCTAAAACTTTTAACCGCTTCCATGAACAGCTGAAATAAAACTAATTGCTATTATAAGTTGAAAGTTCTAACAAATTGAAATTACAGACCCATTATGACTAATCTGTAATAGTTTATGTAATGTGCTCCACCTCTGTGCTTTGAAAAGTCATATGAATTTCTCCTAATTTCCTAATACAGAATATTTGACTCCAACTTTTATTTTGTGAGCCATATAACCAATCATGGTTTTTGTTTGACATAGGGATACAGCCAGTGAGACTGTGAGAACGCTTCTGGTCTACGGGTACAACCAGGACCCTCCCACCAGAGAGCAGCATGAAGGTAGTAATATTAGTAGTTAGAAAGGGAGGGTTTATTTCATCCCAAAATTATAAGTGTATACAGGGTTAGGCAAAAGTCTGGATACCCCCAGTTAACTTTTTAACGCGTTGCAGTAGGAAAACCAAACTCGGCACATGTTAACAACATGAAAAACTGCACTTTTTCATAAACTACACAACTTTGCCCCTGCCCCCAAAATGGGGTATTTTGGGGGCAGCCCCAAATTTTCAAATGTAAACCCCTATTGAGTGACCCCTCATTTTAAACGGTGTATCAAGACAAATTAAATGGCGCAAACCGGAGGTCGATATCTCACCCCTAGCCAAAATGGCGGCCATTTCAAAATTTGAGATGGGCAAGCAAGTATAAGTCTGGACACCCCCAATTAATTTTTTAACACGTTGCAGTAGGAAAACCAAACTCGGCACATGTTAACAACATGAAAAACTGCACTTTTTCATCAACTACACAACTTTGCCCCTGCCCCCAAAATGGGGTATTTTGGGGGCAGCCCCAAATTTTCAAATGTAAACCCCTATTGAGTGACCCCTCATTTTAAACGGTTTATCAAGAGAAATTGAATGGCACAAACCGGAGGTCGATATCTCATTTCTAACCAAAATGGCAGCCATTTTAAAATTCGAGAAGGGTAAATTGACATTTGTTAAAATTAAATCGGAAAATAGCTTTTTAGAATTTATAATTTCTAGAATTATTTTAGAATTGAACCTAGTAGCAGAAATGAACTAGTAAGTTCAATTCTAAAATAATTTCAGATATTCTCAATTCTAAAAAAGCTATTTTCCGATTTAATTTGAACAAATGTCAATTTACCCTCCTCGAATTTTAAAATGGCTGCCATTTTGGTTATAAATGAGATATCGACCTCCGGTTTGTGCCATTCAATTTCTCTTGATAAACCGTTTAAAATGAGGGGTCACTCAATAGGGGTTTACATTTGAAAATTTGGGGCTGCCCCCAAAATACCCCATTTTGGGGGCAGGGGTAAAGTTGTGTAGTTGATGAAAAAGTGCAGTTTTTCATGTTGTTAACATGTGCCGAGTTTGGTTTTCCTACTGCAACGTGTTAAAAAATTAATTGGGGGTGTCCAGACTTATACTTGCTTGCCCATCTCAAATTTTGAAATGGCCGCCATTTTGGCTAGGGGTGAGATATCGACCTCCGGTTCGCGCCATTTAATTTGTCTTGATACACCGTTTAAAATGAGGGGTCACTCAATAGGGGTTTACATTTGAAAATTTGGGGCTGCCCCCAAAATACCCCATTTTGGGGGCAGGGGCAAAGTTGTGTAGTTTATGAAAAAGTGCAGTTTTTCATGTTGTTAACATGTGCCGAGTTTGGTTTTCCTACTGCAACGCGTTAAAAAGTTAACTGGGGGTATCCAGACTTTTGCCTAACCCTGTATTACTTCCCTCTACTACACAACTGTTTATTTCTTCCCTCTGGTACACTCCGAACTAAAAGCGTAGACGTAGTCTAGAGAAAACTCAGGGACAAAATTACAGAGGGAACAAATCAACACTCTAAAACATAATTCACTAAACAGTTTGTTTATTTTCCCTCTGGGAGCCAAGTGTATATTTGTTCCCTTTGCGCGGCAAGTGTTTATTTCTTCCCTCTGGCACAGTCAGCCAAAACAATAGACCTCGAGCCGGCCACGACGGTGTCTGCGCCGCCACCGCTCCTCATATCCTGGCCGCTACGGACAGTTTAAATGAACAGCTTAAAAAGCCTCTACTCTGTGGTAATTCACGCATACACTAGTCGGCTAGTTATAATCCATTTATGTGCACTAAGTAACTGGTTACGATCCATTAAACGTCTGTTAAAAATAAATAAATAAATAAATATAAAAGCATTTAACTGTACTTTTCGACGTTTGCTGGTTATCTTGACATTAACTTCTGTCCCTATTTTTAAAAACAATTTTTCCCATTTCTTCCTTTAAAATTTCCAGTAGAAATAATACCTGTTATAGTAATAGGCCTAATAAAAAATAACTAGAAACTACTATTTATATGCCAGAAGTTTCAACAGTATGATTATAAAAAGGAGAACAGACTTCTCACAAAAATTTGCAATCAGTTTGAACTTCTAGTTTTCCGTAAAAAAATATTCGACAGCTCGAATATTTTGAGGGCTGTAGAACATATCCTCAATGTCGATTGTAAAGTTGTATAAAAAACGACAAATATACCATTTACCATCATTTACCAAACTGCAACCGTTGCCCAGATTCCTGGATAGGTCTTGTCCAAAGTTTATATACATGTATGTACACTTGCTATGTTTCATTTTAGTTAAAAATATTTACACTATTTACAAAATTTTTTGGCGGCCGGATTGAAGGACGCTAGGCCTAGCTGATATCTATCCGTGGAAAGTTTAGGTACTCTTCAGTTGAGTACAGGCTCTTTTTTAGCAGCCACTCCCTGGCTTTTCTTTTGAAGGCTTTAGTTTCAAGTTCCGTTATTTCCACCGGCAGCCTGTTGAAGAGCTTGTACGCCAACACTGGGTAGCTGTCCTTAGTTTTGTTTAGCCTGCACCAGGGTAGGTTTATGTCCCTTTTAGACCTAAGGTTGTATTGATGGCACTGTTCTCTCTTGGTAGGTATGGGATTATCCTTTACATTTAGAAGTGAATTTAAGATATATTGCCCATACACGGTTTGTATGCCCAACTGAGTGAAGAGAGGTCTGCAGTGGTCGCGGAAACCACTAGATGTTATTATCCTAACAGTGGAATTCTGCAGGAGAAGGATTCTCTTAGTGCCAGGTGCATGGCCCCATAATATCAGACCATAGTTCAGGTGGCAATGGAAGAGGCCAAAATATACAAGTCTCAGGTAATCTGGGGTGACCTGTGTTTTCAGTTTTCTAAGGTATTTTCAGTTTAAGCTGTGTTTTCAGTTTAAGGTTTTCTAAGTCTTTTGTAATATACAAATTATTACTTAAGCCAACACATAAATAATTAGGTTCGGTAGCGTTACAATATAATTTTAACAGGATTTGGTACACTTTCATATTTTCTATAGGCCTACACACAGTTAAAATCAGAGAACCCACTTGAAATTACTTTCATTGATACACAAAGTTGTAGATCATGTGGCAAATATGTGAATTATTATTTAATCTAACACATAAATCATTCAGTTCACAATAACATTTTAACAGCATTTGGTACACTTTCATAATACATACAGTTAAAATCAGAGAACTCATTTAAAATTACAATGGACTAAGAGCCGAGGCCGCGACGGTGCTTGCTGGGTTAAATAAATAAATATAGCTGTCTATACGGTTTTTAGTATTACTTATCACTACCCTGAGATTTGTTTTGAGTTAGTGAAAGTATTACTGACCTATTAATTAATAACATAAATAATAACAGCGTACTGTAAACTGCACTGGGGACTGGTTATGTGTATCAGTCCCGGTGTCGCGTGCGGCCGCGGGCGACACCGCGGCCTACCCGGGCCCCAATATTTGGGTCTTTCTAACCAATATTTTTTGTCCTAATGGAGAAGAAGACAAAGGAGGCGTATGAACTGGTCTTTGACTTTATCAAACATATTGCACCAGCACTCAACCCGCAAGTTGTTTTAAGTGATTTCGAAAGAGCCCTCCAGGAAGCTTTGAGAGTGAAATTTCCAAGCAGCCACATTCTCGGCTGTTTCTTTCACTCATCAAATGTAATTTTTTAAATACTGGGTGAATTTTAAATTTATTTGTAATGCAGTATACAGAAACGACGACACTTTTAATACCGTATGATTTAAGACACTTAAAGATCAAATCAATTGTTAGATACTCAATCAACCATACTTTACCAAGAGAATTGTGAATCATTTAATAAACGTCCTGATACAAATGCCAGCACTCATATGTCCGAGGATATTTGTTATGAGTATATTTGTTATAAATTAAGTCATAAGTTACTAATAACTCGGTAAAAGCGGGGATTTCAATATTAAACGCCTTTGTATCATGTATAGGCATGTGACCTAAGCCCGCAAAAGCGTGGCGTAGGCCTATGCCCAGCGCTGCATCTCCTGAGCGCCGCGAATAAATTTGTATCATGAGCGCATCGACCATAAATTACCAAAAGGTTATGCGCTCAGTGATGCAGAAGTGACGAGGGTCTATCTTCTCCTAAAGCCCGGCTTATTGAAAGCAATCGATGGTCAGTTTGATATATCCCTTTGTTTTCACTTTAATTTTCCATTTTAATATGGATAGCACCTTTATTTTAAGTCCGATCCTCAAAAAGCTTTGGCGGAAATAACTAAAGATGGTACATGGTGGAGCCATGTGGCCACTGCTGCCTGTGTGGCTCATGTGTGCTTCGGCACAGGGCTCAACGGCCAACCGACGATATGGGGCGAGCTGCCTTCATTGGCTGCCCTGTGTGGCTCATGTGTGCTTCGGCACAGGGCTCAACGGCCAACTGACGATATGGGGCGAGCTGCCTTCATTGGCTGCCCTGTGTGGCTCATGTGTGCTTCGGCACAGGGCTCAACGGCCAACCGACGATATGGGGCGAGCTGCCTTCATTGGCTGCCCTGTGTGGCTCATGTGTGCTTCGGCACAGGGCTCAACGGCCAACCGACGATATTGGGCGAGCTGCCTTCATTGGCTGCCCTGTGTGGCTCATGTGTGCTTCGGCACAGGGCACAGGGCTCAACGGCCAACCGACGATATTGGGCGAGCTGCCTTCATTGGCTGCCCTGTGTGCAGAGGCAATGTTCGATCATACAGAAGATTTTGTATAATCATGGTACATATTAAATAGTATATTATTCCAATGCTTTTATTCTAATGTCATTACTGACCTTTTCTGTTCATCCTATTGTTTTCTCATCCAATAATAGTAAAGCTTATATAGGTTACACTGATAGGGGTGCATCAAAAAAGATCTAACAATTATCTCAAATTATGCAAGAATCTTAATTTTAGTTTGAAAATAAAACTTAAACAGGTTTTACAACTGTTGAAACAACTAATTTCTTTGAAACAATTCATTGAATTTTTAAAATGATCAACATTGTTCCTATGGAGTACAAATAAAAGAAAAAGATTTGCTAAACAACTGACGGACTGACAACAGCTATCAAAGTCTCACTCACGTTTTCAATTAGAGACACGTGGTTTGCATTTTATTACCAGTTACTGAAATCATACAACAATAATACTAAAAAGAAAAACCTATATAGTATTTTTATTTATTACTATTGTACAGTATATAGTATTTAATAATATACTATATACAATAGTTACATTAAGAAGAAACGAGTTTGAATTAAATCCTGCATTCTCTTAAATTAGTCATATCAAACGCATAGCCGTGTTAGAAACCAATTTACTGTGAGGCTATCTTTCGCGGCGAACATGAAATACATGTGACATCATATTATGATAGGTAAATCAGTACTACGTCTCTCCTTCACCACGAATAAAAAATTTATGATAGAGGATTTTCTGTTTTTCTTGTAAAAAAATGTTTTTGAAACCCTCTAAAATCTCCTGATTAATTTATAACATCGATTGCATCATTTCTGACTCGGTGAACATGCGCCATCCAAAAACTCCGGTATGAAACGAAAGCATTGGATGAGAAGTCCATTCGCGTTAGTGTATAATCAATGATTATGTGTATAGTACTCTAGGAGTAGCCTACGCTTATATGCGTGTGTGGAAATAAACTGAAAATAAGGATAAGGCAACATAACTTTAAAAATTTTTTCAAAAACAAAAGACATGTCAATAATGTTGTAAGACCCAACCCACACAATATATTAATACAGATACTTAAGTTTGCATTATGTTATTATTCATTTTATTAACTCTTGGAAGTAGTAAACAACTAGATGGCTTAAAATTATTTCACTCCTAACTGTACAAAGGGGTAAGCTATTTATTGGGATGCGTTTTTTATTTATTTCAACCTTATTTCAGAGTTAGTTTCTGTGCGTTAGTATTATTAACATACACTTTGCCACTAACTGTTTGCTATGTTGCTTTTGAAATTTGTCAACTTTTGCCGCCCAGGTGATCGTTCATTATATAGTTTTTTTCCATGAAGCCAAATAAATAAATTTTAAAAAAATTCCATTTTCTTTTATACTGGATGTGTCTATTTTAATCATCATGAGAACTTCCATAAACTATATATTAATAGGCAAGCATGTTTCATTTCCTCCTTTTTTTCTCAGCTTGTGTGCATAGAAGGAGAAATTCGCGCATTCCGTGATGAAAGGTAGTTAGTTGCCTGTAGATGAGAAGAATCCCATTAATTCACATCGGCCTCCAGGGCTGAGCCGGGGCCTATGATATCTAACGGGCCTGTATACTTCCCCCACCACCAAAGTCACGTGACTAAATGCGGCCGATCTGCAGCACAAGTTTCCTTAAGATAACATTGTGAAAGCGTGACATCCATCACTTATTTTCCATCTCTTAGGAATTAGATAATAGGTTATTCGACAAGACTTTTATATTCTAATTTAAATAAAATAAGAAACAAAATTATACCATAACTGCAAAATTTAAAAATGTTTTTAGAAATTTATTACAATATAAAGTTAAAAATTGTATTCAATTTATAGTTTTGTTTACACTTATCAGCTGTTGACATAAAATTATATTTCATTGCTAATGATGATTTTTTAGAAGGTAAAATATATAATTAAACTTGTTTTTAACGAAAATAAAAAGACTAATCGGCAATCTACTAATTTAATACGTTTATTCCATGTCTTATTCCCAGAAATATCTTTGAAAACATCAGAAGAAAACTATTTACAAAAAAGACAATACACCCTACAGTAGTATAAATTGAAATTTTTGTTTTACCTAAAGAATGTGTTAAGTTTTGCAAAGCATAACGTTATTAGTATCGTTCAATTTGAAATTTAATGAAGATTAGAATGATATGCAACACTTAAGACTTCATTGAATTACATAAAAGTACACGCAAAAACTATAGCGAAGTCAGGCTATTGCAATGCTTTTAAATAGAGTTGACAGCTGAAATTTGGCCGCATCTGGTCGCGAACCCCAAACTTGGTTCGTCTACCACTTGGGAGCGTAGCTAATTAATTCTTATAGTAATCAGGGATAATGTGGGTTTCTACTTAATAACAGATACACGTGTTTGAGCGGACCTTTCTTTTAATCAAAACAAAACCCTATCTATACTAAATACAAAACATAAACTGGACTCTAATAATTTTTTATACAAAATGTCTTCTCAAACAAAATCAAAACAATAATAATTCTCTCTTAAAACATTTACTCTGGACGGCAAACTCGCTCTGGAGGTAGTGCAATCTGGTCAAATGAGACTTTAATTTAAACTCAAAACAAACCTATTCCTTCTTAAATACGCTACAGAAATTAAACCCTCTTTGCTTAAAATCTCAACTACAATAAAACTTAAAGACTCAACCCCAAAAGAACTTTAACTAACTCTTTAACTCGAAAACCCCAAGAACTACTACCAGGGCCTATATTCCCAAATCAACCAATACGGTACTCACCTGACCGCCCCGGGTCCAGGCACCGCTCTCCCCAACTACAAGGAAGTTGACCTATATATTAGATCGCACTCGCCTCTGACCTTCAGTTCAACGAACCCCCGTTGTTTTACCTCCAAAGCGCTTGCCATCCAGCGGGACCTTGACTCTAGTAATGACCCTTGCGGTCTCCTACTAAAATATACAATGTCCATAGTTTTTAACTAATAAAAAAATCCCTAAATACATCTCTCCTTCACATCCCCCTTATCCCGCGAGACGATGTCCTTAGCGTCTCCTATCACAAAAAAGTAAAAGAAAAACAAAATTAGTCCCCCCTTATCATGTCAATTTTGATACTCACAACATACATTTTAAACCCAATATACCCCAAAAGAGCCGATAATACTCCTAACCATGCAAAAATCGCAATATACTTTAATGAAGTTAAATCTTGGACATCCCACCATGATTCTGGTAAAACCACAGGATCGAACAGAGATGGCAGAATGTCCTGGTGGACCATGAACGACGGCGAAGATACTGTCCAATTTGAATTTAAAATACGCGAAAAATTTTGATAAATATACTTAGAATCGGACAGCAAAGGATCAAAAGTTAAATTTGACAAAGAGGTCCACGCCACAGGCAGTATATGAATAATTGAGGGACTACCGGTCATCGCGAAACAAGGATAGTGCCTGGAAATTAACTCTACATCCCCATCGGTCAAAACACAGTCGCATGTTACAGTAATTTCAAAGGCCCCTGGCACATCAAAAGGTAAGTTTTGGGAAAAATTTTTACAGGATAAGGTTAGGTTAGGAGTTGGATTCGTGATGACGTAGGAGTCGGAAGCCACCTGTGTCAGCAGAACACCACCATGCGAAGGGCTGCAGTAGAATGGACACGAACCTCGCAGATCCTCCACGGTGCGTTGTCCCAGCATCTTCTCCGCACACTCCGTGGAGAAAACAGACCCCCTCTGTTGTCGTGGGAGCCTGCACATCCGTGTCGCTCCTGGTCTGCAGTCCTCCAGTTGGTAGCCGGTGATCGTAGTTGTTCTGGATCCTGACGTAGCCACGTAGATGGTTTCCGATGCCATGGAACATGTAAATCCATTCCACGCCATCGGAGAAGGGATGTATTCGTAAAGGTCCCAGTTGTGTTGTGATCTACGCACTGGGACCTTAACTGTTAAAACAAATTTTGTAGGTGATATCTTACACGTTGTGACCGGCAGGGCGTAAAATACGCTGACGTCAGTCAACGGCAGGGCAATCTCGTATCCGTCTCTTGAGATGTTTTGGGCAAGCCCCCGAAGATCCTTCCCCAGCACATCCTCTGGCACGAGCGAAGCCGGAAGTCTGTTTGCCCTGCAATCTGCCTGAGCGTCGTTCCGTAAACCAATAGCCTGAGAATAATAGAACTGGGCCTGGACATGGACAATGTGTGACATGATAAAACCAAATGCCTCTTCAGTTGGCACCCGCTGCTTCATATCTGTCTTCAGAAGATCCATCGCAGCGTGAACCTTCCCCAAAACCCTCGTGACGTCCGCAGAAAAATTCTTCATCTACCCAACCGACTTCACCAGGTCCAAATGATCATTCTTGAGTAGCTCTTGCATCGAATTCATATGTCTGTTAACGGTCTCTTCGTTTTTTGAGAGTGTATGTAACTCAGTGTCCGTTGCCGTCCCACAGCACCAGTTCAAAATGTTCCCAATTGTCTCAATTGCCCGCCGGCCTCTCGTGTCCTCCGAAGATCGATGGAGAGCAGTCGACCGCCGCTGAAGATCTCCGACGAGTTGGTTCAGTTCGAGCGCCGCCGCTGCCATCTTCTGTATCCGGACGTTTGGGAAGGGACAAGTAGGTAATGGGAGAGAATCAAGGCTTGGTAAATTAAAATCTCCATTAGGGAAAACATATGTTGAAGGAATCGATGATTCATAGATAGCCAGGGGTTCTAATTTACGGAAATGGCTCCCGGAAAACACCGAAACCGGAATACAAAACCTATCCTCTGGGAACAACAAAATAATCAAATTAATGTATCCCCAAATTTGGAAAATCCTACAGCCAAGCATTATCAGACCTTTTGTTACAAAATTGAAATTGAAAATGTTAAATGTCTGGCAAAATTGCCCAAAATTATTTCAAAGTATGACCTTTAAATACAATATCAACAATAATTAATAAATGGGTATATTGGCAATAATGAAATACAATTTAAACTTTGTCTCTTATTCTTGAAGAAAAAAAACCCTAAACTGAAAATTACTATTACTTTTCCTACTCTAAACGTTTTTATTTACCACAAACCCCAAAACTAGTTTCTTTAAAAGCTTGTAAAACAAATAAATTGTAACAAAATTGTAAAAAAAAAAAGAATTGAAAAAGAATACAAAATATTGTTGTACATGCAGCGTTGTTTTTAGCCCGCTACAACCACGGCCAGCAGTGTGTGGTAGTAGGCTGCTGAGTCGGCAAGGCCGTCCAATGTCGTGCGTAAACAGAGCTCGACAATTTGCACGATCAGTTGGATGTCCGTCTACTGTGTGCCTCTAAGTACAGCAAACTCTTTCAATCGTTCAGAAATATCTGGAAAAGACTAAAAAGTAAAATTACAAACAATTCAAAAAAACGAATAAATCAATTCCTCTCCTCATCTCTCATTTTACGAGTAACCATATTGGTTGTTAAAGGAATTCAGGCACTGTCTTTTATATTTCAATTTTAACCCCATACAAAAATCAAATTTCAAACCCCCCCCAAATTTAACACGACATTTCCTGCACGTTTTGACCGAATCACTATTTCCAGTTGACTAAATTGATAAAACAAATTTCTAAAAATAAAGCTAACTTCGTTCAAAATCCCTACACTTTACACGCTATCTTTAAAACAAAACAAAATAAAACAAATCCTACAGGTTATGCAACAAACAATATAATATCTAAGCAAAATAAATAATTTCATCCTAAAATACCTACATATCTTTCCATATCAAACTAATATACACTTTTATGCTTCAAAATTATATACTGTACATCAATTGAAAAAATTTACAAGTCATGCCTAATAAATCACAGTAATATTAAAATTATTTATCAAAACAACAACAAAAATTAGATACATCTATATACATACATATTATTATTATTATTTAAGAAAACATTTAAAAATGCAACTCAACAATAAATTTGTAATAAAAATTAAATTACCAGCTACGAATTCAGGTTAGAAAGGAAATCATGTTACTCAGGTTTTCCCGATGACATAGGCATTCTGCCTATTGGATTTATTTTGCCATATGAATGTCTTACTCGCCCAGTCACGATTATCCCTACTCGGTTCAGAATATCGTCACTGAATCAAAGCGACACTTCAGCGTCTACGTAGCATCCTAAGCAACATTAAAGGAAAGGTATCAAAAATAAAAAAAAGGTCTCCCCCCCAGGAGAAAAAAAAATATATATAAAACCCTAATAAAACTGAACCTATTTATACAATGCTAAACAAAACCCTAACTGAAAATTATCGACCTACACATATAAATCCTCAACTTACTTAATCCTATTTATACATCGTCTACCTAACATATATACATATTCCTACACACACACACACTTTATTTTCCTAAATCTAATTCCTGGATTCTCCAAATCTTCGTCTCTTGAACTCCCCCTGTTGTATTTCTTCAATCTGCTGACGTGTACCACATCACGCGCCCATTTCCCTGATTTTACCATTTCCAACTCATAGTTTAGAGGACTGATGACCTTTGTCACTCGGTACGGCCCACTGTACAATGGAGCGAGTTTTCGAGTCCCAGCTTTTCCTGTGAATGGTGTTTCCAGTAAAACCTCATCTCCTACACAATAATTTACCTCCCTTCTTCTCGAATCGTAGTGTTTACTCTGTTTTTCCTGTGCCTTTGCAAAAACCTCCGGTAACTTCGCTCTGATTTCGTGCAGCGCAGTAATTGCACCCAAAACATCGTGGTCCGGGATTTTGGGCAAAATCGCCAGATCAATAGGCTGAGTCGCTTCAAAACCATGCAAGAGATAAAAAGGAGAAAAACCCGTAGATGCCTGAATACTGGTGTTGTATACAAACGTCACCAACTCCACAAATTTCGACCAGTTATTGTGGTTTTCGTTGACATAAAATTTAAGCATTGTTAACAATGTTGAGTTGTAACGCTCAACTATCCCCTGAGTCTGAGGATGATATGCAGAGCTAGTCTTCATTTCAAGCCCTAAGGCAGAATAAAGCTGTTGTAACATATCCGCTATCAGGTGCCCTCCACGGTCACTTCTTATCACTGCCGGTACTCCAAACCTTGGAACGATACACTCTAAAACAAACCGTGCCGTAGCATGTGAATCAGCCTTTTCAGTGGCCCTTACCACTGCGTATCGGGTCGTACTGTCCATGCAAACCAAAATATATTGCTTTTTGTTTGACTTAGGTAATGGCCCCAAATAATCAAAAACAATTATGCTGAAAGGTTTCGTAGGTGGTATTATTGGCTGTAAAAATCCTGCGGGTTTCTGTCGATCAGGTTTGTTTACTTGGCATTGTAAACAAGAGGTTACATACTTCCGGATGTCCGTGACCATATTAGGCCAAAAATATTTTTCCCTGATTTTTCCAATTGTTTTTGAAATCCCGCCATGGCAACCTGAAGTAAGTGATTCATGATAAGCCTTCAAAACATCGTTTTTCAAAACTTCCGGCAAAGCAAGAACGTGTCTAGTTTGATACGGAGTGTATTGTTTATAAAACAAAATGTCGTCCGTCAGCACAAACAATCTAGCCGCTCTCCTCACCTTGTGGTCGGCACTTTTCGGGTCTAGAATTGCTGACCTGATTTTAAACAAGTAAGCGTCCTCGAGTTGCAACTGGCGAATGTTCACTGTTTTGACAACATTGATCGCAAATTCTTCTTTCGCTGCCTCCTGGTCAACTTCCTTGTCTACTGGATATCTACTGAGCAAATCAGCTATTCTCATGCTAGCTCCAGTTTTATGTACAATACGGAAATCATAGTCGGTTAACTTCAATGCAAGTCTGTTTAACCTAGAACTTAGACACTTCACATTTTTATAAAATTGAAGCGAACTGTGGTCACTTTGTACTTCAAAATATTTCCCGTACAATAAACTGCGGAAGTGATTCACTGCAAATACAATCGCTAACAACTCTAATTCGGACACACTCCACTTATTTTCCGTCCCCGAAATTTTGCGGCTCACATACGCCACTGGCCTTAGAGTTCCATCTTCTTGATACTGCAGAAGCTCACCACTAATCCCCTTCCGACTCGCATCCGTTCTCAAAATTGTTTCTTTCTGATCCGAGAAAAAAGCCAACACCGGAGGATTAGATAACGCGTCTTTTAAAGCGTTAAATGCTGTTTCGTGTTCCTTTTCCCACGTAAAACCAACATTTCCCGATTTGTTCTTTTTAATCAATTCTGTCAATGGATGAGCAATGGTCGAGTAAGATTTCAGGAATTTTCGGTAATATGATGTAGCCCCTATGAAACTCCTTACGTCCTTTAAGCTCTTAGGTGTCGGTATTTGCAACATAGCTTCTACTCTTGATGCTAAAGGTTGAATTCCGTTCTGGCAAATTTTATGGCCTAACAGTTGAACCTCCTCATAGAAAAAATGACACTTTTCTGTTTTGATTTTTAATCTAGATTCTCTCAATCTTACAAAAACTGATTCGAGCCGCTGTAAAGCATTCTGAAAATCTGGAGCATAAGAGCACACGTCGTCAACGTAAACAACTACGCCGTGATACAGAAGGTCAGAGAAAACCTGATTAATTACTCTTGAAAAACATTGTGTTGCAATATTTATGCCCATCGGTAGCCTTTTCCATTGGTACAAACCTTTGTGGGTACAAAAAGCCGTATATTTCCGACACCTCTCTTTTAATGGAATTTGAAAAAAAGCCTGATTAATATCCATTGTACAAAAATATTTGGATGACTCCAGTGAATCTAAAATTGAGTCAATTCTAGCTAAAGGAAACCTATCAGGAACTATCGCCGTGTTCGTTTTTGAGTAGTTTACTACTAGCCTAAATTTATTCCCTGGTTTCTTAACGAGAAACGCTGGTGCAGAAAAATCTGACCGTGATTTTTCAATCACGCCTGCTTTTTCCAATTCATTTATCTGACGATCCATTTCCTCCCGTTCGATCTTGCTTAGCTTATAAGGCGGCAAAGCTATAGGTTCGTCTGAACGCATTTCAAACAAACAAGGAGGGACTCTCGCTTCCTCTAAATCCTCCGCATCTTTAGCAAAAACATCCAAATAGCGTGAAATGAGTGCCCTGGCCGCGCTATATTGCTCCGGTGACAACTTAGGGTTTAAATCAATTTTGTTACCCGCCAAATCCTTTAATTCCTCTCCTGATCCACTGTCAGTCCGCAAACCGTCCTCCAATTTATTAACATTAGAAACGCAAAAATTTTCACTCTGAACATTTATTGGTGATTTGTTAATCTCTATCGTTCCTATGCACCTATCGTTCCATAACGTAGTCGTTACGTTTTTCACATTTGTTATGTATATAATTGGTGGAGTCGTAGAACTGGCCGCAGTACAATATAGGTTTTTTCTTATCAACATACAGGGCCGGATTTACCGCATGGGCATGGGCAACATGGGCACATGCCCAGGGCGGCAAATTTCAAGGGCGGCAAAATTTTGGAGAAATTAAAATTTATATCTGTATGCACGGATATGCACGGATGTTGTCATCGTCATGGTCGCAGGCCACATAGCCGTATTGTGGTGAAACGGCAAAGGGCAGACTCACTGCAGTCTGCCTGCGCGGAAGCCGCGGATGCGTGGACGACCGTCTGCGCGCGGCAGACGATGTGCTAGTGGTGGGGAGCCGTATTTTCAAATCAAATCAAAATCAAATCAATTTATTTCAAAAAATTTTTTCCTAAAAATACTTACAAATGAACTTAAAAATAGTCCCACATGGGCCTTTAAATAGGCCTGTGCGTGGGACGAGTTCTTAAACTATTAGGTAAATAACTTAATTATGAAATTTATACAAAATATTTTCACAATGACATTTTTTACATTTATGTTAAACATATTTTCTCAGCTACATATTTATTAAACTACACCTGTAAAATAAACTATCTAAATACCTAATAAATTGAAACAACTAATTAAATGCTAGTCAAACCAAAAAGAAAACAAAAATAATATAAATACAGAGAAGATACGCTTTTAATCAGTTTTTAAAAAGACCCCACTGTCAGTAGGCCTAAGTATTTAGTGTCGTATTTTATGTCAGTATTGTGCAACGAATTTTAGTAGTGAGTGTATTTCAGGAGCTATACTCGGAACTGATGAGAGCTTCAGTGCACTCCAGGCCAACCCCCATCAGCCAGTTGGTGACATAACGTTTGAAAACCGCCATTGATACCTGCAAGTCCCTTATCTCTTGTGGAATATTCCTGAATAAAAAATTTGCAATGTAAAAGGGATTGGTTAAATTTACTGACTTGAAGACCCTGGGGACTTGAAGGCCCACGTTGGCGGCTCTCCTGGTGTTGTATTGGTGCACAAGAGGTGTTAAAACTATGTCTTTATGCGAGTAAGTGTAGACCAATACTGTTTTGACAAAGAGTTGGCGCAAAGAAAGCAATTGGGATTCCTCGAAGAGTAATTCTGTAGGATATCTGATTGGTTTTTTAAATGCCGATTTTATTATTAGTTTTTGAACTACAAATAAAGTATTTGTATTCCTCGACAGTATTTGTAAAGTATTTGTATTCGTATTTGTATTCCTCGACGTCATCAGCCCGGGGCGGTGGGACATACGGGAGACATTCGGTCATTCGGAGCAGCTTCACTATGTGACGGCTATGATGCTGACGTCATAACATTAAAGTTTTTATATTTTGCCGCTACTCGGCTAGTCTCGCTTGCCCTCTTTCTTTCTTTGTTTTTGAGTATTGAGGAATCGTTGTTAGTGTAGTAAGATCTGGATAAAGATGAATAAATAAATAAAACCTAAGCCTAAAAATCTTAAAAGCATTTTATTTACTAATAAATATACCGTTATTCATGTGTAAGATCAGAAATAGATACAGTATCCTTCATACTCAGGTTAAAATACTAGTAAAATAGTGTCATAGAACTACCGATTATTTCATACCTGTTGTTTCCTTTCCAGGGTTCATGTACAATGAAGCTCAACAGCACGACGGAGATGATGCCGTGCAGCCTGCAGCACTTCACGGACATCCACCCGTTTGTGCCGACAGAGCAGGCGCAGGGCTACAATCAGCTGTTTCACCAGCTGGAGAGAGACCTCTGCACCATCACCGGCTACGACCGGATATCCTTCCAGCCAAACAGGTGGGAACTGAACAGTAAAAAACATCCACAAGATGAAGGAAAGAATTATATTTTTCTTTCAGACAACTGATGTTAATGCCATTAATCTCATAAGTGTACTTCCATTGAAGTTGAATAACTCATGGAACACTGTAATTTATCACAAAGTATAATTTTGCACTACTCAGTAGTAAATTCAGTATATATAAGAATGCTTCTAGAAGTGGAATGGAATCCTTGTGAAAATTTATTTTATGACACTTTTGTGCACTAGCATCTTCTGACTTTTATATCAATGTATAACAAACAACTGAGTAATGTGCAACAAATTGAGTATTTTTCACGCATTTTATTTAATTAAGATCATCCTCATAATTAGACCAATTCGTATATGTGAGGTCAAATTGTGGTTCGGATCCCACGTTAAACTGTAGGTCATTAGATACCATTGGCTGTTGGGCTATTAATTAACAGTCCTGTCTAAGGAGAACATCGGCCTTAGTCAGTAACAAGACTACAAGATCGCGCCACAATCATCCTACACTCATCTCTCGTTCATACTCAGGTTAAAATACCCACTATGTGAGGTCCCTGTCTCAGGATAGTGATATAGTGAATTTATTCAAACAACTGTTGTTTCAGTTAAAGTAATTTTTTCCATCGGGAAATTTGGGGTTAATGTAAATAAATAAACATTAACCTAATTCAGAAGCTCAAAAACCAAATGTGTGTTAAATTTAATAAAATTGAAGAGATGATATGCCACTGCAGTTTCACATGTGTGGATAATAAAGTGAAGATGAAGTATTTTCTTTTCAGTTTGCTTTGCGGCAGAGTATATAATTCAGACTCGCCTACGGCTCGATGGGGGCTCCGCCCCCATGCCCCCTCAGGGGTTGCCCAGAAATTCGTTAATTGTTGTTTAAGTCGCATGTAATGAACAGAATACATATAAATATAAGAGTTTGTAAATGAGCAAAATAGCAAAATAAATGAGTTTGTCATTTATTTATAACATAAATTAACTCCCACGACTGCAGAAATAACCTAAATTTGAACATATGCAACTAACCCAATCTTAGGAATGAAAATATATTCATTCGCCTCGTACGGCTCATACGGCTCGTTTTCAGAGACTCTTTCCCCAAACCCCCTTCCTAATTCCCCCGAATTCTATAAAGGTTAATGGAGTTGTGAATAAATTTATTATGTAAGTATTGTATACGTATTTACTTAAAATTATAAAATACGTATAAATAAATATATGAAAAAAATAAATGGATAAACTGCATAAAAAATGTGCAGTAGATCATCGAAAACAATGAAAAATTCCATTAAAACAAAATAATTGGAAATCTTAACAAAGTGGATAAAACTTGTCAAAAATCCCTTTTATTTACAAAAATACTATTCAGTTACTATCCTTAAATTAGTTGTGTAGAAATTCCAGGGAATAACTTAACGATCCAGTAATATTGAACATACAATGATAAATACATAATGTCTATTGGCATTCATTACAATTCCTTCATTTCAGTTTTTAATGGTGTAAAACTTTTAAATTCACCTAATTTCCTAAAAAATTACTGTCAAGGCAAATAAAAAAACTTCAAGCTTCTAAATACAATAAAACAGTAGTTACTAACAAAAGTATGTTAAATAATGGTTAAAATATTAAAATTACCATACACATCTAAGGAAGTATGTTTTAGCCGTAGGACCAGGTCAGTAAATAACAATCAAAGTAAAACAATCAGTTGCTTGATATAGCAATTCTTCCGACTCACAGTCAAAAGAAGAATACGTTATATTGAAAATCATCATGATAATTTTGAAGTTTGATAATTTAATTGATATTGGTACTGTGCAAGGTATGTCTATGTGCAAAGTGAAGGTTCTGAGTAAAATATTATAGTAGTTGTAAAATTACGTCTACATGGGGTAAAATTCCCCGCAAAAATAAACATTTTTAATTATGTTTAATTGTGTGGACTGGGGGGCAAAAATTCATAGAACCAAACATGTAGTAACTTAAAAGATGTTCGCGAGGATTGCCTCAGATGTTATAATTTGGCCGCTAGAATAGAAAAAATTATGTCATATTTATTTTGGGTAAAAATGTTTGGTCGCTAAATTTTGAAATCAGATAGTTTTCTGGGGCAGGAAATAAAAAAGCTTTTTTATTTTAAATGAAAATACTGTACTGCCACATTTTTAAATTAAACATTACCATTACCATTACCATTACCATTACCAACAGGCGATCGTTGACTAGTTGACTGGATGGATCTTGTCATGACTATTCTAAACTCTATCAAAATTAAAATTAATACTAATATTTACATATATACATGACTTGGCGGCCGGTTTCAAGTAACCTATTTAAATATTCATATTACTTGTGAAGTATTCCTCAATGGAATAGAAACACTTCCTCTTCAGCCAGGATTTTATCTTTGTTTTGAAGGCCAACACCCCCAAGTCCTTGATGTGAGTTGGCAGCTTGTTGTACATCCTGAATGCCAAAACTGGGTAGCTGTCCTGGGTTTTGCTAAGTCTGCACCTTGGCACATCAATATTTCTATTGGACCGCAGATTACGACCGTGACACTGTTGCCTTGTAATACTGGGGAGCTCAGGGTCTGACTTGACAAGCAGAAGGCAGTCAAGTATGAATTGGCAATACACTGTAAGTATGCCCAGCTGTTCAAAAAGTGGCTTACAATGGTCACGACATCCACTCGAAGTTATGGTCCTAACTGCAGTCTTCTGCATTAGAAGAACTCTCTTAGCACTAGATGTATGTCCCCATCTAGTGCTAAGAGAGTACATTAACTTAGTACACACTAAAAGATAAATCAATTGTGTAATCTGCTATTATAGTTAAAACTTTTGTTTAATTGTAAAATTTAAATTAGCATGCTATCAGGTAAAGTCAATGATGTACTTCCTAATGAGTTCGTTAGAAATTAAGTGCCATCCCAAATAAAGAACCAATTTTGGGAGGACTATCGTGCAAATATGATACTGTCTTACTGGGTTTCCCATACCAACCTTGCAACTCTTTTAAAATTGTACAAAAAAAACAAACAAACTGTGCCGTTGTAGGTAAACATATTTTGCTCTGTTGATTGACACTGATTTCAATACTGAGGGGACCAGACGTAATTTTGAAGCAACTTTAAAATTTAATATTTTAAACCCTAATCATACTGATTTAGAATAATAAATAGCACAAAATTATTTTTTTTAACTGGGGAAAATTTAACATATATTATTTCTGAACATTTTACATATAACAGAACTTACCAAACATGTAAATGTCTATGAACCTCATTTAAAATAATATACCATCATAAAACATCAATTATCACGTGATTAGTTTTACTAAACAATTAAATACATGTTCATTAATCTCCGTCGTGTTGTAAATTTAATAAAAAAGCATTTTGGACCAAACTGACAATTTTTGTTGGAAACGTATTTAAAAGACATTTTTGTGCCGAGACATTTTTCCTTAACCTAAAATGCTCAGAGAAGATTTGTAAATATGTTCCATGTTATTCTAATGAGGAAAATCTAAATTTCAACCTCAAATTTTCAATAAACTGCTAAAATTACGCGTACAAGATCAAATTTTAAAGTTTTTTTTTAAAAACCGTGTAAAACTAAAAAAAATATTTAAAGTGAGGTTTTGTATTTGACATCAGACTTCCGGTCTGGAGAGGTAATTTCAGATACACCCTGTTCATTGAAATTACTCTCGGTGGATAGACCGCTTTACCTATAGAGGCACAATTAATTGGTTAATGTTATAAAATTTCTTAAAAAGGGTGTTTCGGTAAACCGCGACCCAGTATTGTAAGGGGGGAACTGAATTAATATTGTTTTATTTAATTATTAACTATTGATTGTTGGGTTTTAAAATTGTTAGTTTCAGGCGAGGTCAAGGCAGTAATGTAAGGAGGAAGTATTTGAGCTTGCTGTTGTATGAGTAGACTGGAACTGTTATTAAACAATAGCTTGTTTATGCTGACCTATTGGTAGCTCTGGCTTAAATAGGTCAGCAGACTTAGATTCGGGGGAGGGTGACTAGTGCAGTGATGTGAGTGTAAAGGTTTAGGGGGGTTAGGTCAGAGGGGCCATGGGGCTCAAGGCCTGGAGCCCAGGGTAAGTCCAAATTTAGTTGGGGTTTTCTAAATTAAGGGGGGTCCGATCCAAAATTGATTATTTGTTTAAAGTTTTTCTAGTTTAAAGGTTTGAGTTATTTCTTTGGGAGTTCCAGTCTACTTAACCCTAACATTAAATTTAATAAATGTATAAGTTGAATTCCATTCTTGTTTATCATTAGTTTGAAACGATTGTATTTTCTGTTTGTTATGTTGATTTTAATATCTGTTAATTATATTTGGTTTGAATCTTAACATGTCTCTTTTTATTTAATGAGCTACGCCCTCAGTCATGTAGTGTGGCTTCTCAGTCTGGCCAACTGGGAAGTCGCACTCATGACAGTATGTTGGCAATTTTTGCAGTAACCAAGGTATTATTTATGTAACTTTAACTGTATAATGGTTAAGTCCTCGTCCATAATGGTAAATGGGGCACAGAGTTCCTCAAAACGAAGAATCCTGTGAGACACACTATTCTCAGAGCGGGAGTTTACGTACAGACGATCTCCTGATAAGAGGATCTCGTCGATGGCAGATCCAGTAAACGTTCCCCCCACAAAGTTCCAAGCCAAAGCACAGGCTGCATTAGCCATGCACTGAGCATTGTTACTTTCGGGAGGAAAGCGACTGACACCTAAGTGAAGGGAACCAGCAGCAATGCACTGAATCGCCATCATAAATTTTAACAAACCTACAGGTGGAAAGATATTGTAAATGCGCGATATTATCATCATTGTTGCAATCTCCTATATATCACTTACTACAGAGTGATTCCCAAGTGAGAACTAAACTTACCGACCTTTATTATTGGGATTGCTTAATCTACTTTACCGACATTTGACGAATTTCTGATACCCAGATGAGTGAGTGAGTCAGTTATACTTTCGGGAGTATATAATTTAGACTCAGAGTATATAATTCTTCTTCCAGCAACTTGTCTTGCAGTTTGATTCAAATGTATTATAAATTACACCCATTTAAATCAAATATAATAGCTGTTCTTCTAAGTTACATTGTAGTCCCAACAACCTTGGTAATTTAAAAAGAGTTTAATCCGAAACTAAAACTATGATATTTTAAAAACATTAAACTAAGAATGCACAGGAGTTATAACAGTTACAAAGGACGACTCTGTAGCTAGCTAGTTTTGGGAGGTGCTAGTATGAACTCCAAAAATAAGTCAGCAAATATTTTAATCTCCTGAATTCTGAATTACAGCATTATTTACTTCTGATCTGATGTTTGTCTGTCTCACTTATAAGAAACAATAAAGACATTCACTATTTTCTCAACAATGAAACTAACACATTCATTGTTTACAATTATTACGAAGTGTGCTTGTTTGGCTATCTATTGTCTTATGTCTGATAGGCGTGAAATGGTAAAACGCAAATTAATTGTAAAAAAATATGGCTTGTTTATAATTTATTTTTACTAATAAAAAAAAATTAACTAAAATAGTTTGATATTCCATTTATGAGCTAGCTTTAAAAGTAAAATGGCATCCTTATTAACCCTTTTTAATGCTAGAAAAATATTTAAATCAGTTTTAGAAAGTGCTGGGGTATGATTCACATAACTTCCAAAAATTACTGGGTTTCAAAGAGGGTGGAGGTGAGAGCATAAGGTAAAACACAATAAAAAAATAAACCTTCAACCCAAAAGTGCTAGAATAAGATATTTTGGATCCCGATCGTATGATGAATCGCATGAAATCATGGGTGTTTTGAAATAACAATCAAGACAAACGATATTCCCATTTAAGGGGGATGTCGGATATTAGGACTTTTTGTGAAATATCCTTGATTCCATGTATTGTTCCATAAAACTGAAAGGGTTATAAAGAAAACAAAGGGCAAACTCTATAAAAATTCTAATGCGCAAGATATACGGCATCCAACTACTAAGTGAGTGTTTTGGACCATAAAGTGTCAGATTATCGGGAGTCAACTGTTATTCTTAACCGGTTTTTAAAGTTATATATTGTATTTAATAATATGTTTATATTAGTAATAGTTTAGTTTTATCTGAAATAGGTACGGTCCCATTAATTCCTCCTTTGTATGTGCGCACCACTCTATGACCTGCATATGTTGCAGTGGAGCGCAGGGGAGTACGCTGGCCTGCGAGCCATCCACTCATACCACCACTCGCGTGGAGACCATCACCGCAACGTGTGCCTCATCCCGGTGTCGGCGCATGGCACTAACCCGGCGTCGGCGCAGATGGCCGGCATGGAGCTGGTGCCGATATCGGTCACCATAAGAATAAGAATAAGAATTTTTATTTCTCCATAACAATACAAAATAGTACATAGAGAACCGTCACAAAAATGTTGAAGTAACCTAGATTACATTGAAGGAGAACAACATAAGGCTTATTGTCTACTTAAAATTAAATTTAATTTCTGTTCCAAAAAATTCGTTGATACTGTAAAAAGTGTTTATAATGAGATATTCCTTTACATTTTTTAAGAAACGCTTATTAAATACTATATTTTTATTTGATGCTAGAGTGATAAGAGTGGCGGCATCGACCTGGTGCACCTCAAGGATGAGGTAAGGGAGAGGGGAGGGGAGGGGGAGGAAGCATGTGATCCAAGGAAATCATGTTTTTGTGCTTTTATGTAAAATTTTTGTAATTCTATGATGCTGTCAATCCTGCAGTACAAAAAAGAAAAAAAAAAAAAAAAAAGAAAAAGAAAAACCACTAAAAAAGGGAACCAAGAAAAAGGATAAGGTACCTTGAAGAGGTGTGAGATGCGATCTTCCTAAGTGTCAGTCTAGATTCAAAATTTATTTGCCGTTTAGTTTCAAATAGAAATAATACAACTAATTGTCACTGTCAAATGAGCTAAAACTTAAAACTAAACAAATCTTAGCCTTGAGCTAACTCTAGTTACACAGTAAAACTTAATTCTCAACAAGCTCATTCATGAAAAATTCATTTGAATTATACTTCTTGTCGTGGAAAAAGAAATAGGTAGGAAAATACAGTAAAGTCCTGCTAATCCAAAATAAGTGAGACCAGACGTTGTTCAGTTCAGCAAAATTTTGGATTAGGCCGATAAGTAAAAACTTACATGTTCAATAATGCAAAATTAACTGATTAAGTAATATGTAGGGGTCTGCGGTACAGCAATTTTCGGGTTGGTACGGTACAATTTTTGTGTACCTCGGTTCTCGGTACAAAATCGGTATGGTACGGTACGCGTTATCAATATAGGCCTAGCGGTATTAATATCGATGGGTAACACTTCAAATATCTATTTACCTCATTTAACATATTTTGCTAGGTTACAACTTTAATAGGAAAAATATCATAATCACTTATGGTTAAGTCCTTATACTTCACACTTGTGCATGTATGCTGGTGATATGAGTTTAATGCTATGTAGTAAAAATGAACATGAAGTGAGTAGCAGCATCACAACAATAATTGAAAACAGATTTATTTTTGGCTGATAAAAAACTTGCAAACATAAATAGAGATTTTCAAACAAAAGCCTATAGCCTACATGCTGTATCAGTATTTTTTCAATTCGTCGCCTAAATATATAAAAGAACAAAATAATTTTTAACTTAATGAAAAAAAATCAAAGCGGAACTCAAAACTATTTTTAGCAGGCGTTCGTAGCCGCAGTAGGCTAGGCCTATTGTGGAAAGCGGCAGATGCCATCATTGGAGCGGTACCGCCAGTGTTAGAATCAATCATGATTACAATTAATTATTTATTTATAACTAAACGATTTGTGCTTCACATTTTGATAAATTCAAATCCTAAACTTATTTCATAAAACTTCCAGGGCAACTGTCATTAAACAAAGACGTGATGTATTAGTAGGCTAGTGAGCCTGACTGACTAGAGACAGAGCAAACGTAATAAAATAACCAATTGAACCAATCAAACAAGAGTAGGCAAAGTACAAAGAGAAAGTAAACGCCAAAGAGTACGTTTATACAACATCTAAACCTCTAGAAGGAACATATATAACGATTTTAAAAGCCAATGTGGTGTTGGCTAAACAAATTGAAAAATTTGGAATGTTCCTAGTTTTTTTTTATCGATAAATTCATAGGAACAAACAGCTTTTGGGTGGTCTTACTCTTTGCGAAAAGCGGTCGTGTATTATTTCCTAATTACATTCAGCTAATCCGCCAATCCGGGTCACTTTAGAGGTTAGGAAAAATCTTTTCAATCGGCAGTCGACAGTTCTCGTCACTTCTCATCAAACAACTGTCCTTACTGACGCTAGCGTCTCTGGCGGCGGGCATTCATATCACTGTAGTTTGTTGTAGTTGTCACTGAATAAAGAGCTAATGTACTTGATCAGCCGCTATGAGCGCTGTTGCCAACGAGAACATGATTGTCTAAATGGTGTTGGACCGCGAATTGTAAACTGTATTCCTATCCGTGGACTCGGCAGTCGGCGAACGCTACTACATCGTTCTCGTTTGTCAGTTGACTTTGCTGAGCGACGATGTCAAGTCATTCTTTTTATGCGTTAATCCATAAAAACAAAGAGATAACGACAAAATATTAATTAATTCCGTTTTTCTAAAGTCAAATATAAGTAGTAGATACATTAATATTTTTGACTTTGTAATACTGTACCGATGCCTTTAACCGTACCGAACCGATGACGGTATTTTGCCTTGTACCGTACCTGTACCGAATTTTCGGTGCACCGCAGACCCCTAGTAATATGAGGGAGCAAGTAAGAAGAGAGAGAAGTGGGAAAGATGGGGGGGGGCAGAGAAGGAGTGGGAGACAACCTTAGAAAGGGGTTATTGAAGACATTAGAATATTCATCAGTTGGATTTAGAAAATGTTGAGGAGATGCTCACCTACTTACTGGAGTGAACACTCGTACCCCAGTGGTTCCAGTCAGCAGCATCCTCCTCATCTTGCCCTATCTTCCTCGTGTGTCTTCGGACCTGTTCCCACCATTTGGTTTGGACCTTCCAGCTGGTCTACTGTCTTAAGGAATTCTTCTCAATATACTGTTTCCTATTGAGTTTTTCCTTTTCCTCAAAAAATTAGTCCAGTCCACTGTCACCTTAGGCTCTTAATCTCTAAAATGTTGGGAAGATTCTAAAGATGAAAATATTAGGGAATTTCTGTTAGGTATGAAAGGGGTTATAAATCTTTTGAGAATGAGAAGATAGGGAGCTGTGAGGTAGATTTAATAGAATATTTTTTACGAATTGTTCATCTTATTTAATTATACTAGATATCGCCCCCTGGTCGAAATTCGACCAAAAATTCAGTTGATCTTGAGACAATTTGTTTTAAAATGTTTTATACTGTTATTATAAAATGTTTTATAAATTATTTTTTAGAATGTAACTTGTCTAAATTAAAATTTGACTTAATACCGTGGGACTTTGGACAATTTTCAACTTTGACCTTTATTAATCAAAATTTCATCAAAATCGGAGGTTTCATTCGAGAATTATCGTGTGCAGGGTCCGAGGGTGAAAAAAAATTATACTGGGTGCCCTTGGGGGGGAAGATATTGAGTCACTACTCGCCGGGTTGAGGGATCACCCCCATAGTATTATCACCCCGGAGGACCGGTGCTGCACACAATAGGACTGCAGACATCACCCGCGCATGCGCAGAAGCCGGCAGGTAAACCTAATCAGCAAGGAGTGAGCCTCAGTCGCTGGAGGGCCGAGCAGCCACATCATGAAGGTTCTGTGAGTACCTTCCAACTTTGGGGGGGAATCTATCTGGGGGAATAGGCTAACCAATACTTTTCTAAATTTACAGTAATGATGTAATTAATTATTTAAGCGTATTTATTATCTAGTGTTCACCCTTCGTATCAGGCCAGTAAATTATCTTAATTACTTGTTTCTCACAATAAAATGTCCCTAGTCGGAATTAATAGATTTAATATGTAGGATCAATACTCATCAAAGATGGCTTGCCTTGTCAGGGGTTTGCGGGCGTTTATATTTTACGGATAATCCTCGCAATTAATTGTGCCTCCGGCATTGCTTCTCAGGCCATGCAGGTAGCCACAAGGCTACCGGTGGCCACAAGTGGTAGCAGAGCGTTAAAGATCATTTAATTTAAACACCGCAAACACCGCTAGAGCTTGCCATCAAGCAACTTTCAAAATTTGCCTTTCAAAAATTTTGGAACAATTAATTAATTGCTCGCGCGACGTGAAGGAAACATGTCGTGAGCAGGTCGGCCGGTCGATGACGTCAAACCACGTGTTGGGAAGATCGGATAGCGGTTGGAACAGGGGAGTGATATTATTTGTTCTGAGTTACGTTTTAGTCATCCAATTTATTTTAGTAATTATCAAACCAATGAAAATTTTCCCGAATTCGCAAATTTAAAATGGGTTATCACGTAGATTATTGTATACAACATGTAAGTTAGTCACAGTATTTTATATCTTTCAGATTTACAGTAGAGTGTAAATAACTTTGCTACTTATGTAAGATTTCATTTACAGGTATCCCCAAGTTTATTGCAATTTTTACTTTAGTTTAAAATTTATCTCCAAGAGTATAACAAACTGTTTGAGTGTAGATGCATCTATTGCGTGGTAGTCTTGTGTTGCAAAAAAAAAAATATTTATTTAAAGTTTTAACGTATGGGCACATGTTATCATATATTTAGTAAGGGCTCCTTTGTATTATGCTTGCTTTTGACTTAAACAAGAGTTCCTTACACCCGTACAGTTAGTAAGCATGTTGGATAATAAATAAAAATATAAAAAAATAATAAAAAAAATAAAAAAAAATAGAAAAAGGTGCTACACTGGATTTACCACGCAAAAATCATTTACAGAAATTAAATATAAGTTCAGTAATTAGTTGTAGTTTTAGAATAGTGTAGCTGTAGCTCATATTATTCACATGAGATTTATACAGTATTTATTTATTCACTATTTCGTAATATTGCACAGGAATAATGATTATAATTATTCAACAGCAACTTTGCAACGCTTCAATTCCGAGAATTATTGAAACGAGTTATATAGTTGTTTTCGTAAAAGATATTAGTAGCTTCAGACAAAGGACAGATCTCTTATCTCCCCCTCCGTCTCGTCCCACCCACCGTGCGTCGTCAAAACAAAACATCTGTCGACCCCTCCCCGCCCTTCCCTCGCGATACCAAACAACACAGATCATCTTCCTTGTATTAAATAATAAATCATTTTGTAGCTTGTTGTTTGTCTTTAAAATAATGAATTGTTTACCCAGCGCATTTAAAGCAGTGATTAAATAAGTTTTTGTCTTATTAAAATTAATATAAAGCAGAGTTAGAAATTAAACGACCCCGAATATTTTCCTCCCCGGTAACCTTGTCCGCAGAAAATTTCAGTAAATATAAATGTTGTACGTGAATCTAATTGGCGATTCACAATTCTGTAGGTACAAAGCATTTTTAAAGCGTTACCAGCAAGGAGAGAAGAGTTTATCAGTTGAAAGTAGTATTACCATTTCAGGAATAACGACAGGGGAATTAAAACGACATATCAAAGCAGCAACTCCATCTTTAAATAGTAATTACCCTGTTGTATTATTCATTGCCACCAACGATGTAGTAAGAAATAAATCTCTGATTGATTTTAAAAATCAGTTTTTGTCCCTTTTGAGAATAATTAGGAAGTTCTATGCTCCAAAACAAATCTACATCCTTTCATTACCACCTTACCAAAGATTATTCCTATCTCACGAAAACAGCATGACGCATATTGACAATGTAAACAAATTTTTAGCTACTTTACAATCGGACAATACACACTTACTACATTTACAGATCACTGTTCATGATGCTGACAAGTTTTTCCAGCAACGTTACAGATATTCGGGGAAAGTTGATCAAATTCATTTGAACGACAGAGCGTTTTGCCACTTAACCGAAATAATTAAACAAGCTTTAAACAAAATAAATAAATAAAAGCTGGGGTTGAAGGATGATTCCAAGGAAGCGCCAGAACGCATCGATGCACCCTTTCATTGTAAAGTTCACATTAATCAGCAAATGCAATTAATTTTATCACAATAGTTGTTTAGGAAAAAAAAAAAAAATCAAGAAATCCCACTAACACAATTTCCTATTTTCCTGTACCTCCATATATACCAAAAAAAAAAAAAAAAAAAAAAAAGTCTGGACCCATGTTAGGGAAGTTGTCTCAATTTAGTCGAGTCATTCGACTCAAATTTAGTTTAGGGCGAGTAAAGCAAGACAAGGGTCTCCTTGGATGGACTGTCACATAGGGAAATCCCCCCAAGAAATAGTAAAAAACCTCAGTGTTGGCGTTCTCACCTTTGATGGAACAAAAATAAATTTTGCAAAGAAGCAAACTTGTAAAATTGGGGTTATCTGGATATTGTAAATTGGCGCATGTTACGACCTAGTCCAAACCCACAGTCCTAAGAGCTCATGCCTTTTGCAAATTGTATGGCCATACTCAAATAGTAAAGAAATAGTAGAATAGTAAAGAAATAAAAAGCAAAAATCAGTTCCAATCATTGAGTAAGCAACTGTGGTTAGTCGGGGCAGGGGCCTCTGAACCGATTGCCCACGGGGTCTGGAATGTTGTCCCCGCCTTAAAAAGCGGCTACCGTGGCAGTGACAGGACCGCTCTTAATGCATTGGATATTGATTTAAAAAAAAGCAAAAAAAAAATAAAAATAAAAATAATTAAAAATAATAGTGTTAATAAAAGCCTTTCCTATACAGTTCCTAGAGAAAAAAATGCGCCAGATTTACATATCCGATAAGACGTGGGTTAAGGGGAAAATTCATTGAGGAATGCCTAGCACTCAGGTTGAGGCCTCACAAAGTAGGTACCCGATTAGTGTTAGCTAGTTGCTCAATTTTCCACCCGACCAAAAAAAAGGGTGTCGACGTTGCCTATAATGTGTCGCTGCTTAGGAGTGACAGTCTGTTGGGAGAGCCCACCTTGGAAGGATTATTCCCATAAAATCAACAGCTGCTGGGGTTCTTAGATTAGGGGGTCACAGACTTCACCCACTTACCCAATCCAAAAAAAAAAAAAAATCCTATCCTTAACCATGGAACCTTAACACAAGAAATCACAACAAATTATCTAAACAGCCTCATCCAACAAAACAACAATCACAGCAATTATTAATACCTTTTGGACAGTGTAACATTAAAATATTTTTCTCCCCATTCAAAACTGGCTGGGTAGCTGAGTGGTTATAGTGCTCGCCTTTGAATCCAAAGGTTGCCGGTTCGATCCTGAGGAAAGTTAGTAGCTTTTTAAAGGATTGATTCCGGACCCAGTTGCCATTTGTCATTGGGCTATTAATTAATGATGCTTTCTAACAACTGGTCGATGTTAGATAGTAACAAGACTGGGGTTTGGACCGTTCCCCGTCAAAACGTTAAAAATGCCTCTGGCGTAGATAGACACAAAATACAAAAAAACAGATCACAGTTTTAAAGTTATGCTTCCTTGAGTCAGACTCGGTCCCAGAAATTTAAAACAGCTCATTAAACCAAGTTTAGCCAGGTTCACCCAGTGGTTTTCCCCCCAAGGGAACAAATCATATGAGATGTCAATTTATAATCTAGACGATTTACCAGACACAGTTACGTGGATTAAGGATTTATCAGCCCCTCAGGCTATCCAACAATGCAATATTTTGGGCCTTCAGCCAGCCGGGACCCTTGAGGAAAACCGAGTCATTTTGAAACAATTTGTGCTACAGCGCAAAAAAGAGAAAGCTTGTTCAGCGGATGAAACAACTCAATCAGAACAGGTGTTAGCGTCAAACATCTTTGTCACATCAACGGCGACACACCCAGTGGTGACAACAACCACTGTGTCGCACAATGTGCCTGTGTGCTCCAACATTTTCCCCTCACTAAATCCACCAGTGAGCACTACACTTGCTATGACCCAAGTAAACACTATGACTACCTCAACAACGACAGTTACGCCTATACAGACCACCACACTAGACCCGACTTTACAAATACTTGTTCAGTCATTACAGACCATGACGTTGAATGCTGTTGCACAAACCGCCAGCACAATCACCGAACAAATGAAAACCCTTACCACAACCAAACCACATGATGAATCCCGATGTCCTCCCTTTGTCCGAGACCTATTAAAGGAGCTTCCTAAAACTTCTGGTAACGACCCTCATCAAACATTAAAATTTTTCAAGGAACTTCACAAGATAATAGAAATGAATTTAGTCCCAGAGAAAATAATAATACTCAACGTAGTCCCTTACACCCAAAACAGACTTAGGGATTTTTGGACAACAGCAACCGCCCAAAACCACAATTGGCAACAATTGCTACACAATGTTCGCAAAGTATTTTTCACGCACGATATTTTGAGAGACATGCAAAACAAATATTTGTACAGGCCCCAAGAATCTCATGAACTCTTATTAGATTACGTCAGGGACATACAAATATTGTATGCCATTCTATCCCCAACAACTCAGGAATCTGAAATTTTTCAGACAATATTCAGAGGAGTAAACCAACAAACCAGAACAACATTCGCAGGCCTTAAGCCAATAACTTGTTTACAGGATTTGATAGATATTGCCCCACTTTCAGCTAGCCTGACAACCAATCAACGCTCCACCTTCAACAACCATTCCCATAGATTTCCTTCACCCAGATCCCAACAGTTTCATAACTATCATTCCAGTCCAAATAATTCATATAGGCCCCAACAAACGAGTTATCACCAGTCAAATCAAAATCAAAATCAAAATCGTTGGCAGGCAACACCCAGACATACCAACCCCCAAGCTTCCAGACCTAACAACCAAACAGCAACTTCTTACCCCCATCACCAAGCAAGAATGTATGCACCTCGCTACCCATATCATCCTCATCAAAACAATCAAAAACAATCAAATTCATCCAATTTCAACAACCGGGGTAATTTAAACCCCAAGCGGGGAGGTCATTAGGCAGCTCACTTCCCCCTACTTCCAAGCCTGCCTCTAAACCAAATCAGGTAAATCAAAAGTTAGTAACACTAAAACTAGTACGAAATAGCAGTTTCCAAAACAATTCTCCACCCAAACCTGTCAGTAAACTTAAATCCGACCTCACCAAAACCGCACGCCTATCATTGAAAATTGGTCCCCACACTGTCCCAGCCTTAGTAGACACAGGAGCATCTTGCTCAATAATTTCTGAGGAACTATTTAATCAAATAAAATGTATCAAAGGCGTGGTAACGGAAAAGCCGGTACCAATTTCGTCTTCTGCCACAACAGCCTCGTCACACCCATTACATTTGAAATATAAAGTAAAACTTCATTTTAAAATTCAATACCTCTCATGGACTTTCCCATTTTATGTAGCAGATCAATTGCCAGTAAAAGCCATATTAGGGATAGATTTTTTGCAGCTTACCAAAGCAGTTATAAATGTAGCCAAACAGACCATAACCTTCCCATATTCACACCCTTTAATATTAACTTTAAGTGATACACAGTCAACCGATGATCAGCCACAAGAGCCCACTGGTCCCAAATATGGTCCAAACTTAAATGAAATGCAGTTGCAAAGATTAGGAAAACTAGTAGGAGAATTCCCAAACACCATTACAAAAAAACTAGGTAGGACTAATTTAGTAAAATACCATATAAATCTTAAACCAGGGCACATAGTCAGATCCAGACCTTATCAATTTTCTCCCATAAAAACAGAAATATTACGCAAGCACATAGATGATCTATTGAAGGAAGGAGTAATAAGAGAATCCATGTCACCCTACGCTAGCCCCGCCTTTGTTATCCCAAAAAAGGGAGGAAAAACACGAATGGTAGTTAATTATCGAGGTTTAAACAGTGGACTAGTTCTAGAGGCTACCCCAATGCCAACGTTACAGGCGAGCTTCGAACACCTTGGTAAAGCAAAATGGTTCACCCTCTTGGATTTAAACTCAGCTTACAACCAAATTCCGCTAGATGAAGAATCAAAGCCTTACACTGCCTTTGTGGTCCCCTGGGCTCAATACGAGTTCAATTATGTCCCTTTTGGCCTGGCTAATGGTTCAATGGTCCTTACAGATTTGATGAACAAAGTTTTCAGTGATATAAAATTCAAATACGTGTATTCATTTTTTGACGACTTAGTAATATATTCAGATACCTTTGAGGAACACATAAAACATATCCGTGAAGTACTAGAGCGGCTGAGCAAGGCCGGCCTTACGGTAAACCCATCTAAAATGACCATAGCGTCCAACGAGATAGAGTTTTTAGGCCACGTGATTAAAGATAATACACTTTCCATCAGCAGAGAACGGACCAAACCGATAGACCAGTTTCCCACACCTAAAAATATCAAACAGCTCTCGAGATTTTTGGGAATGACAGCATTCTACTCTAGATTCATTCCAAACTATTCAAGCATTTCCGAGCCCTTAAATAAATTAAAGAGAAAAGGTCAAAAATTTATATGGGGAAAAGAGCAAGAAGATGCATTTAAACAACTTAAAAGTGCACTTACGGGGTCGCCAATACTAAAAATGCCCAATTTCGACCTTCCTTTTGTGTTACATACCGATGCCAGCAGATCCAGTATAAGTGCAATAGTCTCACAGCGATATGATGATGCCCTTCTCCCAGTTGCATATGCCTCTCGCCCCACCAATAGACATGAAAAAGAATTACAGTGCATTTGAATTAGAGGCCTTGGCAATCACATACTTTTTGGACAAATTTAGAACATATTTAGAACACCGTCACTTTGAATTATATACAGATTCAAATGCCTTAACTTGGTTATTAAATCATCCCCAACAAATCAATGGTAAAATCTCCAGATGGATTACATTGATAAATGCCTTTCAGTTCACAGTACATCACATAAAGGGAAAAGACAATGTAGTGGCAGATTGCCTCTCCAGAATGTTCGAGGAGCAAGGCCCCACTTCGTCAACTTCCACTAACCCAGTAGAGCAAGTAAATATTTTATTCAAACTCCCAGAAGCATTTAAAGACATTAAGCAATATCAATCAGAAGATCCATCCATTCAGAGAATTATTAGAAACCTCAAAAACAAGAACCCACCACCAAATTATTCTTTACACGAAGGCATTTTAACCCATAAAGCACAAAACCAGACCAAACCTCGAATACTACTTCCTGAACGCCTCATCCCACTTTTATTTAAATATTACCACCAAGCTCCAAGTACTGCACATCTAGGGATAAGAAAAACCTGGTCTCGAATCGAACCTCACTTTTGGGCAGAAAACCTTAGAGACACCATCTCAGAAATGGTCAGAACATGCACAGCTTGCCAGAGAGCTAAACAAGCTCCGAACACTAAAGTAGGACTACTATCTTCAGAGGTACCCACTCACCCGTTTCAAAAGGTTTTCATTGATTACATAGGCCCCCTACCAAGGTCCAAAAAAGGGAACAAATACATTTTAACTATAATCGATGCCTTTTCAAAATTCACAGTTTTTCTACCGGCCAAAAACACAACTGCTAAGACCACCATATCATTACTTAACACAGGTTTATTTGCATATTTTGGATTTCCCAAATATTTAGTTTCCGATAATGTTAGTTCCTTCAAATCAAAGGAATTCTCAGATATGTGTCTTCAGTTAGGGATTCGCCATGTGACAACCAGTCCATACTATCCGAACCCGAGTCATGCCGAAAGAGCCAACAAGAACATTAAAGTAGCTATTAGAATTTATCACTCGGAACACCAAATGGACTGGGACAAAAATCTCCATTTCTTTCAAATAGCTTTTAATTCAGCCAAACACAACAGCACAGGATATTCTCCAGCAGATCTCTTTTTGTCCTTTCAAATTAATCACCCCCTGGAACTGAATTGGAATTTAGATACACTTATCCCCACTGGAAACACACCAAAAGACATAAAAGACAAGTGGAAAGAAGCACATACAAACTTAAAGAAAGCCAGAGCAGCCCGGGAAAAATATTACAATCAAGGCAGAAAACCCTCCAGTTACAAAGTAGGTGATTGGGTGATGTATAAACTACAGCACCAAAGCAAAGCAATAGATAAAATCAACGCCAAACTCCTACCGTTGTGGTCTGACCCAGTTATAATACAAGCATTCACATCCCCAGTAACTGTTTTGCTCATGGACCCAAAGAGTGGCAAAACCATTAGGAGAGCCCATGTCTCTCAGCTAAAAAAATTTTTCATGCCCAAGGTAAAATAAATGGCATACTCGCAGCCCCGGAAGACAAGGTTGTGATTTTAGGTTAAGTTAGTTTAAGTTAGACCATCCCGCAAAAAATACATTTTACACCAACACACACTGGCACAGGGTGCCTGATTGCCACCTTCCTGTGACTAAGGTCGCGTTTCGAGTAGGCGCGCCCTTCAGGACAGTGGTGACTCCACAACTCCCTGTTGCCTGTGTCAACACACATAAGGCAAGCAGCCCTCCTCCACTGCATTAGCAATAAAATCCTTTTTAAAAAAAACTTAATTTTTTCAAATTTTTATTCAATCATGGATTTATGTGCTACATTTTTTGTATTTTTTTCAATTTTAACACATAAATTCATGACTAATGCCAGTGGGGAAGAGCGGATTGTTTCATCAAAATACAAGCTTATATTTTGATGCAACATGCCATTACACCACACACACACACACACAAACACAAACACACACACAATAGAACACATTCACCTCAAACCGGCATTTAGATTAAGTTATTAATTAAGGAAATCTCTATGGGTTATTACAAATAAGATACCAAAACCCTATGAGAAAAGAATATGAAAAGATCTTGTAAAATATATATTTAAGAAGTATGCATGCATGAAGCCTTAAATTAGTGTTATTTTTTGAACCAAATATATTTATATAGATTCACTTATTTATTGATTAAGATAATACATGTTTATATATAAAAAAATAAATATATAAAAAAAATTTATGTAATTAAATTGATAGATTATCCGACTTGGGAAAGCTAAAGAATTTTGCAGATCATTTATATTTAATACAATTAACCAGTTTACAGATCAACCTCACACCTTCTCTTCCCCTTTGCTGCTTGGGGGGAGGGGGGGGAACCTGAGGGATCACCCCCATAGTATTATCACCCCGGAGGACCGGTGCTGCACACAATAGGACTGCAGACATCGCCCGCGCATGCGCAGAAGCCGGCAGGTAAACCTAATCAGCAAGGAGTGAGCCTCAGTCGCTGGAGGGCCGAGCAGCCACATCATGAAGGTTCTGTGAGTACCTTCCAACTTTGGGGGGGAATCTATCTGGGGGAATAGGCTAACCAATACTTTTCTAAATTTACAGTAATGATGTAATTAATTATTTAAGCGTATTTATTATCTAGTGTTCACCCTTCTTATCAGGCCAGTAAATTATCTTAATTACTTGTTTCTCACAATAAAATGTCCCTAGTCGGAATTAATAGATTTAATATGTAGGATCAATACTCATCAAAGATGGCTTGCCTTGTCAGGGGTTTGCGGGCGTTTATATTTTACGGATAATCCTCGCAATTAATTGTGCCTCCGGCATTGCTTCTCAGGCCATGCAGGTAGCCACAAGGCTACCGGTGGCCACAGGGTTCCGCCGCCGAATGCGGTCAATGCAAACACTGCCAGATAAAGAAATCGGTCTTCTTATTAAGATTTCTCATATGTGTAATATTTAGAAAATCTATATTTACTGTGTGGTTTTATGTATAAGAAATTGATACTAATATTTTTAGAGAGCCTAAAACATAACAAATTTTAAATTACCTGCCAGTCCCAAGCCCTCTCTAAGCTTGGGTCCCAAGTTTCAGACTTGGTTGACATACCCTCTCAACGGCCCTGCGTGTAACATTTGAAAAACATATTCTAGAATATTCATCTTGTAGCCATTTTAACAGTAAATAGTCATTTTTACATGTAATTTAATCCCGAAAATACCAAAATTGAGTTTTAAAGTCTCAAGGTTAAAATGGCCCCAAAACCAGGCAGAATCCCAAGACTCAGGATTGGATTCTTTATAACACAAGGGGTGACAAAATTTGAGGTGGTTTTCTCATCAAAAATGTTAAACTTGAAAAACACAAGCCACAGAAACAACAGTAATGATGGTGAAAGAAGACTCAATTTGAGGCATGTTTGATATCTATTTATTTGGCTTATCAGTCAGGGATGTTGAGACAAAAATTGACACAATTTTATTTTTGCAGTGCATGTGAATGAGTCTTGCGGAGCTTCAATATGAATACTAAACCTGGGAAGAAAAAGACATGTCCACTTGCACATCATTGATTTATTGTTAAAAAAAGAATACATTTTGGAAAGTTTATATGTACATTATGCCAAGAAAAACATTTTAAATTTGGTTTGTTCTTAGGTTATTATATAAAAAGCCTCTTTGATCTACTTACTAAAATCTGGACATAACAGGTTATTAATTTTGTTAATTAATTGGTTGACACGTTCACCTTAAAGGAATAGGACCATTAAAAAAAATCTCTTTACATTTTTTCACCAACAGTATGCAGGTGTATTTGTTTCTCATTTGATTTTTATAGCTCCATTTTGAAGTTAATTGTTAGTTCAAAACCATTCATTGTTGAACCAAATCCCCACGGAGATAAAATACCCATTTTATGTGTGTGAGGGTTTCATCGTTAGCAAAAACTGTTAGTTTTCCAGCCAAGGGATAGTTTGGATATTCTTTCTCTTCAATTTCAAGCATTTCCACTTTGATATCAGTCAACTGAAAATTTTTTAATAATTAGTAGAGACAAATAGTGAATTAGGCCTATAGACTAAAGGAAATGTTTGATAATTTTCCCTCCGACAAAACTTGGTACTTGTCGGTTATAACAGCCATTTCAAATGTGATTTAGTAAAGTTATGATAGGTCAGATTAGCATAGCTATTGAAATCTTGGTTCTGTTAGAGAAAAGGACCTAAAAGCGGACCCGTATCCTACTGTGGACCCCATGGTTATTGTCTCTGCTGTGTGCTGAAACCTAGAAGAAAACATTACAGATACTGGTGCAAGGTTCCACCACGCTGTAGTAGATCGCTGGTATCACCTGCTCAAGTTGTTTTCTGGCAGTTCACCATTACCTGCTTTGACAAAAAATGAAAGTTTTTGTTAGTTCCCAATTTTTTTAAAGTGGTACGAGAAGATTGACTACCAAGCCGTTTAATCTTTATACACCGTATTCTTAAATGGTAATATTAAAGGAGTCCTTTGACACTGTAATTATTTAAATGTGATGTCTTTTTTATTAAATATTGCGTATTAAAAATTCTGATATTAGTTGCGCAAACCGGACACCCAACATCTCCCTAAACTAGACCCCTCACATTATAAGTATTTTTTTTTCAAGTTAAAATTCTTTTAAAATTGCATAGGGGTAAAAATTTAAACTTTAAATTATTTTGTTAGCACATTATTTTCATTGATAAACGTTAGACCCTAGAATTTAGCTTAACTTTTCACTTTATCACTTTATTTGACAAGTGTTAAAATAAACAATGATTTTTATCGAACCTGTACGATTTTTTTTCAGTTTAACTCCTTTTTCTAGTGAGTTAAATTGAATTTGTTTTATTTTACCTAGGGGTCCAGTTAAAGCAACCTTTTTAAAAATCCCAAAAGTGTAAGGTTTTTAAAAATATTTTTTAACTGGAATAATTTGTATATACATTTGCAATAAGGCAATTAATTACAAATAGTACAAAACATAATACGGTAATGTAAATATTTCATGTTATGAAAACAGATTTTTTTAAATAATTTGGATATATTATATAAAAAAAACAAAAAACAAATTGGGAGTCCGCTTTTGGGTACTTTTCTCTATCTTGGTTATAGCTAGTTGACAATAATGCTTCTGATGTATTGGTACAGAGGTCGTTCAAGGTTAAGCGCTCACTCTCAGTCTGGCTCTGTCACTACTTGACAGACTATAATGTGCGTCATCACTTAACTTAATATACACTGTATATTATATTTTTATGAAGTTTCATTTTTAAATGAGTGAATGAAAAAAGTGAAAGCATTATTGACTTGTTAACCTAACCAAACCAAAATGGAAGCACTCCTCTTATAATAATTGGTGGTGCCCACAACCAACAAGCATTCCAAACTTACATTTTTTTATAAAAACGGCAAAAATTCATACAGTAGGCATATAAAAAATATGGCATTTTTTTACATGTTTGGCATACAAGATTAATTAATTGGTCATGAACTTTATGGCACCTATAATGAAAGAACTCAATACTACATGGAACCACAGGGTAGTTATAAGTTAATAAACTCATTTAAAAAATAAATAAATGAACAAGCAAGGTAGAAAAATGCAGTAGTTATAAAAAATAGTTACAGAAAGCCTGTAAAATGGTAAAAATCCTTTGCCCTGTTGTTATCCAGACATTATAACCTTAAAATTGTTTGTGGTTATGTAAAGGACAGAGTGTTGGCTAAGGAGGTTTAAGACAATCAGCATGTTCACAAGCATCCACCGCAAAGAGGTTTGTTTACGTTTTTGCCTATCCTGTGACAAATCCCACAAAGTGTCTGGAATTTGTCACGTGATAGGCAAAACGTAAACAAACCTCTGTGCGCTGGATGCTTGTGAACGCACTCATTGAGGAACTTAGGAGAAGAGTCAGAGAGGTTGAGGTTAACTTCAACAATACTCAGAAAAACATGGTTTGAGGTTGGATTCAGACAACAAACTTTGCATGCAAACAATGGAGAACACTTGGAAACCATTTAGTTCAATCCTAAAAAGAATTATGTAACAATAATTTTGTATTGTATTATGGTAAAAACTGTTTTTGGTATGCTATCTAATTAAACTATTCTCATGTTTATAGTTGCTTGGTATTTATTTAATTAGTCTTAACATAAATAAAAATAATTTATAACCAACCTGTGTAATTAGCTAAAAAATCACCAAAGGTAAGCCAATAATGCCTTAAGATTTACACAAATTGTTGACAAAAACTAGTGGTTCAAGTGCATAAAGGAACTTTGAGCAATTGCTAATTTTTTACATACACAGGTCGTTTACTTATGTTTTACACTAAAATCATCAAAAATCTATATATATAATTCTGTAAGCGATATTTCTTGAGCAAAATTGTGAGCGTCATACAGATCGCAGAAAGATGGGAGGGGTCTCAAATTAAAGGTCTCGGTCCCATGCACGAGGGAAAACTATCGGCGTGTCCATAATGTTAACAGGAAATGAGAAATCACGTAAAATAAGAATAGCATGGGGATTTAAAAAACGTCTGCTTTGTATACATTAAAACATGTGTTGTGGTTTAATTTCAAGATGAGACACAGATGATAACATTGAGTGAAGATAACAAAATAATTCACACCAAGAGAAGCAATCTATATAATAATTAAGTAAGCGAAATTTCTTGGGCAAAATTGTGAGCGTTTTACAAATCGCAGGAAGATGGTAGGAGTCTCAAATCAAAGGTTTCGGTCCCATTAAGCGTATCCATAAAGTTACAAGGAAATGAGAAATATAGTAAAACATCCCCCTTAAGAATAGTATGGGGATTCGAAAAATGAATTTTTTGTGTACATTGAAACATATGTTTCGGTTTTATTTTAAAACGAGAGACAGATTATAAAATTGAGTAAAGAACTATTCATAACCAAATGACAAAAATTAACGCTAGAGTGGTAATACCTACTATAATAAGACGTTTTGTTGCTTTGAGCTACTAAAAATTGTACTAGGAGAGTTAACCTTACATAATATTACAAATTGACTGCTGATTTTACTGTTGTTACTATAATTTAAATTGTAAGAAAACTGAGCGTGTATGCAAATCATAAAATGCTTTCTGATCATTGATAGAGATGCAATGGAGGTTGGTTTGAGAAAAACCTACATTATTTCCATTGTTTTGGTTTTATTTTAAGACGAAAAGTGTCAAATGATCATATTGAATGACAATGACACATTAATTGATACTTAAAGTGTATCAGTCAGTAAAGTTTTGGTATTCTGTTAGCTGAATTTTCCGAGAAACCTTTTAGTCATTTCATAGATTGTAGGATTATAGGGGACGAGTTAAAATCAAAGACGTTTGTCCTACATACTAGAGGAAAATGCAGAAGGTAAAAAACTTTACAACAAAATGGGAAATATATAAGAATGATTATTTTCTGAATGGTTCTCTTTAAAGACTCTCCATGTAGTGATTTAAAAAAATCTGCTTTGTAAATTAAGAGTTTTGATTAGGAGGGATGAATATTCACAGCAAGTGAAGATGCACTTTGAGGTGCTGTGTTTAAATTTTGTGACTAAAACATAAAAAATAAAAAAAAAACTGACAGGAGCTAAAAAATCAATGTTTTTTCATTGCCGCTTTTCTATGTTATATTAAAAAGCTGTCTCAGCTCAATTAAGGGACTACGATTTCTTTCAAAACTTATTTTCCATAGATCGATATGAGTTTAACAACAGACAAAATAGAACATCTACAAACTGGTGACATAATAGTACATAATTGATAAGATTACTTGGTGATGAATGGTCTGTTCAAACGGCATTGTTTAAATATTAGGCCTGTATGCCTCAAATTAAAATGAAATTTTCTGGAAACCTTCGTTGTGGAAGAAATGGTAATACGTTATGGTGCATGCTATTTTAATTTTATGATTAGGGGCTTTTGCCCCTATGAGCCACTAGTATAAAATATAATCTTATTGTACTCACACACCTCGTTTGATTTGAGTACTATTTTACTTTCTCTGACTAAAAATGCAGGATTGTCAATGGACAGAATGAATGTGCTTTCTTCTTTGAAGACATTTTTGAAGGAGATCGTGTTGGATGAGCCGGGTGTAAACAAGTAAGGGCCCCTCGGTTCTGGGTGGTTGCAGATTGCGATCACCGGGAATCTGAAGGAATTATCAAATTATTTTTCAATTACAAATTAAAATGTTAAAGAATTTACACTTAAGAACATTTTTAGTGAAAAGTTGAACCCCGTAAACTTGACTATTGGTAACTTTACGTTTACGTTGATGGAAAATTCTTACAGAAAGCTCAAAATTTATAAAAACACACTCACATCATACATACCCAAAGTATATGGAATTACACAACAATTGTTATTGTGTTTTTATCAAAGTCAAAGAGTATTTTTTAGCTTCTTATCATTCTGTTAACTTAATTTTAGCATATGATCTTATATTTTATATATAAGATTCTGTCAACAAAAAGGTTGAAAACGGTTTCTATAATAAATCATGATTTTTTCAATAAATAACTTATGAGGACAACAAATAGGAAAAATGTCAATGCATAACTTAAACTGCCTTTAGTTGCATAAAAAATTGATCGGACAAAAATGTAACAGGAGTTTTATTTAGCACAGTATTCCTTTCTATTTAAGATTATTTCACAAACTATCTTTAACACATATAACGAAACATCAGTCAAATTGACCGATGAGTAATTTTGTCCTGTTATAGAGGCTAAACTGCTTGATCTTGAGAGCTGCCTATTACCTTCCTCCCCCACAATACTCTGCCCTTCAAAGTCATATTCTCTCAGATTGCCTGGCGTACGGACCAGGCGTTTTGCATAAATAGGTCGCCATTTCAATACGGTCGGGTCAGATTTACCGTGTGTTTCGCTTACGGATTGTAGTGAAATGTATTGCGTTTTGCTGTTCTTGTATGTAACTAAACGCTTTAATGCTTAGTCCTATAAAATGGCTTGAGGTGGTACTAGAAGGGGTGTAAGGCCTGGTGAACCAGATTTAAGTGACCAGATATGAAGATTGATGGCAGATGACAGTGAAGATAGTAGAGACTTCAGTTAGGGTGATGATGCATATGCTGATCCGGACCATGTTTGCTAATCTTCTAATTAGCCTATATTCTCTAATCTTTGGGTAAATAAATATGATTTTGTCATAGAATGTTGTAAAATATCATTATAACTCCTGTGTGTGTCAATTGATACAATAACAATAATAAACATGGAAAATAACGATAAAATTCAGATATGGTCAAATCGACTGTATGTTTCCCTTAGCGTTTTAAAAACCATGTTTCGTTATAGGTGTTAACCATTATAAAATTGCAGTGATTTCTCAGATTTTTTACATTTTGCACCTTTTTTTCTTGTTTTCACCTTAAATTTTAGTGATTTCCTCGACTTCTTAGAAAGTTTGCAGATGAAATGGCAAGGTCTCGAAAGAATAGTTTTTACAGCAAATATTGCTTACATGAATTCACCAGCTTCAGGCGAGGATGCGATGACATGACACGTGACGTCATGGAGAGCGGAGGGCTGGAATGTCATTAGCAAATCTTTAGACTCATCGGGACCTAGAGTTACTTGAGGTTCCACTGCCACATCTTCATGCGAACTCTGTTGAAACAAACATGTGAATTGAATTACTCCAGCAATAAAATTCTGATGGCTAAAACTATTTAAATTTCTATCATTACTTCTTAGACAATGAACAAAAATTTCTATTATTTCAGTAATTATAGTGCTGTCTTGACCAATAAATTATGATTTTATGTAGCTCTAAACATACAGATTCAGGCTGTTCACAGAAAACTTGTCATTAATTTCCCTGACTTTCACTGACTATTTACCATCAATTTACCTGACTCACAGACTTTACTAAAAATTATGATACTACATATACACAAAAAATATTACTACAAAGGCAATTTAAATAACAGAAAATACTGAAAAATATATTAACAGATTACAAAATAGCGTATTTTGTGATCTATTGATACATAGATTACAACTTAACAATATTTTTTCCCATTGGGAAATTTACTAAAAGTAAAAATTTTCAAAAGCATGGTGGCAAAAACAGGTTTCTAGATTTAAGTTTCTTGCATCTGGTGTACTTGAAGAACTCAGAACCGGACCTACATTTCCTCATGATGTTGGCATCGACACTTTTTTCTTAGAGAAAACGGATACTGCTGGCAGAGAATTTTCAAAATGCATGTATTTTTTTAATTATTAGGACCTTCAGAATGTGCTATTACAGCTTGATTGTCCATGTTACTGAGATTGAATGACTTGCGACACACTTTACAATAAGCAAAAGTTGTATCTTTAACTACCAAGTCTAACAACTAATCTCAAGAAATATTTTGGTATCAGCCACAATTTATTAAATTTACTCTATTGTACAGCCAACAGCTAGTCTACATAAAAAAAGATTAATAATAAAAAATATTAAAAGTCCAAATGTGCGGATGTAAATTGAATCGTTTGTGAAAAATCCCAAAAAATGCTACAATAGCCAGGGTTAAGGCCGACTAAAGCATTGAAAAGTACCCTCAAAACCAACATTAGGCCAGATTTCCCTGACTTTCCAGACTTTTTGCCTATTTACCTGACTTTCCCTGACCTTAATTTGTTTCCCTTACTTTCCAGAATTTGGACACTCTGCGATATTTGAATAAACAAATCATTCAGCTTATAACCGAGGAATTATTAAGAATCAGCAATATTGAGTGCATAATTAATTAAAGGTAAAAATAGTAGACTACAGATCAAAATTAATCTTAAGAAGGTGTGATTGTTCAAATATAGACAAAATGTAGTAAAAAAAAAAATTAAGTCACCCACAGACATGCGAGGAAAACTATGCTCTCTGAAAAATTTTCAATTTATTAACAACAATTTAAAATACCCCCGTCACAGCAGACCTGCGTACTCAGCGAATTTCTAATGGAATTTCAGATTATTTACTTTCCCCATAAAAACACCATAGGATCGAGTATGTAGGCTTGCTGCCATGGGGTGTTGTTAGAAAATCTAAGTTAATCAATAATTGGTGAATGTAAAAACAAAGTTGTATCACGAGCTCTGACAATTTTTATTTTCTCCATAAGCCCCATGGGGGTGAGTATGTAGGTTTGCCGCCATATGGGTTTCGTAAGCAAGTATAAGTTAAAACCTATCTAGATAATGTACATACCAAATTTGATTAAGTTATGACAATAAATAGGTAAAATATAGGGTTTTCTTGATTTCCCATAAGAATAACATGGAAAACACATTTTTGGATTTTCTACGTAACCATTTAAACTAAGTTAAAAATTCAAAATACTAAATTGTTTGTTTTTTTAAGCTCTTTTGAATGGTTTTAGTTAAAATGCATGAATTTTGAAAATTGAGGTCCAAAAATGCAAAAAAAAAAAAACAATTTTGACCCCTTTGAAACTTCATAAAACCCCGTTCCCACAACCCGACAATGCTGGTTCGCGAACTCATGAAAATAAACCTGGTCTTACACCTTCATACCAAATTTCATCAAAATCGGAGGTCCGCTTCAAAAGTTATCGGTACCACGGACACATAGATAGATAGATGATGATATATATATTAGGGATGAACGAGATTGGATTTTCAGTTCGAGACGAGACGAGACGAGAATTTTTAATTCTCAAATAATTTCGAGACGAGATTTTCCCTCTCGTACATTACGAGAAATGTGCGTTCAGGATTTTAATCTGATTTTATAACATGGTTAATCCTGATTAATGTGAAGGAACAAATATTTCTTTGTAAATTGCTGATTATGTTAATAAACTAAAGTTAAAAAAGTCACTTTCTTAACAAAAGGTCTAGGCCTATAAAGGAATGACGTACCCAATAAAAAGGTTGAGAAGATATAGGCTCACCATAAACCCTACCGGTCTATGTTTAATAAAACATAAAAAGAGAATCCTCTGTTACAGTTACTTACTTCACTTTTCACTTTCATGTTTCACACTTTTCACTATTAACCTACTTTAAAATGTTTCCTAATAAGAGCTTTTCCTCACTCACAGATTTGTAATAGGCATAGGCCTACTAACTTTGAATTACAAGCCTAGAGGCTGGGAGGGCTAACAAGAAATAACTTTTAATTAGAGGATTTTAATTTTAACTTTAACTCTTTCTTCTTCTTTGTCTTTGTCCATAAGACAATCTTCAGCTCTCATTACGATTGCTATTCATTGTCATTTCTCCAAACTATTCAAGTCCTGTAACTTTCACTGCTTTCAAATTCATGTAATTCTAGTGATGGCAAAATTTCTTGAAAAATCGATTTTTCGATATATCGATGTATCGAAAGAGTAAAATTGATTTCGATAGAAAATCGTGGACAAAAAATCGATGTTTTAAGAAAATCGATTTTTTATCGACGCTTTTAAATTGACTATAAGTTATACCAGGAAGTAAAAATATAACCAACAAATATTTAATTAATACTATTAATATGACAGTATTTGTAGTCAATGGTCACACCTTTGATTATATCATTGATTTTGTAGATAAAATCAATGATTAAATACCTTCTATGCATGTAAGGAATACACTACATTATTTGGTTTGAAATAAAATAGAGTTATGAAAATAAACCATTATTTGTTTATTGAGAAGATATATTAGATCGTAGACTAAAACAAAATGATTTAAATTACCGTACTTCAAATGCTGTAAGAGCTAAATTGCGTATAACATCGCAAGACTGGAATAAACACAGTTTTTGTTTTAAGCTATGAATTGGAACATGTATTTGAAAGCTAGATAAACACAAATTCATATAAGGTCAATGGAATCGGGAATTTATACATGTTTTAACGTCATTCAAGGACTATTAAAATATTTTATTTTACAGTAAAAATTATTTTATCATCGTTGGTTGCCGATCTTGAACAGAACCGCAACAGTCTAATCTTCGGTAACCAAGTCTCTATTTTTCAATTAAATTTTAATAATAGCAAATATTAACAAAATCAAAGGATGAACCCTATTTTTAACTGTTTTGTATAAAAAGTATGATAGAGTATACATATACTTTACATGATATTTTGGCCGATGCGAGATGAGTGTAGCGATATTCATAGCAACAATCACGGCCATCTTTATTCTCTAGTGAACTACTAGAAATGGCCTTGCACCAATACGATATACAGCCAATACCAAGTTATTTGACTTTGATATTTGGCTCTAATGCAACAAATTTTGTAAATATAAAGCCAAACTAAGGTTAGGATCTTAAAATATACTGTTTTAGATGAGTAAAAAACAAAATTCTTTGTCTTTTACCCGACCGATTTTAAAATCGATATTTTTAGCCAGGGCCCATTTTCTAAATAGGCCGAGTAGGCCGCGGCCTAGGGCGGCAAATTTTTGGGGGGCGGCAAATTTCGAAATTATTTTTGTTTTTCTTTATCAACTAAAATTAAATAAATTAAAATTACATAACGGTGTTTGCAAAAGAATTTGCAATTTTTATATACATTGTAAAAAATCCTTGTAACAGAACTTGTAGTTATGTTGAATGAATTAATTAGATCCGTAGGATATTTGTTTTACTTCTCTCAGCCAACCATGAAGGGAAGCGGCAGGCAGGCAAGCCACCACCTCCATATTGCCCGCCACTGGAACGGAAAGCTGCACAGTGCTCGTCAGAGGAGGGGGGGGGGGTTCTTTCTGTTGTAACAGGATTGATATTTTTGACGTTTAGAGTTGCTTCATTTTTCACATGAGATTTGCGTCTGGAGTATTCGAGTATTTAGTTTTGTTTGGTAGTGTCAGTTGTCGTTTGTTTGTGTTTCTCATTGAGAAAATTTGATGATTTATGATTCTTTAATAAGTAAGAGCTATTTAAGACATTTTTATAAATTTCATTGTGAGGTAAAACAACTAAACGTTGACCGCCGCCAAACTCTGTTCACAGCAGTGGCGGCTCGCCCATAAGGACTCCCGGACGCCGCCCCTCCTAAAGAATTGATTAAAAATCCAAATAAATAAACTAACAAAAATATTATTATGAGAATATTTAACAGAATGAAAATTGTATAGGTCATAACTTGAAGATAGAACAAGATCGTACCAAAATAAATAAAAAATCGCCGACGATTGTGTCTCTAATTCTATCGCGGCTGGCTCGGGACGGAGCGACGGACGCCGGCCACGGCGTCCTAGCGCTCTTGTAAAATCAAATGGAGACGCGCATACGCGCAGCTTACTCACACAGGCACACCCAACGGCTGCTAATGCAACGCTCTGCCCGGCGCCCTAGGCTTAGAGATGTTCGATATTTTTGTTTCGGTGACAAAGTCACCGATATTGCTCTGTCACCGATATATCGGTGACAAGGCACTCGAGCAATCGGTGACAGCAAATTCAGTGACAGGCGCAGAACACCACCGCGCAGGCACCCAATACGTTGCTACACAACGTCACCGGTCGCCGCGCCGGTCACCGATTGGCCGACGCGTGGTCACGAGGCTGCCTTCGCCTTTGCTTCAGGCCACTTCGCAATGGTTCGGGTGGAATCGGGCACTAGCACGTTGGCTCTGTCACTGATCTCCCAGCAACAGCGCCAGGCCCAGGTCGCTGTCACCGATCGATATACTGTAGAACTTTTGGATTCAGTGACACAAAATATCGGCGACAAAGCGGCCAATCAGAGGGCGCGATCTGATGGCTTCGCTGGAGCCGTTAGCGTTACGATATTTACAACACTGGTTAAGGGTCGCATCGTAATGGAATCCGAAATCATATAGACTCGAAAATCGCTAACGTCGTGTATCTCTTTAACAGTAATTTGTTACTCAGATAATTTTGTAACTTGTCACCGAAATAAAAATATCGAAAATTCATTTGCTCAGTGGCGCGACTGCCGCAGCCGCGGTATCTGGTTCTCCCCACCACTCGCGGCTCTGTCACCGATTTTCCTGTCACCGATTGAAGTCACCGATATTTCCTCGTCACTGGAACTGAAGTCACCGATATTTGAAAGTCACTGGATCGCACATCTCTACCTAGGCTGCGCGCGCCACTGCTCCAGCCACTGCTACCAACCGAGCAGTGCCAAAAATGTGACTGTCAGTTCCCTCGCGATGCAGTCGTCCGTTGTGCGTAATGTTGTATGTGTTGGTGTGTGTTGTGTTGAAATAGTGAATTAATTATATAGATTTGTGAGGAAATGTAAATGGGTGAAAGTGAAATGGGTGACGTTGGAGATGGGCAACATTTACACCAGGTAAATCGTATAGTAGGCCTAGGTAATAGAATAAAAAACATTGAATATTAGAATTACTTTGAAGAACCTGGGGCTTCTAAGGCCCAATTTAGTTATTAATCAAATGCAAAGTTGAACAAAAAAAAATAGTTTCAATCAAAAATGTTTTAGAAATTTATACAATTAGGCCAATTGGCTCTGTGGCTGTAAAATTAAAAACTCGTTTTTCTGTAACACTTGCTTGATTATAGGGATTCAGGCTCGTGCCTTAACTGTTGGTGGTATTTCAGAGATTAAACATTTGAACTAAAAAGTTAAGATACATAAAACGAGTGACAAAGACATCAAGGCGTGTATAGAATTTGATGAAGTACTTGGAAAGATCAACATTAGATTTGCGAGATTAAATAAAACTATAGTTCTACTATGCTATTGAGAGATGCAGATTTATTTATTTATTTATTTTTTGCTGGATTTCGTTAAGCAAAATCATTGACTATGTATTCATAGTCAATGGCAAAATAATCCCACATGGTGATGTATCCTTTACAGTTAGCAGTAAAACAATTGATTGTATTAAGGCTTTCAAGTACGATAAAGAATTTAAATATGAAGTACAAAAAATAAGAAACTCTCCTGAACTGGAATAGCCCAGTGTGTGAACAATAGCGTACAAGAACCCAGACGTAAACATGGTTTGAAGACCGGAAACATAATGTCGCAAAGGAAGTGTGTGACATCTTAACATCCGGGGTAGCGGACCGCTTTCAATTCTTAGAACACACCTGTCCTCGGCAAAACTATTTCAGTCTGATTATTCAAACAAATGTCACGAAAAAGAAGTAGGCCTAAGCATTAAACGGATTCATATCAACTGAATAAAATTTACGGAACACAACTGCTTGTATTAGGTCAATTTTATTAACCTAAAAAGTCGTCTCTGTTGTACATAACTGATACTATGCAGTACAACAGATTATCAGTTATGTACAACAGAGATGACTTTTCGTCAGCAATTGTGATTAAGATTTTTAGGCTATATTGCAATTTTATTCAACTTTGTAATCGAATTATACCTGTTTGATGGAGTAACTATTATTTATTGACATAGGAGATAACCGTTTTTCCTGAAGCAGACATTAGGGCCTACTTATCTTCACGTGCGTGAATATAAATAAAATAATGATAAGAGCCCCCCCAGCGTCCCTAACCACCGGCCGCCACTGGTTCACAGCAATGTTACTTGCAATTTTTAAAACCTATAAGTCTTGTGTCAGTAGAAATCCTACTTTTATTTAAATTATTCTTTGTTTAAGGAACTATTTCATTTGAAAACAAATGTTTAAACATAAAATTTGAAAGTAATAGGCCTACATATAGTATATTTTAACGGCTGTTTAAATATTGAAAAATCTGCGTTTAAAGTGCAGTACAGACTAACCTTACTGTTGTTAATAAAACGTGTTTGTAAAATAAGATTATGTAGATATATTTAGTTTAAAACTGCTAGGTATGCCGTATGTTTTTAAAATAAATAATACTATTTATAAGCCAGTGTTGTTGGTTTTTGAAATACCGTTTGAAAATCGGACGGCGGCATTAATATTTTGGGTTTCCCAAATGCAGTTTGGCATAATTTCCGTAACAAATTTGGTTTCTTTTTAATTCCGAACACTATTTTCGGAATTAAATCAAAAATGAAATTAAAACTACTTTTCTAGAGTCTGAAAATATAAATTAAAGTAACATGAATTTACTGTGAATATCTAAAAATGAATTAATTACTCACATTTTAATTAGTTATTTAAAATTCAAATAAAACTAACTATAATTCATCAATGTATTAGTGTAAGCTACATATTCAGTGCGGAATTTAGTTGTTTGATAAATAAACTGTCTGCTTACATAATCAGTATTCACTTGTTTAATAATTAATCTGTCTAATTTTTTGTTATGTCAAAATGAAATATTTGTTAAGGATCCGGTCTACCTGAGCCTGAATGCCGCCTCGCGGCCGTCTATGCAGAGGTTTAAGGGAATCGTGTTTTAAAATTAACTCATTAAGATAGAGACTGGCTCTTAACTTTTTCTGAAAGTAAAAAGACGGATCTCGTCTTCTCTGGTTTTCAAATATTTTATAACTGTATATATAAAATAATCTGTTTTTTCTAGATTTTTTAAAAATGTATTTAACTTAACAATATGTTCTAAATCAAATTGAACAATAAGTAAATATCATATACGAGAAAGAGTAATTAACAGTGAAACCTGAACTAGCCGCTAACCGAAAAGTTAACAACAATTTACATTCAATTTGCTAATCTAAAAGGCAAGTCTAAAATTGAAGATCTTTTTAGCCTCTGTCTAGACGAAAGCTGCAGTTACCTATTAGTTTTGATGAAATAATTTCAAAGTGTAACACAGGAAATTTAGCACCATATTCGTCTTTAATATGACACCTTATAGCTCTAGGCTGCATTTAGCAAAAGATAACACGATTCTAAGAAACCCTTGCATTTGCATCGAGAAAAACAGATGATTTTAGACAGTTATAGCTGAAATTGGAAATTGTATTTAAACATTCTAAAACCAGAGAAGACGAGATTCTTCTTTCTACTTCTAGAAAAAGTTAAGAGTCAATATTTATCTTAACTAGTTAATTTTAAAACACGATTTCTGTAAACCTCTGCAGCCATCAAACTCGTCTAGCGCTAAGGCCGCGATTCGGCATTCGGTAAGTCGTTCGGGCTCAGGTAGAGCGGGCAATCCAAGCAGTTCTTCCGGGAAAAATGGACCTTAAAAGTTTAAAGATTTAACTTTAAATTAACAGCATATATATTTTTTATTTATAGGTAGGTAGAATATTATTTCTTATCTCCAGTGCCGTGGGTGCGGGGTGTGGCCCTGTTTTTAGCAGGAAAAATCGATCTCCAAAAAATATCGTCTTAAAAAAATCAATGTCAAAAAATCAATGTATCGAATGGTAAAAATCGATTTGTTCCAAAAAATCGATTTTATTTTGCCATCACTATGTAATTCCCTCAATTTGTCGTCTGCTAGTGGTAAGGTTTTTATTTTGCTCCTAACTGAATAAAGGCAAGCATTAGTATAGCAATGGAATAGCCATGAAGCCTGTATGGTTCTGGTAAGACCATTGATTTTCTATGTATTCAACTCAACCTATTTATTGCTGTTCAACAATTATTGTTAAAAGGCCTATTCAGTTGTTTTTTTTAGTGTCCAAATCTTGAAATAAAATCAACCATCAGCCGATTTTATGCATTTATGGCTTAGGAAATTAAATTCTGTATTACGTGGGATATTTGAGGTTAGCCATTATTCAATCTGATTGGCTATCTTGTCATTCATCTGAATGTCAACTACTATTACTGCTAATGTCAAAACAGCTCTTAAATTGGTCAAAAAATTATTTGAATCAGTTTTAAATAATCGTTTTGAAGCAATTAAATGTCAAATAATGATTGTTTATTGTTTATAAAGTTTTCCCAATGTTCTAAAAGATTTATCAAACAAATGAATTATTTTATAAATCAGAAGCTTATGTTGACTCCGCCCACTACTGTTGATTGTCAGTAATGTCAGTACCACTAGTCCGTGCAGATGCAGCCGTAGAGCCGTCTCCAGTCCAGTCCAAATCTTGGAAGTCCAAACGTAGTTTAACCGTTTATGATGGCAATTAATTTAAGTTTGGAGTTGTGAGGAGGAGGATAGGAAAAATAAAACACTTCACATTGCTTCAAAAATAATTTATTTTGCAGTATTAAATTCGGTAGATTATTTATACCCGTTTTTATTGTTATTCACGAATTATTTCTCGTCTCGAAAAATCTCGATCAAAATAAAATCTCGTCTCGGTTAACGAGATTAAAAATTTCTCGAAAAATTTCTCGTAATTTCGAGACCCGTCCATTCCCTAATATATATATCATATATATGAAAAATGAACGAACGGTGTTTTTGGCTTCTGGGGACCTCAAAATGAAAAAGTAACATGGTCCCGGCTTAGGTCTTACCATGGCTACTACCGTAATAACGTATTCCCTATAGGAAAATTCGCTAATAAATTGGTAACATCTAATTATTTCTTCAGCTTTATTTCGGTAGGTACTTTTCTGAAAAAAACTCCATATTTTCTGTAATAAAAAATTTTTTAATGGCTTTTGCTAATGAAACAAATTATTATTTGATTGAAAAAAAAATCACATCTTGTTATACAAGTCTCTTCATGGGGAGCGGGGGGGGGTGGGGGGGGGGGGGGGGGGGGGGTGGGGGGGGGGGGGTGCACCCCCAACATTGGAAAAAGTACCCAAGAAAATATAAAACTTCAGAAATTGATAGTACCATAATTGTATGTATTTGTGCCATGTGCCCCCCCCCCCCAAACTTCAGTCACGCTATGCCTATAACTCAGATCCTGATCCAACTCATGAGTGGCACTGTTTTAATACAACATCACTCCTTTGACACTTGCAAAAAATTATGCAGCCTCTTCCTCTGTTCACAAGAACCATGTTAATATGCAATCATTCATAATATCCATACAGTGTCCATGAGCGACAGGCAGAACTTAATTTCAGACAGTCAGGACATCCAACAATGGACAGGTTGCTGGGCGATAGGAAAACCACACACATATAAGCTGTGCACAGAGTAAAGCAATGACACTGTGACCTGGACCTATAGAGCACTACGAAGAAGTGGTTAGGATACGTCTGGTTCATTTAAACAATTTATCAAATGTAACAAAATCTAACCTAACTGCTGTGGTGCGTATAGCATACTTGTTCTGAAATACACATTATACCGG